>JALXJV020000014.1:5523299-5886254 GCA_024633595.2 Lepomis macrochirus | reverse complement strand
TAGTAGGAACATTTAAATGCTGATGGTTCAAAAGATGCAGAAGATCTGGGGCTGCTTTTTCAATTCCAGAAAGAAAAGTTGATGGAGTTGAGCACACACCAAATGGTCTACATAGTGGAGATGCTGGCAGTTTTCTTGGCTCTGGATTGGGTAGAGGAGATTAAACCAGGAAACTTTTTAACGTGATCCTATTCCGTTTCAGTTAAAGAGCAACTTATTCAATAAGGTATGTCAATTCTGTTTATGTGGGTTCCTGCACATGTAGGTCTGAAGGGCAAGGTGGAGGTGGACAGGTTAGCAAAACAAGACCCTACTGAGAGACACTTAAAAAAGTCCTGTTAAGCAAATCCGAGGCCAAGGGAATAATTTGGAGTAAAGCGGTAGAAGAGTGGCAAGAGCAGTGGAACACTGGAATAAGGGGAAGGTTTTTGTACTATTTAAATAATAAAGTAAATGTACTTATTAGTATTATTGTTTATACATAAACATTTAGAAACATAGGTAAAAGTGTATAATAGGTCATCAGAATGACCAAGCAATCAGAATAAGACTTGGTCATTGAAATGGGGCATTTAAGATATCCAACTGGTTCATGTATTGTCAGGTTCAGAAGTCTGGTGTGAGTGTAAGCATTATGAACAAAAATAAGACAGGCAACAATATGCAAGAACATATCAGGAAGACTGGAATTCAGAATCTTCATATACAAACATTAATGGAACTGTCAAGTGGATCAGGCAATCGACTTGTCTTTGACTTTTTTAGACAAAACTAATTTATGTGTAGAATTGAATCTGTGGTTCACGCTCACTGGTCCGCAGCAGAAGGTGGCGCAAGTGGGTGGCGCTAATGCGCACTGACTGACAGACGCCGTCAAACCCTAAAGAAGAAGAAGCAAGCGGTAGTTCGGGTAACCCGGAACCGAAGTGTGCTGTGAACTGGAAGTTCTTTCATTTTAGCTGAAGAACGAAAATTGTCTGCTTGTTTTCCCCATGATGTCTGTCTGAGGACCAAAACCATTAAACGAACTCTTATTGTTGGCCTGAAAGAGGCCGTGCCGCACACGAAGAGACTGGGGACATATCTGTTGACCAAAACTAACGGAACCGTTACCGGTCGTCAAAGAAGCTTTGCTGTTCCAATAACTTAGACACTGGGAATCCAAGTCAGCGTTACATAGTGTCTGACCCGTCAAGAATATCTGACAAGACAGGAGGTAATGTAAAGTTATCGAGAGATACAGATACGTCTTGTTTTTATGGTCTGCTTTACATAGCTTTATGTTGACTTCAACGCAGACAGCAAACGTGGACGAAGGCTAGCGATGAGCAGTCACAACAAACCAAGACGCAGATGAAGGGGATAAGCTAGCTTGGTGAATTATGCGCAGATTTACGGTACTATGGTAAATTAGTCGCACATAGCGCAGCACGGATCAGAGCCCAGTTCCCCGTCTTGTTGTGTAACGTCAGCGACAACACATCAACATCTTGCATCTGTTTTTTAATTTCCAGATAACTATCGTTAGCTCGCTAGCTAACTTCCGTTATGTAGCTAGTTACCTAGCTAACGCACTGTAGTTGTTAGCTTGTTATGTATCTTGCTAACGTTATACAGTTGGATATGTTATGAAGCGTGTGTTTTTTGGTCTACGGTAGAAAACGGTCTCCTAGGAGTTATTCTGTACGTGGCAGCAGCGTTATGTTACAAGGATTCGGCTCTTGTGTTTACATGAAACTGCGTTAGTTAAGTTAGCTAAATTAGCCGTAGCCAGCGTTATGGTGATTAACGTTATTCCCAAACGGCCTCATGATCGTGATAATGATTCCTAATGGTGATTTCCCGTGTTCATAACTAAATTTTTGCACCGTGTGTACTTCATGAAAAAAAGAGAGGTGGCATTTTTAATGTAAAAAAAAAAGCCCGTTGATTTTGACCAGATGTTTTAATGTCTAGACCTGACTGACCGGGTGTAAAATATCATAGTACAACTTTTTTTCAACCAGCCAAGTATGGCAGTATTCTGTTTCTTTTTTTCTTTATCATTCATTGTGTTTTCAGACGTTTATGTTTGATATGCAAATTATTGATCCATTAGCCATGGAGTCAATTGGACAGTAACGTTATAGGCCTGTCTCACTACACACATTTTGACTTTCAATTGTAAAACACGTAGATGAGCCCCCCTTCACTTCAAAGTGTTTTTGTAAGCCGTGATATTGCGACAGTGAGCAAGCATACACAGTACCAAGACCTCTAAACTGGAACTATTAAATTGAAATTAGTCTTCATTAAAATAAATTAACAGCTGTGCTTTTCCTGTGTGTGTGTATATATTGTAATATCGCCTAACCCTAAGTTCAAACATTTGCCCTCTCCATCAAATAGGTTGCCTTTGCCAGGGCTCTATGCTAACTTTTCCCCAATGAGTACATGTGCTCCTAAGTGGAAAAATAGGAGCAAAAAGCGTAACACATAATTCATTAACAAACAAATTTGTGTTTATGCACATGTGCTCCTTTTCCTTGTCTGCAATTATGTGAAAACCAGTGGAGGACTATGGAAGTGGTATCTGAGCAGTCTGCGTGGGCTTTAAAAATAATAAATAAGTAAATATTGACACATGAAAAAGCTTTTAAAAGCATGGCCTTGAAACACCGATCACTCATCATAGGGATCAATGAAAGCACTCATCACAGAAAACTGTGCTGTGATTGATGCAGTGTGGGTTGTGAAATTGGTAGTTGTGGAACCAGGGACGGACACATGATACACCAGCAGCAACTACACAACCCACGCCACAATTTATGTAAACAAGATGACGAAACAATATTTATAAAAATAACTTTAGCAAACTAGGACAAGGCCTTAGGAGGCTGGCAGGAAGGAGCCAGTATAACTTTTTCATTTCACATAATAGTAAATCTAATTCTTGTGCTGTAGAGCCCTCTGTTGTTATTTGTTACGTTTGTTATGTTGACTCTGGTCTGTGTCTCTGAATGTTATAGTTCAAGAAAGAATAATCAGTATTTGTGAGATTATCAGATGTGACTCACCTTTATAATCTCTGGAAACCCTGCGTGTGTTTGGAGGTGTATTATGTAGACTAGTTGGTCATTAGATTATGATGTATGATAACATGATTGTATAGTTATGTGATCTTCCACTGTCCGTACATAGCTCATCAGTTGGAGCAGAGGAAGACAGCAGGAGTTGCAGGGATTCGAGCATCGGGCCCTGAGATGACATCACAGCAGCCACAGCTCCCCAATGCTGTTATTCCTCCCCAGCTTGCCCAGAACTCCTCTGCTCAGCAGGCCCGGCCTCACATTCAGGCTAATCAGCTGGACTCGAGTCAGAGCAGTGCAGGGCCTCTGGACCACAGAGGTCTGACAGGCAGGCCGGGCTGCTCCGGTGTGGCAGCAACCAACGGGGAGGTGGCTAACAGGAACGTTTCTGCCTCCTGCACCAAGTCCAGCTTGTCTAGAAGAGATGGGGGCTTTGAGCCATGGCCCGAGGAAGCAGTGGACAACTCCCATGGGCTGTACTCACTGCACCGCATGTTTGACATAGTTGGAGCCCAGCTGACACACCGCGATGTCAGGGTACTGTCATTCCTGTTTGTTGATGTGATCGACGAGTACGAGCGGGGTGGCATAAGGAGTGGAAGGGATTTCCTGCTGGCCCTAGAGCGCCAGGGTCGCTGTGATGAGACCAACTTCCGACATGTTCTCCAGCTTCTAAGGATTATCACTCGCCATGACCTGTTGCCTTATGTCACACTCAGGAAACGGCAGGCCGGTGAGTACAGCAGTGTGAACACTTTGGTTACACTTTGCTTTAAATACATATTGAATTACTGACAGTTTGTTTTAAATGTCCTACTGTCACTATGTGTGTACAGTCTAGATTTTTTTGTACCCACACTATTCTATGATGTCAGAACCACATCAGCTTTCTGCATTCAGATTTTATGCATAATAAGGACTAGAAAAAGATCTGGACATTCTCTAATTGGAACATTTTTCTTGGCATAGCCACACTGAATTTACAAATACCCATGCTGAACCTCTGAACAACTAGGGCTGGACCCGAATATTCGATCTTTGGCTACATATTCGATTTACAATTTGGAGATTCAGCAGTGAACGTAACGCTTCGATTGACATCAAAGGGAAAACAAAATGAAGCGCTCCATTTAAAGCGGTGACAGCAGTAGTGTGGAAGTTAGAGCACTTATTTATTTTAAAATTGCTTAATTTCATTGCAGATCAAAACAGTAGAATTTCCTTCAATTTAAAATTAATCCGTATCAAACTGTTGGCTGGAATAAACCAACAACAACATAATGGACACATTTAAATAATGATATTAGGGCCATTGTATAAGAAGTGCATTTAGCAGGCTCTGCTCTCTGCCTGGCTAACCTATTCCCAGATTCCGCTCTGGACCTGCTCAGATCTGACTCTCTCACTCTGGACTCTCCGCTACGGTTCCCCCTCTGCTCTGTACAGTAGCCACCAACCTGGTTAAGCACACATCTATTTTCACTCTGCCTCACTCTTCACCTGCTAAATATCCAATCCTCGCAATAAACCCTGCAATAAATGTTCCTCTTTGATCTAACTCCTCCCTTTCTTAGTCCTGCACTTGGTTCTGCTAGCCTTACCATAACAAAGTTAAAAGCAAAGATTTGGTAATAATCCCTTAATTAGCCTAACAATGGTAAGAAATAAACGGATCGCTCGCTCGCTCTATCTCTCGCACACACAGACAGACTTACGCAACCATGCCCGCCGTTATCTGTCCCTCATCCGATCCTGCCTCACTTAGCAGAACTTCTTGGGCATTTATCTTTCTTCTGCTGTTCTGTTCTATCTATGAATGCATAGCTGTAGCTCGTGAAATGACAGCCTACTTATCTACACACATTTAAACGATCCGCACGATCTGCGGCTTCGATTATTATCTGTCAGTTACTATTGAAGCTTCGAAGCTCCAAAAATGACATTCGGGCCAACCCTACACTAAATAAGGGTTCTTGGAGACACAGAGTTTGTTGCTAGTAAGTGGCACGCAGGCTCTGCAAGTACAGTAAGCCACTAATCACAATATTCTTCTTGATCAGTTTATCACACAACCAAAGCAGGCCCCACCCCCGTTAGTTGTCGACGACAACTTGAAAATAAGTGAGGAACAGGAGAAAACCACTGAAACACTGGATTTGGTTGCAAAAAGAAAAACAGCTTTTGTAAACCACTCAGGGGGCTGGTGGAGAGCTGCTCTTTCACTTTTATTTTTATCATTTTGTTTAAAATATGTTTGCTGCGTTAAAGCTCAAGAAAGGATGGTTTGCTTGCAAAAAAGTCTTAAGACTAAAAGGAAAATCTTCAGCTTATTAATTTTTACTTTCAATTTATTTTCAATAATTTTTTTTTTTTTCCTATGTCGTGCAACCCTAACACGTTCCACTGCTGTTAAAATCCACATCACCTCCACACATACAGTAACGAGCGACGGCAATTCAACGAAGGCCTGAGAAATGAATAAAAGCAAGTAGGATGTGTCTGGCAATGTATGCAGTTACTTTTAGTGGCAACATTATGAGGGGGGAAAAAAACAGGTTGCGCAAGAGTAAGAGGTAGTTTGTGTCAGTGTGTGTTACTTATGTTATCACGCTTCTGCTAAATAAGAAATATATTGTTGCATGAACTAGTAAAAACAGTCAGATACATATAATCCTCACATGAAACTATGCTATCTGAATTTGTTATGAAACCAATGCTGTATGCAGCCATCCGTGTAGGCTTGTTCCGATTGGCGATCGCTCATCGACTTTAACGCTCCCGAAATTAAGGCAATTTGAACTAACTCGCTATCAGATTTAAGATGACATAAAAACACTCTCTAGGATCTGCAACCCACTGCGGTGTTTCCCATTCTTTGGGAAATTTGTGGTGGTGACACTATGACAAGTTAGTCTATCTGTTTTCTTAACACAAAGCTGTCAATATCAGAGACCCACCTTCAAATAAGCACAGCGCCTCAGTTACACGGTAATTCTGTGGGATACGCTGTACAGTGCTTTTACTGATGTTTCTCTTAAAGCTAATAAGCCTGTTTCTTTCATGCTGGCATTTCACTGACTTGCTGCAACGTAACACCCCCCCCCACACACACACACACACACACCCCTGCCGATTAGATTGCCAATCGGTGATCTCAAGTAGCCATGATCGGACGATATATAAATAGAGAACATCGCCCAGCCTACATCCATCCATGTTGCAGCCGAGCACTTGTGAAAAATAGGCTGTAGCAACCGAAAAGGAAGTTGGAGTGGGTGGACTACATTATTTTTATTGCTTAGTTGCAGCAGCGTCTCTGCATTCAGTGTATGAATTCCACTGCTTCAAATGTGGTGATTAGACTGCAATCAAGAAAAATAAGAAATTTAACATTAAGAATAATACCAGAATTCAACCGTTGTTTTCAGTCTGCCCGGACCCTGTTGATAAGTACCTGGAAGAGACGTCAGTGCGCTACATTTCACCAAGAGGAGCAGTGCAGAGCAAGGACTCTACGCCTCACAGAAGAACAGGTGGGTGTTTTGTGTGTGTTTAAGTTGTCTCTCTTTTTTCTTTTTTTTTTACACTTACTATTTCTTCAATCAACAAGAAAAGAGTAAGATTAGTAATACATGCAGCCAATGGAACGTCCTCTTAAGTAACTGGGCGCTGTGATACAGAAGTTTGATTAACATCAAAACTAATGTCACTCTCTAGGTCCTCAGCCAGTCATTTGCTGTTCCCCGTCAGGACCCCATGTTGGCCCTCCCCGAACAAAGCCAGCTCCTCCTGTTCCAAACCGCAAACGGAGGAGAAGTCATTCCTCAGCTGACTGCAGAGAGAAGCAAACATGTGGTAAAAAGAAACGCAACATAGAGAGGGATCATCGTCTTTGTCTGGCCTCAAAGAGTATGATAACCCAAAAAAAAAAAAATGAGCCCAGTTCAGTGACATTGGTTTATGTTACGTGTTCCTGGGTTGAGAACAACCCAGGAACACATTTGCATGTACTAAGTAACCGGGATGCTCTTTAATGCATGTGTTTACATGCCTTAAGTAACCAGGTTATAGTCCACTTTCCAGTCAGCTGATTTTTTTAAAACGTCATTTTAATGAGAATAACCAGGATGTGGACTTAGAGGAACCGAATTTCCACCAGCTAGAGTATGAAGAAACTGTGAAACCTGTCTTTTTTACACATATGCAGAACAAAGACAGGGAAAGTAACAGCACAGCAGGTGGATGCAAAGAGAGAGCATAACGTTTAGATTCATCCTCTTTAATATTATGCAAAGTCCGACTGAAACTAAAACTAACACAGCGTAGTGGTGAAGTCTGATTAAGTACACTGCTCAAAAATTGAAATCACAAATCAGAGTTTCAAATATTTACTGTATGTGTTGTATAAATGTCAATGGAAACCAAAATCAAATGAGGGCTGGATTCAAAATCAAAGTAAAAACATTGAAACCACAGGCTTGATCCAACTTGTGTGACTCTCATCATGGCGACTCATAACGTGACTCAGTCGCGTGTATGGCCCCACGCGTTCCTGTTTGTACTCCTGACAATGTCTGGTGACGTTCCTGATAAGACGACAGATGGTGTCCTCGGGGATCTCCTCCCAGGCTTGGATCAGTGTGCGCTCCCCGACAGTCTTGGCAGATTCGAATGTGTAAGGTCTAGTGGTGCAACGGATCACAGAACTCACGGATCATTTTTTGATCGGCCAACAAAAAAAAGTTAAGGTTAATTCGATTTTACTTAATCAGAGATATGATGGTTAACCATTAATGGTAACAGCAAGATCTGAGCTATTTGTATTCTATGAAGTTACCAGTAACCCATCTGACGGTGGTCCACTTGCACACTTAACTGCTGCTTTGGCCCTCTCTCTGCCTAAAGTCTAGCTTAATGTCTCACTACACACAGTTTGTAATCACTCAGATAGTTCCACCCATGGCGTTTCATTTACCTCTTAAGTCGGAGGTCAGTGCTGGTAATAACCTCACTCCCGAGTTGACGCACAGATCCCGTTAGAGGACGTCGGGCCCTCATGGCACCATCATGGAGTCATGACAGCTTGGTCAGAAACGTGCACACCAGTAGCCCACTGGAGGTCATTTCGTAGGGCGCTGGCAGTGCTCGTCCTGTTCCTCCTCGCACAAGGGAGCAGGTACGGGTCCTGCTGCTGGTTTGATGCCCTTCTAAAGCCCTGCTCAGCTCTCCTTGCGTATAGATGCCGAACAGTGTTCTTTGTATCACAGGAATCTGCTTTTCTTTTCGTAGTGTCCAACCGCTTTCACTGCGTTTAAGCACCAAGCATCCTCAATGTAGTCTACCTCCTTCTCCATCTTGCTGAAGTCTTGTGCTTTGCTGACTTGGAAACACAGTCCTCCCGTTACTATGCTGACTAATTGGAAGTTAGCAAGCGTTTAAAAAAATAAATTAAAAAAACTTGGGATGCACAGTCTCAGAGTTACTTTCCACATGATAATTTCCATGAAATATTAAGTATATATATTCAGAAAATATTTCAACCTGCAAGTCCCTCTTTAAGCTCTCTTTATTCAATTAACTACTTAAGTCACATTTTCGTGAACTTCCAGGGGTAACATTATGAATGCCTTCGAGGAGAGGCTGTCTGAAAGCGTGTGCTATTATGCCCGTTTGGGCAATTCATTGCATCTCACCCCGCTCTCCCTATGACAGCAGGCATTTTGCCTCGGGTTCGAGCGGGACCCTTCTGAACAGCTAGAAAACGTTTGCTTGAGACGTAGTCAGACAACCGGTAGCTTAAAGTAGTTAATTTTGAGCAGGCTTGTAATATGGGGGGCAAATGTCCAAGGTCAAAATGTTATTTATCATCACAGATGTAAAAATTTTGGTGTTATCAGTTTGCTTATTTGTTCCAGCCCTACTCTAGCGTTCACTTTCAGTTGACCTTTCTGACTCTTACCTTGTGCTCTCCTTTAGATATCCGCCTCCGGGTTCACGCTGAATACTGCCAGCACGAGTCTGCGCTTCAAGGCAACGTCTTCTCCAACAAGCAAGAAGCAGTGGAGCGACAGTTTGAGCGCTTCAACCAGGCCAACACAATCCTCAAATCCCGAGACTTAGGCTCCATCATCTGTGACATCAAGTTCTCTGAGCTCACCTACTTGGATGCCTTCTGGAGGGACTACATCAATGGATCATTGCTTGAGGCCCTTAAAGGGGTATTTATCACAGATTCCTTAAAACAGGCTGTGGGCCATGAGGCTATAAAACTGTTGGTCAACGTTGATGAGGAGGACTACCAGGCTGGTCGACGCAAACTGCTCCGTAATTTGGTCACAAATGGAGGGAGCCCACCAGGAGCTAGCAAAGACTCTGTGTCTTAGACGCACTCTTCAAGTGGAAGCGTACGGGAGGAACGCTGCTGTCCCCCCCCCCACACACACACAGGGAATAGAGCGAGATGTGGTTGTGTCGTTTGAGGTGCCCGGAATGCGTGCCTGAAAGGAACTAAAGAACTTCTAGCCACCACATTGATTCCTTGAGAGCTAAGGTCATAGGATATCTTCTTGGCACCCCTAAGCGTAGCATGCGAGATGATTGGGAACTATGTTAGCAGAAAGAAGTAGGCGATGCATACAGGTTGACATTATTTTGAATGTTAAGCTGCTCATTTTCTTCAAGGAGGAGAACGCTGATTCATGCGTGCATTGAATTGAACTCTAATTTCTGGTTTCTTGGTATGTTAGCTCATTGAAACACATTTGTTAACTCTAATGATACTCCTCACTCCTGTTCAAAAGTGGAGTTATTTTCAATACAGGAAAACATGCTTAACACTGACAAGTTACTCCCAGTGGGAGTTGTACCTTATTGTCAAACTGGTTCATCTCTTTTCCAGGCTTTTCAGGTACATTACAGATTGATTGGATTAACCCAATGAGAGAGTGTTCTGTATGTTATAGAAAGGCGCAGACCGTAGTTGACCTACAACATGTTTGTTTTTGTTTTTCTATCAGCTTATTATCCTACTTTCCCAAAACTTTGCAGAGTTTCCTTGTCCGGAAAGATGAACCCTTCCAGAGCCTTTTTTTTATTGGCTCATATTTGGTCACTGTTGACATTATTGTGTTTTGGCTTTGTTTTAACCAGTTCATGTTTTACAACATAGCTTGTTACCAGCAGCTGTGATTCTGGCCTAATTTGAAGTGTCACGTCACTGCCAATATTTAAAACTTGGTGGATTGTTCTAATGTGTTGTCGTTTTCCAATGAAACATTGAGTCATTCACAGGTGTTTTTAGATTTTTTTTGGATTTGCAAGTCAGTGCCAGTTTCATTGTCCGCCTGTAACTCCGGATCTCTGCTCACTGACCTTCTCACTCATGTTCATGTTTATATATATATATATTTATATATATATATATATGTTACTGTAGATTTATCATATAGATATACCACTGAATTTTTTAAAATTTGAAATGAGAAATAACATCAACAACCAACAGCAGTTGAAAATCACAGCCAGTATGTGTACAGTCATCTCAGTTGTGCAGGTGGTAAGATGCCAGAACAAATTGAAATAATTCACAGGGCTCGGGCTTGTTAAAGATATTTCAATCAACCGTTGTTGAACTCACAAGTTAACTCCTCTGCACATTGTCTGCAGATATGTCGGGCCTCCTGGTGGAAGAGGATGTTGAGGCCACATACTCAAAAGGCGTTACACTCACATCCTTGTCTAGTTGCTGGACATCCTGTTGGTCGTGTTGGAGAAACGACATCCTTCTGTCGGGGGGTGTGACGGGCTTTCACAAACTTAACAAGGAATTGTTTTATTAAGGTTTTAAAACTGAAAAAAATAGGACGTTGTGGACCAACAGAATAGCAAGGTATATAGCATGTTGATCCACTACAGTTTTAATACGCAGTTCCTAAACAACGATATGCTTCTAGTGGTAGAATACCACTTCAACAGTGTAGCCTGAAATGCTAATTAACCAAAATGTGAATTTACCTTTCTTTTTTTTTTTCTCTTTGGGGTAACCGTGGACTGAGTTGGATTAACGGACAATAGATTTGGTGGGTGCCTGTAACAAACACATGTTGACAGTATTACTGATCATAGCTTTAATTTTACGCAGTCATAAAAAATACACTCAGTGGCCACTTTTATTGTAGTTTCAGGAAGCCCCCCCCCCCTGAACAGCCTGAGATCTTCAGTGCATCGATTCAACAAGGCGATTAGAGATTCTGCTTCATGTTAATATGATAGCCTCAAGTAATTTGCTGCGGGTTTTGTGTCTGCACATTCATTCAACTTATCTGAAATAATATTTATAACTGTGATAACTTTGTCAGGATTGGTAGCTTGTATGGTCTGGCACGGCTTGCTATTTTGAGTAAATTCACCCTTTTAGTTTTATTAGCGTTGCGAGCTTCAGAAATGGTGCACAGCATTAAAAGTTCGTGACATACCCATTGAAGAGTCCGCAGCAGGTGCCGCTGAGCCCCGTGTGGACACACAGTCAGCAGCTGATTTTGCGGTGCGTCTTCTCTCCTTGTCAACAGCTAATTGATCATGGACTATTAGATGTTGAAATTATGATCAGAGTTTATGGAACAGTTGACTGTGGTTTGAAAATGGCAGGCTTCTTTGTTTTGTTCATCTTTCCACGATACTTTGTGGATGAGGAACACAGACTGTCCACTACTGCCGTACTACTCGCTTTTAACAAAAAAAATGCGAGTCGACCAACATTATCACCAGACAGTGTCATAATCCTGGATAATGTTCAGGGACAGCATCCTTCAAATTCTTGCTCTCTGCGATTTCTGAGCATGACAGCTGCACTATCGTTATGGGTAGAAAAAGATTGTAGTTAATAGGCGAATTTCAATTGCAGGTCCGGGATGCAACTTCCAGTCTCCTGTATCAAAGTCAGACCCACACATGCCCATCTATCCACCCAACCTCCACTCTTTTACTTTCAAGTGTATAAAGGACACACTGCTTCCTGCACTGGATGTTGGCATTCGACGTAAATCATGACGTGTGCGGACAGTTTCTAGGAATACTGAGCCGGAGTCAATACCTAAGTCGAGGGGGCGCCATAGTCGTATACTTTCAAATTCTCCAAATTGTGATTTTTAAAAAAGAAAGAATGGTGTACGAGTACCGTTTTGCTTGGAAATGTTTAATATCAGTGATAATGTGTCAGAGTTGAAGTATAACCACAATGCTGTTTTGTGATGAGATTATTTAGATTTTGTAACAGAAGAATGTTAGAGACTGAGTCATTTAAAAATGCCAGTCTCTAAGGCTAAATATCTTACATTTCCCATTACTCCGTGCACAAAGCCAAATGATTGACATAAAAATATGTGCAGACTCATACTGTGTACTTGTCAGCGAAGTATAATTTTGATGCAGTTCTTCACTTCCCATCTTGTTATTTTACTTGCCGCATTACAAATGCATTTCTTATTCTTTTTGCCAAATCTCTGTAATCTCATTTTGCCTCTGATTTAAAAATGTAATTGAACTCTTTGTCTAGCTTTCCATCAGGTAGCTGGTGGGCTGAAATTTAGCATTTTGCTTTTATGTACCCTATTAAATTCAAGTGTATGTTTTTGCCAAATATATTCTTCCTGCTACAAAAGCCCTTATCTCTGCTGTATCATACCATCCATGGGTACATATCAGAACACAAGTCATGACTGACAGGCCACTATTACTGTGAATTATATAGAGTAGGCCTACATTTTATATTTTTACCCCCGTGGAATTTCATGTAAAGGTTGCAAGTTAGTATCTATTATATAGGTTGGTGTATGTTCTGTTCGTTGTATGTTATGTTAGTTGTTAAATGCAGCTGTCTCTTACACAAAATTGCATGTAACCTGTTAGGATCTCCAGAAATGTCATAGAAACTCACAGTGCTAACAATTTGTAAATAACTTTATTGGATGTCAGGTTTTCTTACTGCAATTTTGCATTTCTTTCAGAAAACAGACACGTAGGACTGTTAATAAATGAGATGGATGGGTTTTGTTGAAGTCCCAGTCCTAATTATTTTTATGTCACGTGGCAAAATTTTGGGTGGAAATCTGTTTACAGATTCCGGATAAGAAAGTATAGAGGACATATCTAAACATTGTTTCCTGATAGATATCATGCTTATTATGGACTCGACCAACATTTTAGGACTTTTGCCAAAAACCTTTTCCTGCTTTGACACACAAATGTATGATGTAGAATGTGTATGATAATTTACATCAGAGTGATCCCGGGTGCATCTCATTTCTCTTAACACATATGTCCTCATTCCCTCTTGCTCCTCAGCTCGTCACACTCACGACGCGAGGAAAACATTACAAGGAAGGAGAAATCCACATTTTGTCTGACTAACAAGGCAAATCAAGTTTTATTCAGGCCATGAATGTTCTTGCAGAGACTTGAATGTAATGTATGTCAGTGTGAACCACACTCTCTACAGGTATGATGGTATTGCTTTCGACACATACCCTAAATGAAATGATAAAAGACTTGGTGGTTAAGACGAACAAAAGTAATCCTTGCTGTGTTTCTCTATGCCATGGATACTCTGCAAACTGAGCTTTGGCTAACCACTGCTACAGCTGGTCTGCTGTCAGTCAGTATGATCCAACGTGTACAAAATAGATTAAACAAATATATGAAAATATGCCGGCTAGTCCTGTGTACTTGTTGATGTAGATAGTCATTGCATACATGATTTTTTTTATAGACATTGTAATCAGTTAATTTACTTATTACACTGGGCTCAGTCACTGCTGGAGGAGAAGCGTCTGGAGGGCAAGACATTCAATTTAGAAATTAAAGCTGCGTGCAGGGTTTTACAGGTTCAGCGCACTTTGTCATTCCAACCCGAGCCATTATACAACTTTTAAAGCACAAGTGTCTTAAACGATTTGGACAGTGCAGCTTGTTTTATTTATTTTTTGACAGCAACGGTAAGTGTAACCACATGACTGAGTTATAGCCTAGATACAGTCTCATTCAGTGCAGTAGTTTACTTCTCCCATGAATTCCCAGTGATCCCAGTGATCCGTGTGTGCAGCCAAGCGTCACAGTGAGTATGGATATGGGGAAGTGTTTTAAACCTTCACCTGTCGACAGTGGAGACATGACAGGAAGTGAGGGGAGAGAGACGGGGAATGACATGCAACAAAGGTGTCTGACTTGACTTTCGGACCAGTGGCATTTCAGTTCATGGTACAGACCCTTCAGGTTGTGTTCACACGTTCATTTCAATTGGGGATGTCCGTTTAGGCCGCAGAGGTGGTGACCAATGGGATGCTGAAAAAAAAAAAACTTGCATGGTCCCTGTGGCAAAAAGTTGAAACTGAATCAAAGAGCTTTTTTTTTTAAAAAAAAGGCTCCAGCCCCCCCCTTCCCCCTCCCCTCCCCCCGTGACCCTGTATGCAGGATAAGCGGTTGACGATGGATGGATGGACTTAAGGGGCTATATTGTAGATAGTAATTTTTCCAAATTGGCCAGGACAAAACAGCTGAAAAATAAAAATAAAGAACTGTCTGACCAAAGGTCACAGTAAATATTTTATTAAAAAAGTAAAACTTCAGTTAGGCTAAGCTCTAACTGACTTAAACAAGACTAAAATAATGTAACACCAATCAAATGCCTAAACTAATACAAGGCTTTGGAAACATTCATTCAAATTAAATACAAATGCACTTTTTATAGTGTTAAGCATTCCTGTTATTACACTGAAAAGGCATCACAGCATAATGTTTTGTGCTCTGTAGGTTTACAAGTCTTCTGCAATGTGTTTAGATGCACACAAACGTAACAAAATCATTTTGTAAGTTACTACAAAGACAGGGGAGACAGTAAAGACTACTGGTCAGGTAAGCTGCACTTTACTCAACAAGCTAGCTTCTTCAGTGCTTTGATGGCTCATTTCATTAGATCAGTAGGGACTAGTTACAGTTCCAACTAGTAGAACATGATAACTTCATATTATGAAGAGGCAATAAGTGCAAATGTGATCTAAAAACTAGACTGATGAGTGCATTGACTTGGTAAAATGAGTAATGGCACATTTCTTTGTTTGGTTTTGTCTTTCGGAAACAGATCCCAGATTATTCGTTGTTTGTTAGACTCTAATATATGGTTATATATTGTCCTTGTGTGTTGCTGTCTCTCATTCAGGCAGGTTATTCCAGAAACAGAGTATAGTGTGAGAGTTCATCACTGGTGCATCTAGGATCTGAAGTCCTTTTTACTATAGGGCTTGTTTCCCAAGATGGTATCCACCTCAGATGCGATGGAAAGTGAGAACTTCGGAAGAACCTGTGGAATGAGAAGAGAGAAAGGATGTAATTTCTCAAACAATTGATTTACCTTACCTGCAGGGAGGGAACCAAGCATCAACTTGAAACAGACTTATATTAGAGGGAGGCCTTTACTTTCTTCTTGTGTATTTGACTCTGGTCGCTTATGTTGGTGTGAGAGCTGCCATTTGAACTCTGGTGTGACCCAAACAACCAGAGAAAGAGGTATTTAGACTAACTCATCTGCTGATTGTGGGCTTCAGTGCTAATTCTGTGTGTGTTGAGCAGCTCGGGCACTCCTAAGCAACAGTGAAATCAATCCGCGAGGTTACTATTAGAAGATGTGTAATGACGTTTTACCTTTAACTGTGCCCATTCTAATATTTATCCTTTATACAGGTGCATCTCAAAAAATTAGAATATCATGGAAAAGTTAATTGAGAGAACCAGAACCAGACTGAGAGATTAAAGGCTCGGTTTCCCGAGCCTTTTAGCTGATTAGAGCTCTTCTCAGGTCGACATTTCTGTATTTTAAATTCTTTATTCTAAAAAATTCTAATACATTTTGAGCTACACAAGTTTTGATTTCCATGAGAAGTAAGCCGCAATCATCTAAATTAATGAATCTACAATATCTGAAAGTTTCGCTTTTTTAATTAAATTATGGGAAAAAATGAACAATATTCTAATTCTTTGAGACACACCTTTATTGTATTGTTGTTTTGTAGCTGCATTGCTTTGTCTACTGTTTGACACCTGAGTGGTTGGTTATCGAATTTTGGCACACCTTTTTGAAAAATGGATACATGTAATATAAGGCAGACACAGGTATTCAGATGAACAAATATCGGCAGGAAAGCAGGACTTCATAAAAATGAAAAAACTACCACTATACTGCTTGTATGAGTCCAAGTGAAACCAGATTCTGTAACAGTAAGAAACTTCCCATTGACGTTCCCACTGGAAATCCCATTAAGATTTGCAACTACGCTGATAACAATAAATCCAGCCTTGGAACAGAGCCTTTCTCAACAGTATGTTGTGTGGCTCGCTTCATATGTTTACATAAGGACGTTAAATTGTCTAATATTGTTGTTTATTTTATATTTCTGTTTTTAGCAGCCTATAATTAACACCGTTTCCCACAAGCCCTACACCTTGGTCAAACATCATGTCTTGAGCACACTGTCATCACAACAGCACAAAGAAGTATCCATGCTGCTGCACTGTGCTCACAAAGTGATTGTTTTAAATTCTTAAAATCATGAAGGTTACAACGGCTTTGTCTTAGAATATGGACAGTTTTATAAATGCTGCTCCATTGGCTCACCAACACAGTCACACACTCGACCTCAAAGGTGGAAGGAAGGGAGAAATTGGGCTGGGAATTGGATTTATGCTTGGAACTGGGGTTATGCGCAGCCATCTGTACATTGTTACTGTTAGCTGTTGCAGACCATGAAGGTGTGAGGTGTCAATGCTAACAAATATGGGGGTTGGGCATGAATGAGTTACCTGTGGATCCATACGACTTTGTTTTTACACCTCTTGGTATGTGTGAAAAGTTTAAAAACAAAACTGACCAGAACATTAAATGTAACAACTGATAATATGTTTCTTAGGTCTGTTTCCAGTAAATGTGATGTCTGAAAGTGACCTAAATCACTGAAACACTGACACAAGACTGTCTGGTACCATGTTATGTTGGCTGTGGTAATGGAACTATTAAAGTGGTTCCACCTGCTGCCTGTGTGCTTCCTGACCTGTATTGCTTTGATATTCTCCATCAGCTGCTCGGTTTTGGAAGCTCCCAGGAGGACAGAGTTAACCCCTTCGTTCCTCAAACACCAGGCTGTGGGAATTTGCAACAAAAGAAGATAAGTTGTGCAGTCCTTCAGCAGCCATTGTTGTGTGGAGGTAACTGGCTAGGGGTTAACAACAAGCATTATGTGTGCTGGACACATTTGTGCAAATATAGTCATGTGTTTTATATGAATCCCTAAATATTTCAACATGTATAAGAAAAAGTCGGGGGCGTGTTTAATGAAGAGCTGATGGAGTTTTCTCACTTGTTCTTTATTCGTGTTTTATGAAAAAAAATACTGCACAGACTTTCCTCTTTTATGTTATGGAAAAGGAGCATACATTTAACCACAGAATAAATAAAGGGTATAATTTGTTATATTATGTAATGATAATGTCGGTCAATTTTAATGACAAGCTATCATGACGGAGACAGAAACATTATTCTAGTAGAAAATAAACATGGACAACTGCATAGCAGGACATGATGGAGATAAACACAGAGTAACAAATAAGCTTAAAAATAAGTAACAAACAAGTTTTGTTTTACCGATAGCCAGCTGGGGCAGAGTGCAGCCTAGTCGCTCAGCAACTGCCTGCAACTCTTTTAGCTTCAGCTGCTGACGGTGCCCCTCCTCACTCAGGATTTTGTCCTTCATCCACTGATAGCCCTGTTGCAGACAGCACAAAACAGAGCCTGGTGCTTAAGGCAAGACAGGGATTCTTGTAGAGTACCCAACTCTAAATGCCAAGAAAGATGACTTCCCCAACAAGAACAGATACCTTATTTTTACATTATGCTGTCGTCGTCACAAGAGGAAACTGTTAGATGTAAACTGCGGTGAAGTTCTTGCACTAGGAAAACAACTACTTTTGGAGACTCTGAAGACTCTTGCCTTCTTCAGGGTTTTGAAACGGAAAAGAACAGTATACCTTAAGAATTTTATGCATATTTTGACTTGAAATTACTACACTGCATTCCACAGCAGGTTAGTTTGACAGTACAGATTAGAGAGAGAGTGGGGCCGAGAGCTGACCTGTCCTCAACAATGCTCTGGAGAGTGCGGCCGTGGTCCTGGCTTCACTCTCTTTCTGCTCCATTCTGTCAATATCCTACTGCAGGTGGAACTAACCAGTCATATATTAGGAGCTAACAATAACTCTACCGCTTCAAGTAGGCACATCACACACATACCCTTCAATTAATTAACTATTCTGACGTTTAAGTAATTAAACAATTTGGCAGAGCAAGAGATAGAGTACTGACGTGCAAGTGAAACTTGCAGATGTTTCTTGATGTAAAAAGCTTATTTGTATTATTATTTATTTTAATGCAGCATATTAGCTTGTGCTAATAGCTCACTACTTCCACTAAAAGTGTAGTGTTGTAGCACAACTTCTTCTTCAATGCTGTGAGAGTTGCAATCAAAATCTCATTGTATTGCAACGGGGGTAGAAATTTCACAAATAGATATCTCAGAACTTCTGTAATTTAATTAGAGCAAAGCAAAATCTATTCCGTGTTAAAATGTATACAACATTTTAGAAATAGAAAATAGAGTAGACGTAATAAATATTAGGAGAAACAGGAGTTACCTTAAGTGAGGCACGTGAATAAGGGGGGATCCCACTGTTATACTTCCCTGAGATGATTCCACAGGCCAGTGGAGACCATGTCATTGCTCCAATGCCTGCATACCCAAAACAGGCCTTGTAATGGACCAAATCACATGCACAAAATTTCTAATGTTGAATGAATTATTTATTTGCAGTGTTACAGTGTGGGGGCTTGGGGGGGGGGGCTGGACCTCATAGAGGCACTAGGAGGAGGGTAAAACAGAACATAAAGAAACAAAATTAATATTAAATGGCAGCCTCCAGAGTTTCTCACAGAGTGTGGTAGCTATTTACCTATCTTGTGGAAAAGTTCAGGGAGTTGCACTTCAACTTTCTCCCTCTGGAACATGTGGTACTCTGCCTGTTCGCAGATGGGTGGGATCTGGTTGAACTGTCTTGCCACTGAGTATGCTTCCTACAGCAAATACAGGTCAGTGAACAGTTACACACCATACATGTCTTCACGGATCCCAAATTTTGATCCAATCAAAACTGGACCCACCCTTACCCAATGTGAATGAATAAAATTTCTAAAAAGAAGGCAATCTCTACTAGACCCAAGGATAATCAAAAAATCTAAATGTGGTGGAACGAAACTGAAGGAGAACACCAACGATGGCATGGCTTGACGTGTTTAGACTGAAAATAATTTGAACCTGGCACTAACTCAGATTGTGGGTTGAATTTAGGTTACAAGGAACCAAATGGACCCATGAATGCATTAACAGACTATTTGGAAACTTGTGTAAACTCACCATTATCTCCATGGAGGTCCATCTTGATGTCCCCCAATACATGGCCATCCCCTGGTTGATCACATGGGTCATTGCCCTCACCGTCTCTATCAAGATATCCCAAATAAGCTAGGTTACCAAGTTTCAGCAATCATCATACTACAAAAGACAAAGAAACTGCTGGAAAAAAACAGGGACCAGGTAAAATTAATTGACAAAGAATTGCATAAAAACTGTACAGTCTAATATGTTCTTACTCTAGGTTCTGGGTTAAGGCATCCTGATCACTACACTGTTGGATAAATATCTTGGCTGAGCGATAACTCATTACTTAATCATGCCACCACACTGGGTGATGTTTTGGGAAGGTTCAAGTTTTATGAATGCCTAGACATTTGCCAGACATTTAGCACTTATAAAGACCAATGAGGGTTAAATACTTTAAACTGGGCAGGATAATTGTGGATAACTTCAACATTTCACTTCGCTTCATAACCAGGGTCAAGGCAGCATCTGTTATGTGTTCAGGTTTTCTGAGACAGATTTGTCAAAGACTTGCTTTTTAAACAGTAAAATAAACAGTACTTTCCTCCACATTACATATAAAAGACATCAGTTCATTATTGGCCGATATGATATAGGTTTAATACAAAAATTGCCATGCGTGACAGTAAAGATTTGGGGAATTGCTGAAAACAATGCTGAAGCTCCATAAACCCACCATTGCTTATGGGCGGGAGGTTCCAGTATGTCAGCTGCAATTTTCTGAAAGGGCTCAGTAGCAACACCTGTTCTCATTGGTGGTGTCAGACGGGGTGTGGGAATCCATCACATGGAGTGCATTTCTTCCACTATAGCCGATTATAACACAACATAAATGGCCAGAAGCAAAGCTATAACACAGGGTCTTGTGAAGTGTGTGGTACAATGACTTGGTGCCATAGACTGTATAAAAGAAGTGGATGTAGTCATTGTAGTCGTCACCCGTTGGTTTGCTGACTGCTGTTTTGAAGCCTCAAGATTGGCCAATGAGGCGCTGCTATGTTGGGTTTTTGCAACAGGTCACTATGGTAATGACTTGTTAATCATAGACAATCCTTAAGCATACTCTGCTTTATGGTCTACTTTCCTCTAAATGGGACCATAATTTACTAAATGAATATCATGTTGTTTTGAAGAAGATGTGAAACTAGCAATTGAGACCATAAACACATCAGGAAAGTGTTTACTAAGGTAATAAATCAGCTGAGAAGTAGGGTCATTTTACTATTATTTCTAATGGGACAGGACTTCATTTTGCAACCAGAAGAGTCGCCCCCTGATGGCTGTTCAATAGAATGCAGGTTTCAGGGACTTCCGCATTGAATTCACATCTCAGTCTGGAAGCCTCGCGCTTGCTTGGTTCAGCTCTGAATGTATGCCCCATTGACCGTTACAGCTGAGGAAACAAGGGAGGACCCAACCAGGAGAAATGTTTTTCTAATAGAAAACAAAATCCAAGCTCATTTATGGATTGTAGATAACAGCTTCATGTTAATTAGATAAATAATCAAAGGTGATTGTTTAGTTCCCAGTTTCTCCCAACCTTAACAAAATAAAGTCAAATGAGCCAAATCAAATGTTTGTAAACTCAGCCAAATCAAACTGAAGCTAATATTAGAACATGTATAAAACTATAAAATCAGAATTGTTTAACACTACACCGTATTTTTATTTCCCTCTTATCCTACTGCAATTGCAGTTATTGTGAGGATATTCATGCTGTGATATACTGACACTCGCAACTGCACATCTTGGACGTCTCCGTTAAACTCTTGACTGGATGACCAAATACTCAACCTGTCATGGCAGGGAGAGTCCGTCTTTAAAAAGTGATGAAATGTGATTGGAAACAGTTGTCTCACAGATAATGTATTATATCTTGTTTAATCTAATCCAACGTGACATGGGGGAACTTGGATATTCACTCAGGTGAACTCTTGTTAGCATCACGGTCCACACATTGTTTCATGAAAATAGAGCCCTCAGTGTTTCAGCTCGGATGGCTGGTAACTGCCCAAGCAAAGAGAAACTGGCATAAATGGCTTTGTTAATGGCTAAACTTGTTTACATTTAGGGCATGAGCACAAAAACATGCAAGGACCCTGTTGGAACAGAGGGAATTATTTTGGAGCAATGCCCCATATGCAGCAGGAAGTCGGCCATTTTGATTTTCGCTGATTTAACAAACTCCTCCTAGAGAATTAGTCCAATTGATTTCAAATGGGGCAGTCTGATCCCATTGACGATTAAAAGTTGTACAAACGGGGAGTTTTCAATGATGAGCTCGCCCGTGGTGTGGCGTCCAAAATCGATGATTCACCATGAAACAGGAAGTTGGTGTAACTTCAGTGTACATGCACACATCTGTACCAAACTTTAAATGTTCGATAAGAGTCCCGCCCTGAACACATCTACAAGCCAATACTCCAACACTCACAGTCACAGTGCCACGCCACCTACCTAATGATTTTATGTTGTAAAGCTTGTGAGTTTTGCTTTAATGGGGTATCTGTGCCATGGCGGCAAATTACCATGCTTTGCCATAAAACAGGAAGTTGTTGTAACTTCACTGTACATTCTCAATTCTGCACCAAACTTTACGTGCTTGATAACGGTCCTACCCCGAACACATCTATAATAGTCAGTTATAGTCGCAGCGCCACCTACTGGAAACAGGAAGTAAGCTCTGTGTGACACTCATCATGCAATTTAAATAAAATTTCACAATAATGTAGTTACCGTCTGCTCTCTCTATTGTAATCTGGACAACCAACATTCCAGCAAGTCTTACTGGACTGGGTCGAACTACTAAAGTACAATTTCCCCACCACAGAAAGCAAAGAAACTGTCGGAGAAAAAGCACACCCACCTTCTATAGGTGTATTAGGATCTGGTCGATTTGCGAAAACCACGTCTACGTACTCCAGCTGAAGCCTCTCTAGTGACGCTCTTAGACCTGTTTCATAAATATAATTACATATTTATTTTAGCGTTACATATAAACAATGTGTATGTGGCTATGATGCGCATGCAACTTGGTTGTTCAAATAAATAAATCTACTTTTGTTGTCATGACAAAATGTTAGCCTTATAATTAGTCACAGTAGTAGCTAAAACTCTTACCTTCAATTATATGTTTTCTAGACAACCCTCTTTCCATTTCTGCTCTGAAAACCAAATATTGAGTATTTCAATGGCAGTGTAGAATTCAAATATAATACATTTCTAATTTAATACTGTGATTTACATTCAGCTGCAGTAGGGAGAGGTGGTTCAGGTGAGCAGAGCCAGGGAATGGGTGGTCGGCCCGGGCAAGGAGCTTTATTATGGGAAAGTGTGTGTGTGCAGCAGCGTGTGAAATAAATACACTGTATTAAACCGTGCTCCTGAGGCTTCTGCTACAAATACATTTTATGTTACGCTTACTGGTAATGAATGCTGGATAGCTTAGCATACTAGGATAAGAGAATGGGCCAGTAGATATGGCGCTGGATCTAATCAGAGGAGGTGAGTGAAAATGGGTGAACCATGCTAGGTGAGAGAAAGAGGTTACTGGAGAGCAACAGGGGAGTGGCAGGTTCTAAAAAGACATTACTGGGAGATCAGGAAGTATTATTGAGATTTCTCATTGCTATATTGAATATAGGTAGGCAGAAAGCACAGAACCAAATCCTATCCTTCCATCCATTTTCATCCACTTATCCGGGGCCAGGTCGGGGTGGCCGCAGGATAAGCAGGGTAATCCTGACATTTTCCAGTTGCTCCTGGGGGATTTTAAGGCGTTCCCAGGTCAAATGAGATATGTAATCTCTCAAGCATGTTCTGATGAAGCCAACAGAACCACATCCTCTGCAAAGAGTAGATGCATTTTTTTTCAAAAATGCAGTCTTCTCAGACAGCACAACCTCCTCCCCTGTCTTGTGATCCTGTCCTGTCCATGAATATCACACAAAAAATCTATTTCTGAAACCAAAAGACACATGTAGACCCCCCACGCCCACTGCTCTGTAATGGGTAAAGAGCTGGTTCACTGTTCCATAGCCAGGATGAAATCAGCATTGCTCCTCCTGGAGTGGAGGTTTGTCTCCTTTTCAGCACCCTGAAAGAAGCTTTCCCAGGGTGGCTGAGAGGAGTGATACCCCTAGAAGTGGAACAAACCTTCGGGTCGCCCTTTTTAAAAATGGGAAACACCACCCTGTTTTGCCACGCCAATTGAAGGGAGTACTGAAAAAAAGAACAAATGTAGGTCTTGTTGTGTCCCTTTGGGCAACATTGCAGGCTCACCTCAGCCTCAGTGGAATCACAGAAAGTGGACTGAAGGACTGATCTCTATCTTTGCTATTGTAGCCTACGCTTTGTATCCCCAGATAACAACAAATCCCATAGCATTCATTCATAGCAATCATAGAAAGAGTAAAAGGAGACACAGAGACAAAGTAGGAGAGAAAAAGAAAGCAGATACATACTTTCCACCCCAGAAGATTTTGGTGGTGATGACTAAACTGGAACGCCTGGATGTAATGCCATAAATAAAAACAGAAATCAGACTCTGGTAGTTTCATTCTCTCAAAAACGACACCTGGAAACAATATCCCTTAATGACAAAAAGCAATATATCATCAAGCACTTCACAAAAACAGTTTCAGTTTCTCCAGTGATCATAGCTGGTGTAACGAAAATAGCCATAGAGGATGGAAATGTCCATACATTGTAACAGCAACAGGGGATATGCATACAGTATGGGTCAGGTCAGGTCAAATAAAATGTACATTAAGTCACACCCTGAACAGGCGTATTAATCAATATCCACTATTTAGTTTCAGCTGAGTCCATTTGCTTCCTGATATAATCAAAAAAACAACAAAATCTTAACAAATTTACAGTATAAATCAGGTGGGGAGTATGTAATCTCCTCCAGATAAGGACAGGATACCAATGAGCAAAAACAAGGAGGAGAGGTAGACTTCAGTCTGTCAACCCCTTATAAAAAACATTAAAGCATGTTGGGTCCTTAATAGTAGTTTTAGGAAGTAAGAGCAAATATTTGTATAGGTATAGGTCCAATTGTTCCCCATAATTATACAGTAAATGTAAGTAAATGTACTGATTTCTCCCAAAATGTTTAACATTAGGGCAAGTCCAGAAAGGATGTCCCCTCTCCTGACCTGACATTTGTCTGCACTAGAAGAAGTTTGACATTACTGGAATTTTCCCCTCAGCCCAAAGCTCATCAGATATCTCAGAACCATATCCCCTTCTCTAAGCCCCTCTAAGATGACGAGAGGAGGAAGGCTAGGTAACTTTAGATAAAAAGAGATTAAATCTAACCTTCAGGTAATGAAAGAAATTGAAATATAGAACTGTAGAATGTAGAAAAAGTTAATTTAACTTTTCATTTTAGTCCCTGTTATATCACTGCACTGGACTCAGAATATATGTGACAACCCATTGTCTATACCATTCCTGCTAAATTATACACAGCAGCAAAAAACTGAAATACTGTTGCAAGCTGTTAATTACATTCAGTAACAGTCCCAGCTCGTTATTGGTGCATGCAAAATCGTCTGCATTTCTTTATTCTTTCGCCAAATCTTCTGTAACTACATAATGCACCATCTGCTTCATGTTTATACGGGCACACGCATGCCCAGTGTTCCTGAACGACCACTAGAGATTGTATTTGTTTCAATTCTCCATTCGTTAACTAAAACGGAGTAGTGTGGATGGGGCCTTAGAAATTTGTTTTAATCTTAATGTGAGGCTCCTCAGCGAGACAACAAACGATGTGCCTTGCTACATTCGCACATTTGGGTTTGAGAGTTTCAGCTCACAATAACAGAGACAAAGGTTGGGCACAGGTAGTCCCTGTTGAGCTGGCTGTTTTTCTCATTAATTCTTAGTACCCACGGGCACTGTCAGTCCTCCGTCCTCCGTCAGTGTATAAATGGGATATTTCCAAGTGCAGTATTAAAAGCAGGTCATCCATGTTTTTGCCAGCGTTCGGAGCCCAACACACAATCACTATGATTACATGTGTAAAGCAGAAGAAAATAGAAGAAGGTGAGTGACCCCTGGATATGCAGCATGCACCCTTTTCACTCGATTCTGCTCCCATCATTCACTAATGAGACAGCCTTCTCCTCTCAGCCTTCACATGTCAGCTGTGTTCTGTCAGCTGTTATCTAACGACTTTCACCACTTCTTCTGCGGGGGATGCTGGTAAACGGCAGTAAACAGTCTTTATATCAAATCCTTGATCTTGATAAGCTGAACAGTGAGCTGTTCAACCGCACTGTTTTGGCTCACCTTGACTTTTCCAGGCCTTCCATCTTGTGAGAGATATTTGTCTTTCAATTGCTAGATAGGTGGCGAGGGAGAAAATAGTCCACCCAAGACCTGCATTTAATCATAGGATTTATTCCCTTCTCATCTGCATGGTTTTACTTGGCGTTGTGCCATGATCGCTCCAGCCTTGGCTGTGTTAGAGTTTTGACAGGATTAGCTGGCTTTATGACTCTAAACTACAGACCTCTTCTCGGGTCTTGTCTGACGCCAGCTGTGATGCTAATGGAGGCACCACAGTGGAGAAGCTGAATTCAATCATAATAATGTTTGGGTTTGGCAACATTTGACTATGCAGATAATACAATAAAAACTATTTTTAAAAGAGCCTGAGCCTTCTAATATAATGCTACTAGTAGATACTACTAAGATTAGAAGTCTAGACAATCAAGACAAGCATCATAAAGCTCCTACCTCCATCCTTTCTTCTTTATGATTCTTCCCAAGACAACTTCAGCCCTGGGAAAAGAGATTAACAGAGAGAAAAGTGAGTTTTTACAAAGTTACAAAAAAAATATCCATACAAAGTTACTCATGGAGAACAAAATAAGGTACAAGATGAGTTAAAGAGGTCAAATTATGTTCATTTTCAGGTTCATAATGGTTTTTAGGGGTTGTACCAGAATATCTTTACATGGTTGTATTTTCAAAAAACACCATATTTTTAATGTCACACTGCACATTGGTGCAGCACCTCTTTTCAACCTGTGTATTGTTTGGCCTTCTTGGTCTGTGTCGTACGCATTGAAGAGGACAGGAGCCTGCAAACTGGATCACACAGAAAAACCCCCACACAGACAATTATTTGATTCTCACCACCCTCTGGAGCGTAAGCTAAGTGTTCAATTACCATACCATACCATGCCAACAAGTGCCCAAGCCCAAGAGAACAAGCATAAACACCTCAAGGAGTTTGTCGATATCAAAACTGAACCTTTGTGAAAACAGCCACATGATCCAGGAAGAACACCAACAGTTCATGTGATAAGGAAAAGCAGTAGATGGCTCTATAGAGTCAAGGGGCTGTGGTCGCTATTACTTGGATAAATAGCTCAGAATATAACACCACTTCTTATTTTTGAACTTTAGGTGACAACAGAAAAAGCGTCAAGTTTAATGATGAGGGAGGAGGTGCAAAAGACAAATATGTAGAGAAAGCACAAGGACAAAGGATGGGACTGTAACGTTGGAAATGAAACATCAGAGAAAAGCATTGAATTAGGCAAATTACTATTTGGAAAATGGAAAGTAATACGTTGGGTTCACTTAAAATGTATTAGTGATATTAAAGATATTAAGGGAGAAAGTGTTCAATGTCTGTTCAGTGTCCAATATTGTAATATAATCACGCTATCCATAGAGCCAGGCGAGAATTCACCTACTTTTAAAATAATCTACTTGTTTCACTCAGTGTGTGGAGACATGGACACAGGAAGAAGGGGTGTAGAACCCAATAATGTAATAATTTCCTGATAATGTAATTATTTCCAAATAATGTAATAAAAAATTCCTCTTAACTCCACCAAATCAAATAAAATGTCTCAACCAATTTAAAAATCTCTGTACGTATAATGTACTAAATTGTTACAGAGGTTATTACATTATTTGGTTAACCTTATTGATAATGTAATTTTCAATAATGGTGTTTTTTATACCACCAAGTCCATCCTCACATCCTCCTCTGTCCCCGTCTGGTACACGCTGCCTTGACTGTCAAGGACAAAAGCAGACTGCAGTGTCTCATCCACTGTACTGAGAAGGTGATCGGGTGCAACCGGCCATCATGGTCCAGTCCTGATTCATATTCCCGGAGAGTTGGCTTCCTTGTAGCTCCATATGTGTGATTGTGTGTTGCCTCTTCGGCCTTTGTGTAAAGTGAGAGTTTTTTCCATTGAGAGTGTCAATAGTTGTAAAGATTGTGATGCTATCTGTTGTAAGCAGTGGGGGGACCTCAGTTCTATGCATTTTTGGTCTGGAAAACTTTTTTTTTTATTTCTCAACAGACTCGGGATCTTCAAACTATTCAAAACTATTTCCATGTGATTACAACAACATAAACGTTTACAAACTGATCTGTAGCGCTACAATTATATTTTGAATTAACTGGTTTTAAACAGCCACTTATTTGTGTTGGAAACCAGAATATGATGATAAAAATTTTGGGTGAAAAAGTGCACTGGCATTGGGTCACAGGTTCTGCTTGCTGAATGTGTTGTTTTCATTACAATTTAACCATAATTGTTTTACTACAACTTCAGCATAATAATGTGGTGATAATGGTGCACTGGAATAGTCTCCTGACTTTAATTTACTTTCCCACAAGGTATGTTTTTTTACATTTAAAAGAGCTGAAGAGTTTTTCTCAGATATATATTGTTGCTTATTGTTTCTTGTTTTTCCATATTTTTTATCTTTTATATTTATATATCAACATAATTACCTATATATTTTATTTTTTGCCTTACAATGAAGAGGGCATTGAGTGCTTGGAGCAGTTTCTACACTTACCTCAGAGCTCAGATTTTGATAGTTCTTTCCATTTTATCAGTCCCCTGGCAGGATGCCAGGCTTTGGTGAACTGGTGTCGCTACCAGGAGCGGAACTTAATTCAGTGATACCAACGTTTAAAACGTTTAATTTTGCCAATTAGCAGAAAAATAGAGGAAAGAGAAAAGAGAGAGAAATAGAAAGTGCACATGAATGAGCGATCAATAGAGGGCAAGTCAGTGGCTTTAGCGGCATTAGCCGACGGTGGCCCTGAAAAAGGCCCTAACTGCTTGTCGGTTGCTGCACAATGGCTGCCTGCTGCTCCTAATTGGGAAGGAATAAATACAGAGAACTACTAAACTGGACTACCTTTGGCAGCATAATAAAAAATAAACAGCTTTTACTTTTTAAATGCATCTTGATAAAATATTAATTTAATTAGTTGTTTATTTTATGTGTGTGTTTACTGAATCAACATTCTGTCATCTGATAGAGACCTTGACTGATTGAAAGCAAAGTGCCTAAAGGACTTGTTCTGTGCAGAGGTGGAAAGTAACAAATTGCAATTCCTCTTACTGTAATTGAGTAGTTTTTTGTGTACTTGTACTTTTAAAGTCATTTTTCTAATCTGTAATTTTACTTTTACTTAAGTATGTTTTATTTGAAGCATTGTACTTCACCACTTTTCAAATCACATCTGTTACTGAGTAAAAAAAAAAAAAGGATGTTTGCACGTGCCTCAATGACAGGACTGACTGTGACTCTTGCTGCGGAGAGTCCCCCAGCTGCAGTAGCAAATGGATCATGCGGAAAATCAGGATCAGACGGTCTGTGATCATTCGCTCTGGCTGGATGGAAGTCTGACGCTCATGATTTCAAGCATGATCCATGATGATATGGAAAAATAGATGTGAATGGCAAAATTAGCATGCCATGTCTTATTAAGAGGAGCCACGCTCCCCCTGGCTCCCCCGTAGTTCGCACTCTGCTTGCAAGCAGTTGTTAAAAGAAGTTTTTAATGTTTGGTAAGAGGCTTTGCTCAAATTAGCCAAAAAGACATTAGTGCGTGACATTGCCAATGTTGTTTGGCTCAGGCAACCTGCTGGTATCTAGTTAATTATGCTAATTATGCTAGGCCTATGTTAATTAAAATTTAAACATGCCCATGATGTTCCATTAAAATTATCACCTGTTTTAATGAAAACAGAGATATGTCTTCATACAGTCCAGTGTTTGCCATTTTCCCAGTCCACTGTGGTAGTAGTAGTTTCCTGCAGTAGTTTCCTTTATGCTACTCACAAAGAGCAAAGGTTATATACAAAATTTCTTCTGGTTGCATGTGTGATATGGTTGCACTGTAAATAATGTTAATTGATATTAATTAAATGATTATTGAGTTTACATCCAATCACCTTACTGAAGCTTCTGGCTTGATTTCCCTACATTTGCATTTGTTGGTAGATGGTTGTTGTTTATCACTGTAACTACACTGCTGAAGTGAACAAATGATTCTTCCTCTGGCAATTTAACATTTAATAAACAGCTTAAGCTACACTACCGCCATCCTCTGGACTGGAGAGGGAGTTATGCTGATTTGCCTGGGATATAGCCCGGGAAAACCAAGACAGATGCAATCATGTTTGTTGTATTAGGTCACATCCTATTTTATCCTGACATGAGAGGACGGACCTCCTATGATTTTTCCTTTTTTTAAACACCAGCTGTGTCCCCTGCTTATGAAGATAACTGTAATTTTACAGCATTTAACTGCACTTTTCTTTCTGGCTTTTCTCTTTTAAATGCGCTTCCTCTAAGCTCTAAATTTTCTCTTTATCTTGTTGTCTTTCCACTTTGCTTTCCATTTTTATCCACACTGCTGGGCCACGCGCACTGCAAGTACTGACAGAACTTTGCGTTGATGTATATGTGCATTCAAACCAATCGTGGGTGCCGATGGACAGAGATTATACCATCAGGTTAAAAGCAAGGCAGGGCTGATGGTCTACAGTTCTAGGGGACTGTTGCTGCCCCTGTGTTGTTTTCTTTTTGATTTACCAATTTCATTTAGCATTTTTAACCTTGACCTGACACTACAGGCCAGCTTTTCGGGCCACTGGGAATTTTCCCTCCTAATAGAAGTTTAAATGGGGCCATACTTACCTTCCAGCTGTATACACTTCAGCTGTGTCAAACAGATTGATTCCATTCTCATATGCCAAAGTCATCAGCTCCTCTGCCACCTTCAACAGCAAAATGTGAGAAGATAAAGATGAACAAAGTTTAAAACTTTTTAATTTTCTCTCCCTCTGACCTCGGACAAACCCTTCTGCTGACATGTTGAAAGGTTCTTCAAAAGGCAAACAGTTATATCAAGAATGCTTCACAGTATAACCCATTTAATAAAGACTTTTGAGCTGCATGATGGCTATCGGAATGTCAGTTAGTTGCTTGGTATATCCACCACTTCCGATCTCAACCGGATCTCAAGCGGTTAGATGTATTGCTATATCTGTACATTGGAAAGACATTCAAGGTCCGCAGATGAATCCTAATGACTTTGGTGATCCCTAAGTTTTACTCAGAGGAACTATTGGTTTGGCATGCCATGACATTTGTCATAGATATATTTAAGGTTTCTAATGACTTTGTCTTCAGGATGCATTGCCACCCTCATCTCTCAGTTGTTTCTTTTGTAAGAGGCTGCTGCACCTGTTGCATCATGATCTTCATTCATTAAATCCACAGCATTACTGTGACAGATGTGAAGCATTTGTTAGGATTATTAATCCTAACCCGAAAGCAGCTACCCAGAGAGGTTGACAGGAGAAGTACGATTTGTTCTCTTTCCAAAACCTAAAATAAATCCAGAAAAATGTCATCTATGGATTGTTCCTAATGTAATGTTAGTTAGCTAACGCTAGCTAATGTATAAAGCCCAATTGTTTTGCTTTTCATTGATTGTAACAGTGAATAGACCTACCCAGCTGTACAGGAACAGTGTTCATCCTTAATATTTTGTCCTCTTTCTCAATTGTCAGGCAATACGGTGGTTCACTTTTACTGAGATCAGTGGGCTTTAGCTTCTGTCTTTCATTTTTTTCACGTCAGATTGAGTCAGTTTGACAGCCTCAATAAACCCTTTAAATGCACAATGCAACTGCAACACTGTCTGCTTCTTTCTGACATTGCTTTTTCCCCAAGGGTAGACAAAGTTTCTCTGGAGAGTGCAGTAATAAACAGTGGCAATGCCATGATAAGTGTGACAACTCCAACAGTAACTAAGTGACACCTTCACAATGCTTGCTTTGACAGTCTAAACCTCTACATGATTAAAAATGAATGAATGAATGCAGTAAAAATATGTTAAAATAATCAAAAGGAAAAGCAGCAAATCTTTGTATTTGTGAATGGGAACCATGAAATGTTTTTAAATGAAAAAATAATTAATGATTATTAATATTTGCCAATAAATTGCTGTCAGCTAATGTACTAGCTGTACTTGCATAAACTGTTGAGTAGTTTAATTTATAAAAAAAAAATCATATTTTCAATAACAAACTCTTCATACGTTTTGTGGGTATTTAGTAGAAAATACTTATATTTTAAAAATTTTATATTCCATCAGAATTGTAGTCGTTTGGGGCCTGGAGATGACAGGAAATTCGAATAAAGGTTATTTTCTGATTTACAAAAAAAGGAACAGGATGAAACTGGAGTCATTCTTCCAAGATTGGGACAGGACAGGACTATTTTTGTGGAGTGGGATCGGACAAGAGTGAAAATTCACTCCCGTTTCGACTGTGTAGTGATTCACATATTCTCTCTTACCTCATCCGTTATCTGGCCTCCAAAGGTCACCCAGGTGCCTGCAAAAATAAAAAGTCAACATCACGATTTTTATTAAAATGCTAACTTTAACTCTAATGGAGGCTATTTATTGCAGTAGGAATATATTACACAACATGGGATTCATTCCTGATCTTTTTTATTTTATTATAAATTAAACGTGTTGCATCAATTTTCAGTCCACAGTTGAGGATTTAGGTGTGTATTGAAATGTACTGATCTTACAAAAACACAATCTGTCTTTTTAAATTCACTCAAGGCCGGTTTGAATATAGCATTATAATTTATAGTGAATCACATTAAGGCAATCTGAGTCACAATTCATTCAGTTATTTTCTCTCATACTGTATACTTCCATATATGTACATAGTGCTGTTGTCATTGTGGATGCATGCATAAACCACACTCACCTAATCCCAGACAGGACACTCTCAGACCTGATTTGCCCAGATGTCTGTTGACAAGAAAAGCAAAGTCCAGTGAGAACAGCAAATTAAAAAGTATAATTCATATTATTTATACATTCTGTTTTTATCAATCATATTTTTGTGTCACATGTTTTCACATGTCTAAAGTAAATTGCTCTAATAGCCCTTACCATTGTCATAAAATCATCCAATCAGGATGAGGTCCATTTTGATTAGTTCTGACGACTGAGCAAACCTGAACCTGCTTTTCTCTCTCTTGCTCTCTCCCCTCTCCTCACTCCCCCTCTCTCTTTCTCTTTCAAGCGGTATGAGTATAATTTTGTCGCAGCAGCTTTCGCTCAGAAGTTGTAGTCTTAACTTAATTATTCTACTGGTTATTTTTATTGATTCATTATAATCTTCCTCTTTTTAAGGTCTGGTTATTGGAGTACTTTAAACATGTTTTTCTACTGTGTGTGTTGTTTTTTAATTTGTGTGTCAAGATTGATGCCTTGTCTACACAAACCAAATCTAACCACAGCCATGAATAAAATAACCTGAAGGGTCAGAACAGACTGCTGACATACTAAGAAAATATTGTTCCATTCTTCTTAAACTTTCTGTCGATATTATTAAATAGTATTGCTTCAACATTTGACATCTGATTGGTATTGTAGCCAACAGCGTGGACAAGAGACAGGAAACAAATTTTGACAGTGTCAACCCTTTACTGACAACCAATACAGGGGAGACCCTTAAATTCACAACAACTGGCAGTTATTGTCAACTACAATATAACCTAAACAAACACAATGCAGAATTTGTCATTTAGATTATACTACAGTTACAAAACAACAGACTTATCCAACCGATCATTCCAACCCTAAGCTTAACTGGAAATGAGGGCCATCGCTACAAAAAGTGTCATCCTGAGGTGCACCCACTGACAGGCCTGATGACAGGTTTAGTGACCAACAGCGGTTTTTCAAACCTCGATCCTTCCTGCATGGCATTGAGGTTCTACAGTAGATACATATTATGTGGTAAAATGTGGTGTAAAAAAAGAGATAATCTCTTTCATGATTCCATTAGACAGACTGCTGTGCCTGCTTGCTGCATAAGTCAGTATAAGATCTTTACCCAGCTTTAGTTTCTGGTTACCACCCCAGCTCCAGTGGGTGGATGCGAAACATGAGGGTGGCCTGGCATTTTGAGACTCTTAAGCTAAACACACAACTATATCCCACTGCATGTACAGATGAAAGTTCCCTGCCACCGGCACCAACACGAAGACTGGAGTAGTGTCCCAAAAGCAGAGGACAAAGGACATTAAACAACCATGATAAGTATTAATTTTGACCAAACCGTGCACCAAGGCGTGGCCATGCCCTATTAAACACCAACATGGACTTCCTCCTAGCAATATTTTCCTCCAATCTATGTTTTTCTTTGCCTCCACTCTAAATCATACATGTTCCTATGCTTGTGTATCCACAAACCATGCTAGAGGTGAAGTATCGTTGCTCTCACCATCCTGCTGAATGGTAGTGAAATGATTAGATTACCCCTTGGTCTTTCGTACATTTATATTTATTCACTGGACAGGTGCCTTTGTCCAAACTGATGTGCAAAGGAGGTCCAGTCCAGGCCACGGTAGATCAAGGAGAAGCCTCAGTTCTATGTTCCACCTGACACACGTGGCACAGGGCCGCAGGTCGCAGTGCAGTCGTCATTCTTTTTGCAGATCATAGACAACAAGAAGGCTCATGAACCACAATGAGGGAAATCCGGTAGGTGGGTGCTGTGCTCTAAAGGCAAGCATTAGTTATTTCAGCTTGCAGGGAACAGGGAATAAAAACTGGTGGGAACCCGGAGATGCATTTTTGCTGGTTGAATACCAGGTGTAGTGACACATTCTGGACTTTTTGCAGAGGTTTTACGTGCATACTGGCAGCCCTGTCAGAAGTGTGTTATAGTAATCAAGGCGAGAGATGACCAGTGCCAGTACAAGGACTTGAGCAGCACACTTACCGAACCATCTTCTATCACTGACAGCAGTGCAATCTCAGTGAAGTGACCCTTCTTGAAACTAGACTGATTTGAATCAAGTAGAGCATGTTTAAAGAGGAAGTCTGACACTGGGGTGAAAACTGTACATTCTAGAGCCTTGGATAGGACACTTTCACATTTTAGCTCAGGGCTATATGTACGTATCTATAACACAGTTATAGCTCTGAGCTCATCTTACCTGTAGATCATACCAGTGGAATAAGATATGCTGTCTCTGAGTGAAACATGGTTCATCCTAAGGAAATCCTCCAGGTTTTTGAGCTGAGCAGCTGCGCGCACCTCTCTCAGGCGCTGAAACTCTGCTAACTGGCTACTGCGCTGCTGCTTTTCTTCCTGCTCCAGCGCTTGCTCTGACAAGAAACAGCTCAGGCCACTGTGCACGCTCTCACTCATGGACGACAGGGACAGTATCTTGCCTCCAGATCCGCCACTTCCGCTGCTGATGCTACTGCTTCGACATATCCCGCTGCCGTCCCGGCTCCCAGGTGGCACCCCTCCACTGCCCCCAGGCTTGGGCATCTAGAAGTTGGTGGCAAAACAAAAGCTGGTGTCAAAACCGAACAGGAGTGTGATAGAGCCATGACAATAAATACCGCCTGCACCAATGTGAGTGGGTCGGTCAATCGTCAGGACATCGACAGCTAAACACTCCTCTCAACCCTTCCCACTGCCATGTACATCATGGCTTGCAACATAATCACAGCTGTGTTTCATGGTCTCTGCTCTGTCTCTGCTATCTGCATTATTGAAGTACAAACTCTGAATAATTTATGGGTGAGTTAAGTATTGTACATGAAGTACTACTGATGTGCTTTACTTATGTGTCTGTGCAGATGAAGAGACGAACATGCCCACATGCCCATGACAATGCCAATGCTGTTTAAAACAGTGCAAGATCCATACTCACACACTAGGTGCCCTGGGTAGACATCTGTGGATTTGTGGCATGCATTTGGGGAGACATAGCACTGTTGGCTGAAGGAAGAATTGAAAGACAAGATGATCTTTTCAGATCTGACAGTATCACAATAGAGTTCTCTGCTAAATTGTTATTTATCAGGATCATACAAGGAGACAAATAGGTAGCAAAGTGAGTGTAGGCTTAGATAATGTGACACTTAGGAACACAAAAGGCAAAGAGCTCACACACTAAGCTGTCTCTAAAAAAAACGAATTGTTTATCTGGAAAACACACCATAGTTGGTTGCGTTTTCTCAATAGCATTTTTGTAGCAATAGCTGTTAAATACATGTCCTTTCTGTAAATGCTTTCATTATAAATGATGCATATAGATGTGGCGAATGCTGATTAGATGGACCATCTGCACTGGGAGGTGTTGATTTATTGTTAAGGACTGTCCAAATATTATCAGGTGGGAAGGGTGATTCAGGAAAAAGGGTGGGTTATGTTTTTTTCTTTATTTCTGCTGAAGGGAATATTTTCTCATCCCGCATTTATAAATTATTTAATTTTTCCCTTGTGAGATTTAGTTTAAAAAATGAGGATGTTACATCAAAAAGCTGGCTTTTGTGTGCACCACAGATAATAAAGGTGAGTGTTTGGCCATATGCAGAGGAAAAGACTCCTCTACAATATAAGAAAGACCCCTCCCAGAATATCTGAGCAGGCACCGTGCACGTATTTACCCAATTGCCTCAAAATCAGTTCAGAAGACAGTGTGCAGTACATAGTAATTCAGTGTGTGGCAGGCAGTACGTTGGCATGCGATTGCGAACACAGCCTGAGTTTGTGACTGGCAAAGAGAGGGCAAACAATCTACATATGTAGATTGCGGCTCTGGTTCAGGTAGTAGAGTGGGTTATCTAGTTATCGGAGGGTCCGTGGTTCAATTTCCCCAGTGCAGAAAACTGGGCTAAATAATCAAAAAGTATTACTGTAAGTGAATTCAAACTAGACTGTAGAGCACCAACAAAATTTGTGGTGTGTGGTTGGTCAAGCCCTTTTCTAACAAAGTTCAGATCTGAGCTGATCACCAGCACAAAATAATTTGTTAGTTGGCATATACTGTATATCAAACCAGTACTGAAAACTAAATAATCTTATCCTGTTTACAAAGCCCAGATTGGTTTAGAGCATGCACATGGAGGGTCTCATATGAACGTCTCAAACATGAGTTGTATGTCCATCAGAAGAGACCCATGGATACGCTTTGTCTCCTGTATGAAACCGCTGTATTCTTACTACACAGCTTTATTACAGACTGTGATGAACTGCCTCATCACCTCCAAGCAATTTTCATGCTAGACCTCAGTGTTCAAGTCTGTTGTAAAACAAATTAAAACATTGTGAAAGTTGGTGTAAATATTATCAATAACTATTAGATAGAAATTATCCTGGCCACTCAAATGCATGCATCGCGCCCAATTTCAGCTGGAATTGGCTCCAGCCCTTGGCAACCCTGCACGGGCAAACAGTTGGCTACGCTCCCTGGGCAGGCAAATCAGATAATAATTATGACATGAATTTATTTGATTCAGACAGGGGGTACAGAGAATAAAGACTGTATCATACAAATCTAAAAGCACCTTCTATTTATAACATTACACCACACAAAACATGAAATACAATAATCTGTACAGTACTTTGTGGTTAATGGTCAGATGCTTGGTCATGTTTCAACCATGATTTTAATTGTGATTTAAAACTAGAAGAGTACAGCACTGCCTGATAGTGCTGGGTATGGCATTAAAAATGTTTGTAATGGAGATACCTGCCAAAAGCAGCCAGATTCAGTGGACATGTGCTGTAGCACACGGTTCCCTGATGTCATCAGAGCAAAGTGAAGCTTGGTGTGTAATCATTCTTTATGTCTGTTTTTACAAAGAATATCAAAAGGTGGTATTTATTGGAATGAATGCTCATAAGCTAATAGAGCCACACTTTATAAATACAGTTTTATGATAACTTAAAATTTCCATGAAGGCCAACCTTTTTGATGTCCTCACACATGCAACTAAAGAGTACAATCTCTGCTCACTCCATTTTCCTAACCTGCTAGAGTGCTTAAACAAGAAAATCCCCAGCCATTCAATAATTTAAGACCCTCTTTCCACATCCTGATGATGAAGACAGAACACATGATCTAACTCCATTCAGTGATGTCTCGACAAAGGACAAGAAAAAACATTAGAGAACCAGATGTGGAACTATCTTGGGCCACCACAATCTTCCCCTTTTCATGGATCCATATAGTACTCCAGATATGGGCAGCATAACCATGCAACATCACTCCTTATATTCCTTTATCAATAAATGTATCCGAAACACTGTTAGCTACTCACCCGAGTGGTTGGCGTTCGGCCGATGTAGGGGTTCTGGACTACACTGCTCATGATAACGCTTGGTGACGGCCGGATGTCTGATGTCAAGCAGAGGGGCTTCTGGACTGCTTTTAAAGCAGTTGGTGGAAGAGTTAATATGGCTTTCTACTCCCTCCTACTTGGTCACATGACACACAAAGGGCCCTATCAGCAAACCTGTCTTCACTGCAGAGGCCAGAAAATAATCTCACAAGTAAATTATTTATCTTGGCACTAAAACTAGCATCTGCACTAAAAGCTTGTGATTATATGCTATAGCCGAAAGCATGCTAAAAAGCCTGTAATTTACTTTTTTCTAACAATGAACACTTTTCAGACAAACTCTCTGTGTATTTATTAAAAGGATAACTACTACCACTACCACAGGTTTTTGATTTGGACCTACCACAGCTGAATTGTCCCAACCAACATTTCTAACAATCTTGACCGATCTTGTCCTTTTAAAGCCTCATGGGGTTGACTTGTAAGATCTATGCAGAGTTGCCCAGTTTGTGTTTTGTGCAAAAAAGGAGGCTCCTTTGATGGAGACTGGAAGCGAGATCTGTTGTTCTGTCAGCCCCTCAGGCTGTCGCATTGTCAGCTAGCTGCACCACTGGAAGACATCACAGAAATAAAAATAATTTTATCACTGCATATCACAAGCACCAGTCAGTTCACACGTCCTTGATTTCAACCTGGCTCCTCCCTGTTATATAATAGATTAAAATAAGTTGTAGGGACTAAGGGGTTAGGTGGGGGAACACAGCTGTGCACAGATTATCATATCCATGAATGTCAGGGCAGTTTCAACACAGAACAGTCAAACAAGATGGAGGACCTGTCTCCACCATTCAATACAAGCTAGTTTTGAGCAGCAATAGCATTTTTTTGCGCACAATATGTGTATTGTTGGAAAAATCATTTATATTATCACATCTCACACACAAGAATCTATACGATTATATTATAGCACAAGAACAATCAAAATCTTTGACCTCAGTATTTGTAACATTAATGTGTAGTAAACCAACACCATCCTTACCCCCTTTTCCACGAATGGATCAGAAATTGCATTTTCCAAATGATCTGTTTGTCTGTGAATGCCATTAACACACACAGGTGGAGCTGAAACTGTTAATGAGTTGATTAAATGAATCCACTATAAAAATGTTATCAAAGCCACAAGCCGGCGCTCACAATCGACAACAGAGAGAAATAGGAGGATGACGCACAAAGTTCTCCAACAGGATATAAACCTGTGATCTTGTGCTCGACAAGAACAGTTATAGCTAAATCCTGCTTCTCCTTGTTTAAAAATGTCCACTCCTAACTCCCAACCCTAACCCACTCTACCTCCTGAGCCACACCCACCCCATTGAGAGACCCCTTGTTCTCGTGGTCCACAATGCCTGCCAGCCAGATAGTAATGAATGTTTGGCCCAAACCTGGCCCATATCTGCAGTTCTCTTTTGGCCCCCATTTGGTCTTGAATGACTGCATGGACTCAAGCTGAGTCTGGCTCAATTTAGCCAAAGATCCACCTTGTATGAGCCAGATGTCAGGTGTCTTGTGGATGGACCAAATCTGGTCCAAATAGATTTACCATATGCTCACTTTACATGGGCCATGTGTCTTGCATGTTGTGGGCAAGGTGTGGGAATTATGTTCATGTTGAGTGCCAGCTCAGGACCTACAAAATTGACCACATATTAATATTATATGGACCAGAACAATTTACAATAGGTCCACTTCAGATGAGTCAGATAAGCACCACAGCAATTTACAAGTTCTGCAAAACCAGCACACCACCCTGAACTTTCATCCCAAGTCTCAAATGAATTAAAACCTTGTAACAAGGAGGTTCTACATCGTAGCAATGACTGCTTTTGCCATTCATATCCATTATTAAGATTAATTGATGGTAAAGGGACTTTGTGTTTCAAGATAAATATACTTGATATCTGTAATCAATATATGATGTAATCAATATATGATGATTACAGTGTTATAAGGTTGGGTTGCAGACAGATTTATAATGGCCTTGAATGTTCCAAAACACATTTTAACTTCTGATAAGCTACTTGTGATATGGAGTCTTTGATTAAATGTAAAACATTATCCAACAGATCCATGTTTTTCTTGTTTTTGGTTGATCACTCACAGTTTTGGTCATTTTTGCAGTGTAGGGGCTAGCCTTACACAAGAATAAAACCTACATGGAAACACTTCACTTACACAGGATTTTCGTGGGAGAATCTAAACATGGAGAAGCAGCATTTAGCTATTACTGCTCTTAAGTGGAACCAGTTGACAGAGAGCATGAGACGAGTCCGGAAACTAGACACTTTTAAATCTAAGCTAAAAATGTTTCTATTTGACCAGGCTTTTAGCTCTGTTTAACAAATTATTATTTTAATTGCATTGTTTAAATCTTTTTTTCTGAAGCATCTTTGTATTTGTACTGGCACATATCCAGAGTGTATCCCGCCTTTTGTCCCATGTCAGCTGGGATTGGTTATTTTTCATATCCATTGTAACAACCTCCTGATCCTCTTGACTGAAGTAGGCTGCACATTTTCGCTGAAGAGGAATCAAATAATAATCATTAGTAGTATTAATTTTGACTGGCGGTTTTCTAATCCACTTGACTAGATGTTACATGATACATGATCTCCATTCAGGTAGAAAGAAGAACCGGTGGGGGTCAACAGAGAAAGAAAGGCACAATTGACGGGCAACAAATTAACTTTCCAAAAACAGAAATAAACCCAAGTGTTTCAGAAGACCCCCATGGGCATTTACTATTAAGGGCCACCAGATGGCAGCAAATGTAGCAGGATGAGACCCTGAGAGCATAGCATATTAATTTCTTCATTCAAAATAAATTATTTGAAGATAGTAAGCACGGAAAGTGCAAAAATACTAAAAGACTACTAAAAGAATACTGCATTCATCAATATTAAACATTGCAAAATGTGTGTTACCTCCACAGATTGACGGATTTGCGTCACATTTAAATCTGTATATTAAGAGGAGGTCACAATAACTCTGTCGCAGCCTGTCAAAATTCTATTTCTCAGTTGGTGCACATTGAAGTACCTGCAGCTGAGCATGGACAAAACAAAATAACTGGTTGTTTTAGCACATCACACTGGACTGAACCCCATCTCCATCCATCGCAAGGCTGATGAACAGGTGAGCAGCTTCAAACAGAACATTCTTGGACTCATTATAGACAATAAACTCAGTTTTGATTAAACATTTCTATGCATGGACAAGCAACTCCATGCACGGTGCAAACTCAGAGTACTTTCTTACACCTCCTGTTGATCCTTTACAACAACTACATTCTGCTATGTAGCAGAAGGGAGTTACAAACTCAATTTCACTCACGTGTTGTAATGTGACAAATAAATCTACCTTGTAAGTTGTACCTTGTATTATCCAACCCATCCAGCTGTACTGCTCACTGTGCTTCTTTACGCTGCATCACCTCCATCAAAAACAAACTTACCAGCATCACGGGTACCATTTCAACTTTGCATCATTTAAATAGCATGATTTTATGGCCTGTGTCCTAAAATGTTTTAAATCTTTGACCATGTAAAGCACTTTGTAACTTTGTTTTAATAAGTGCTATAAAAATAAAGTTTATTATTATCATTATTATTATTATAGAACTGTTCTTATGTGCACATTAACTTCTGTGCAAGTGGGAGAACATATAATTATGAAACATTATTTAACAGTATTAAATATTCCAAAAATTGTGGCTGTCTCCTGACGACAACATTTATAACATGTAGTGGTCCTAAAATCGATCCTTGGGGAAGTGGTTTTACCTTTTCCCACTATGACTGGTAAAAATGTCCGCTCTGAAAAACGCCTATGACTTTCAAATACATATTAAAGGTCACACTAAGACATGATGACACAACATTGTTACATAAAAAGTTAAAAGAATTTACTCCACTAGTCCCACACATACCACTCCCACGTACATCAACAAAACTAAATGAGAACCTAAAGCAATGCCCAAACATATTCCTTCTCCAAAAAATGTACAAAGAAATTATTTTCATGAGGTATCGAGAAGCACGTTTGTGTGTTTTTTGTTGTATTTTTGACTAAGTACATAATCAAGGTTAGACAAATACTTGTCAGTGGTCACTCTAATATTGTGTACATAAAACACATGTATATATATATATATACATGTATAAATGTATATGAAACATAATATCAAAATTGTTAATTGAAGGAGTGTAAGAATTAAAGGGGATGAGTACATAAGTTTTACTTCTTCCTACTCCTTTTCGCACATGTGATAGAAGTATGTTAACACAGGAAAGAGGGTACTTTTGCTGCTCATGTGTTGTTTTTTCTCTTTTTTTAACATTGTTTTATTTTATACTTTCTCTTGCATGTTCAAAATAAAGATTTCAATTCATCCAGGAGGCAAATATCAGCAGAAGAATTTGCCCATTAAGAGATGCTAATAAAAAGGACAGCGTTTGTCAGAAAGTAATAGTAACCATTTTTGTTATGTGTATTAGAATTAAATTGAGATTATCCAATGCTGCCATGGTCTAAACATTGCAGGATGTAATACAGTGGATGTAACCAAATGACACCACAGGTACTTGGTAAGGTATTTCTCATTAAATGCCAAAGTTGTCCTGCTGAATAAGCTGGTAAGAAAAGCAAAACCTACAAAACATTACATTTTTCAGCGGTAATTAACAAACATAAAGCATTTTATTACAACCAACAAGAGGATAAATGCACTATTGAAGACCAACTGACAGTAGCTCACATATTTTTTTACACTAAAAAAAACCACTACAGCATTTTGATAGATCCATGTAAACTATTCAGCTTATCTTTCAAACAGGTCCTAGATAATATGATTCTGTACAATATTTACATCATACAACATAACAAATTATATTAATGGCATTTTACACTTAATGTTGACAAAACAAATGATAAATAATAATAATAATAATAATAATAATAATAATAATAATAATAAACCAATGATAATAATACACTAAGGTTGACTTTACTTTCATGTCTACACAATTCAAGATGACATAATGTATCAGTTAATGGTGGCCATTTGGAAAACATTCAGAAAATGAAGACAGCCTGTTCATTATGTTTGCTACATGAAGCTACTGGCTAACTGAGGTTGTTAAAATGAACCAAGGCTGCAAAATAATTCTTGTTTGTAGTGAAATACATTTTGAACCACAACAGTTTCAAAAAAAGGTTGGGTTTTTTCTTATGCAATCATGTGATCAGGAACAACATGAAGAAACCCTTGAGGTCCAGCGTAAGAGGCTATGTCATTATAGCAGCACGCTATATTGCACAAGCGAGTCCGCATTCAGGAGATCATTTTCAACTGAAAACAAATTGGGCTGAGATGCATAAAAACGGAAAGAGATTTAGTGTTGGATGAGACATGCATCTCTATTCACAGTATTCTTCAATGAAGACGAACATAGTTCTCCTGTCTCCTTTACTGTGTGTTAACATGACTCGTGGTCATGACGGCAGGAGAGTAAAGGTGGCCACAGTGATTCAGTTTTCGGTTCACAAGGCTGTAGCAGCAGCATTTGCTTGAATCAAATATGACAATCAACAGTAGAAAACAGCATGCAATGAGTGCAAGAGGGGTACACTAAAGGACCTGTCCCACAGCAGTTGCACTGAAGCCAGGTTTGTAATATTAACCCAACTTTAAAGACATCTGTACCTATTAAATATCTTAAGTGCAAAAAAGGCAGCTCTAATTTCAGCAAAACACGAGGGGAGTGTGACAGTAGATAAATACCATGTCCTTGCTAACTCGCCTCGACCTATTTACTGGGGGTGATCTTGTCTAGTCCTGGCCAGGCGGGAATGTAATAGCGAGGCAAAGTGCCTTCCATTAGCCTTTCCATCCACAACCCCAGACGGTCCAGTTTGTGGTGGATCTGCAGGGTGGATATGCTGCGGGATCGGTTGGACTTGCGCGGTGGATGGTCATCCCGCAAGCTGGACCTCGACTTCCCTCCTGAAACGGCCCCTTCGTCCTCTGATGACTTACTGTCAAGGTCTTCCCCGGTGTAGACGGGCTTAAACAGACACAGGTACTTTTTGTGGCCGTTAAGTGCCAGCACGTAGCCGGTGTAGTCTAGCTTGTGGTTGCCTCCGTCATCGTCGTCTGCATCGATCTGCGTTGCATCCTGGGCATATTCCAGCAGCGTGTTCATCCAGTCGCTGTGCTTGTCGATATTCAGGAAGGAGAAATGCAGCGTGAGGCTCCTAGGAGAGTGTTGAAATAATGAATGTGGTGAAGCTGCAATAAGCAGGGTTGTTTAAAACACAATAAAATGTTCAAAAGACTATTTATTCCACACAAGGAATATAATCCACAAACATTCAGCTTACCCCGTGAAGGAGTAGACCTCTTTGGCAAACTTGCTAAGGAGAATGTTCTTGGAGGCATCAGTGAGCACCAGCACTATGTTCATGTGTCCTGGCCTCAGCTTCACCAGGTTGCTCATGTAAGTGATATCTGTCAGCTCCGTCACCTCCACAAAATTCTTCTTGGGAGGCCGACTAAAGTAAACAGCCAAAATAAAAGAGCTTAAAAACATGATGAGTCCTGCGCTCTATAAATGTTAATATGTCAATTATAAGTGTGTTCTTGCCTTGAAGTACTACCGGCCCCCGGTGATCCATTTTCTGATTTTGTTCTATCTTTTGCCTTTGGTTTAGTCTGCTTATCTTCACTTGAGTCACTGAAAACAAAAATGAAATGAAAAGTGTAGAAGAGTAAAATTAATAGCATCATTACTTTGTTTTTAATTGGCTTGTCTTTAGGTTCATTTATACTTAGGCTTACACTAATCCCAGGAAAATGTGATGTTGCTATTGTTAACACTTTTTGTGATCTAGTGAATACGTGTTTGGTAAAGCAACCAACCTGAAGGCCTGGATGACCACGGTTCCAAACAAGATGAACAAGGCAGAGAAGATGAGGGACAGGAGAGGCATCATCTCACGCCTGCAAATCACAGATGTCTTAGTGCAACAAGACACACTGTATTTACATCTCAGCACTGAGTTGTTTGTTAACAGGTGGTAGGAAGCTTGTGTGCAAATTAAATACTGTTGTAGTGCATTTTTTTAACTTCAGAAAATCTTCATCTTTAATATCTAATTCTTACATATATGTGGAAATGCTTCAATGAATTTCAAATTCAGTTAGAAAATCAGATTTCTACCTACCAGTTGTTGTGCAGAATATCGTCGATGATTTCAGAGAGGTAATCATAAGATGCAAAGATCCATCGGATGACAAACATCTACAGAGTGAGAGGATTACAATTAGTAACAGGACTGGTGTTTGATATTCAACAAACACGACTTGGTTAATAAAGAATATTGGTTGCACAGATAAGCATTGCACACTGATTTTTTTTTAACACAATGAGGACATACAGAGGCAAACTCGTTGTTGAGCTCAGGCAGCACTGCGTCATGGATGAGGATGGACGGGTCCTTCTGAAGTCGCTCCAGCTCCTCCAGGAGACGCTGCTTGTCTTCCTCACTGCCGTTCCAGGCCGTCACTGGCTTGAACAAGGCCTTCCCTGCAGCATTCCGCCTCTCCAGGATCACCACCTGAGTAAAAACAAGCATAATAACACGTTTTATTGGAGCACGACTTATGAAGTCAAATGTCTATTCATAAGACTTCTTTACAATATAAAACTGGACCATTTTTCATACAAATGTCCCCAGCTGTGTGTTATGGCAGTGAGGAATAACCCTTGAAATCATTACTTTGTCTGGAAAATGTGTGCATCATTACATACAATTTGGACTGATTATTAAAAATATATACTGAATTAATACCAATAACAATTCTCAAATCTCCATATGTGAGGTAGATTTACAGTGGAACTGGCAGCTGTAAGCTGTGTTAGGACACAGAGTGTACCTGTGGTGGTGACTGTGCACTGTCCTTGTTCTGCATGAGAATGTCGCACAGAGGTTGCTGTAGCCGATGGTACACATAGGCAAACCTCACAACTTCCTTGGTATTGGTAGAGGCAAATGAGAGGAACACCTGGTTTGCAAAAGAAAAGGTCTCTTCATCACCCGTGATCAGCAGGACACAGAATCTGAGGGGAGGAAAGACATTAAAGTAACTCAGTGAATGCGAACTAGCTGACATAAGATGTGTGAATTACAACAACAAAAAAACAAATTGAGTTTGGTTTCATATTTGAATTGCTTACTTCCTGCGTCTATGGAACTGTTTGACAGGACAGAGCTCATCAAAGAGCTTCTGATTGACGAGCCGTGGCACAAGGAGAAATTTATTGTTTGACATGAACTCATCAATAATCTGCTTTTTCATTCCTTTAGCCTGCAGAGAACAAACATAACAACAAAGACAAAGTATGAGGTGGCATTTAAGTGAATAATTACATCAAACCAGTCAGAAAGAAAGTGAAACTACTTTTTTTTTTCCAAGCTTCCTGCTGCTGTGATTTACCTGTATAATGTCAGCGGGCTTGTCAATGTTCTCTTTGAAGACCAGCATGGTTGGAGCGTACGTGTTAATATTAAACTGTTTCTGCAGATTGGCGGTCTCTGCAAGGCCCTGGTCCACATAGCCAAACTGCAAGTAGTCCTTATAAGCAAACGCTGTCAGCTATGAAGATGCAGAGACCTATGTTAGTGATGCAATTACTGTCAACGGCACCTGAGATACATTTCACATAAAAACCTGCAAAGCAAGAGCCTACTTTGTATAGTAGAGGAACTACAGGCACTTGGTCGAACAGGAGCACGTGTGGCCTGTTGAGCTCATGCCAGCTGTTCAAGAACTGCAGGTCATTCTTATCTGTGACCTGAAGTACAGAAAATGCAAAATGTCTCCATTATAGAAAGCAACTTTTTAAGTCATGCATATTGGTAATGCACTCCGTGCATATATAATGTTTATCACAAGACAGGCAGATATTTACCCGCTCCACAAGTCTCTGAGGAAGAAGGTCTTCTACAAACTGCCTCAGGTGCTCCTTTGCTACAGCGTAGTGAAAAAATGTAATTTTGCCATTGATGACTCCAAGTATTGATGGGGTGCGATGAGCACCGAGATGATTGGCTAACCGTCTCTCATAGCCAACATCCACAACACCTATTCCAACTCCTGCAAAGACAGGATGTCAACAAACACACACACATTCAATCTTTTCAACTTGCCCTATGCAGGGCTGCTGCATAACTTTAATGGATTTATAGCTTCATTCCAAACCTAGAGTCTCCATCTCCTGCACCACCTCTTTCCAGACAGGCTCGATGTGGATGCAGCTGAAGCACCAGTCAGAGGTGATCTTTATCAGGTATGGTCTCTTGTAGCTGTCAGGCACCACGTCGTTGACATACTGGTTAAAGTGCAATATGTACTTGCTGTCAGCGAAGTCCCTGTGGTTCTTGCTGTTGAAGGGAAAGTTGAAGAAGGACTCGTCAAAGTAAAAGCTGTCGTGACGATGACCATTTCGACCGCTGCCGTATGGCTGGGTGTCATCTGTCTGCCCGTAACGGTCATAATTGGCACGTTTGTCCTCACTGGACAGGATCTAGATTTTGGGTAGAACAAATATCAGTATGGCAGAAATCTTCCTCTCAAGCATACCTAACTGTCTTTTATCACAGCTTACATCCCATACCACATGATACTAAAGGTTATTAATACATTGATGAATTTCATTTTTCAAAAAGTACTAACCTCATAAGATTTGGTAATCTTGATGAACATGTCCTCAGCACCTGGATTTTTGTTTTTGTCAGGATGCCTTGAGAAGAAGACGCTCATTAACACTTGAATGACTTCTCTAAAAAAAAAAAAGGTCTCTGTGGTGTGCAAATATTTACCATTCTTTTGCAAGACGCTTATAGACTTTCTTGATCTCAGCCTGGCTGGCACTCCTGGTTACGCCTAAGATTTTGTATGGGTCCATCTCAGGCCCAGCGTGGGTTGCTCCTGTCAGCAGCACTGAGAGGACCACCACAACAGCCAGCTGCACAGACATCTTTGACCCTGCCATCACAGTTACCTTTAACACATCAGAAGAACTATCAGGTTAAAGTGGATTCAATATGAGGAAGGTTCAGACGTGAAATCATGACACAGCCTTGAGCTGACTAGCACATCTGAAACAGCTTTTCCTCCATACTGACATTAGCCTTGTAATGATGCCAAATGAGGAACACAAAATGGCATTAAAGTTATAGCATGCTAACCACAGAAGCTAGGCAAGCTGGGTAATATGAGTCAGCTAATTAATACAGCATCGCTGGCATGTCACTGGGTTGTGACATTAACGTTATTCCTCGAAGATAAAAACGTTCGTGCAGTTTTTTCACCAGGGTTTGCGGTGCTACAGTGGCTAAGTAAGCTGTCTCAACGCCAACAGCTCAACGCTTTATTCCCAGTCACCTCAAGCAGAAGCGGTCAACCGGCACTACGCCACATATTTGGTTGCTTTGATGTTCTTCATCTTGTTGCTTAACGCTGTTGTGAAGAGACAGCTAAATGCAAAGGGTGTGTTCAGCAGCATCCTGCAGTTCCTCCAGGGGAAGCTCTTAACCTGCTGTTGCGAAGCAGGAGAAGAAGGGGGGACGGCCAGTATCGAAATGTATTTCGGGAGATTGAGTAGTTGGTGAAATCTTTTTCTTCGTTTGTGTGTCCTCGGTTTTGTTGTTCGTCGCGCTGCAATATTTTGTGTGAATGCATTACCGTAGGATGGCCGCGGGTCAACGGCGCGCGGTCATTAAAATCAAACGCGCCTTGTTTTTTTTTTGTTTTTTTGGTCTTTCCGCTCTCAGTGGACCAATCACAGACAACGCTGATGTAAACAAGGAACTGGCTGCTGCAACAGAGCACAAATAAGAGAAATGAAAGGTAACTTCTGACAATTGAGCAGGAACAAGATACAATTCCCTTTTACAAACGAGTGGGATGATTACACACTTTTTAGGACACCGACTGACTGTAATCGTAAAAAAATGTGTTAGTGAAAGCTTTTACGATGCTTCTTTGTCTGCCTCGCTGGTGTTATTAGAATTGGAGAATGGAGGAAAAACATAGGAAGATTCTTCAGCGCAACAGGACCAATCTCGTGATAGAGTTGGACCCATCAAGTCTCTATGATGGCCTTCTTAAAAAGGAAGTTTTCACCCGAGACATGATCGATAAAATACGGGTAAGACAGCTGTTTAGGTCACGGCACTGGGTTTCAGGTTCAGGTGTTGTTTGCGGTGGGGTGGTTATGAACGCTCAGAGCAAATAGTTACTAGTGCACACCTGTTACTGTTTCTCCTGCCAGAGCTCTGAGACCAGACGTGACCAGGCCAGACAGTTAGTCGTGGACTTAGAGACCCGTGGGAGTCGGGCCTTTCCATTATTTCTGGAATGCCTTCGGGAGACAGGTCAGCACAGTTTGGCAGACCTCCTGCAGAAAGGCGCTCCAGCAATTCACCTACAACCTGCAACACCCACTCAGGTTGTTCACCCTGTTGTCCTGCCCCTCCCAATTTGTAAGTGTGCTGTTTTTAAAAATAGCCATTGTAGGCAAATGATTGCTATAAATATTTCTTAACTCTCTGTTTTTGTCATGTAGAGACTTTGGTGTAATGTAATGCTCATGTATGTGATCTTTGTTTCTCCAATAGCCTCTCCAATGGAAGTTGATAAGCAAAAAAAAGATGATGTCCCTGTCTGTCCAGTACAGATACCCCGTACTACTCCCAGTCCATGTAAGCTATGTGATTCATTTACATATTGGTAACAGTCTGATAAGGTTTTTGATGCTCAGCACATATTGATGCTTTTGTCACAGCACCTGAAAGGGAGTACATAAGACCAAGGGCACCAAGCAGACCTCGACGGGATAGTATTCAGGTAAGGATGCACTCAACAGCCATCAGAAAGACGAAGGTGATTTGGTGGAAAATTGTCAAGTGCTTTGTTAAATGATACGCATCTTTTTCTGCCTCCTTTTTCTGTGTATGTGTCTGTCAGAGCTACAAAATGGATGCCAGCCCATGCGGACATTGCCTCATCATAAACAACGTGGAGTTTGAACCTCAGAGCGAGCTGAGGCACCGTAAAGGGTCCAACATAGACTGTGGCAAGCTGGAGAGTAGATTTAAGGAACTCAACTTCATTGTGACCGTTAAGACAAACCTGAAGCAAAAAGTAAGACTCGTTTCCTACTTTCTGAAAACCACGTGTAAAACTTTGAGCAGGTGGTTGTGACGTTTGTAAAACAATTATCTCTGTGTTTCAGCAAATCAAACATGAACTGTCAGCTTTGTCTAAGAAGGACCATTCACAATATGACTGCTGTGTTGTTATCATGCTGTCCCATGGGACTGAGGTAAGACATGAATTTAATTTTCCTATCAAATGCTACCTCTCTGACCTACTCAAGTTCAGACCCAGATTACCTGTAACACCTAATGTATGCTCACATTTATGTTTATAGGTGAGTCACAGCCGCTTCCCCGGTGCCGTGTATGGTGTGGACGGACAGTATGTCCCGGTTCAGCACATAACAAACTACCTCAATGGCCAGCATTGTCCATCGTTACAGAGCAAACCCAAACTTTTCTTCATCCAGGCCTGTGGAGGAGGTAGCTAACACTGAGCACGCTGTTGAATAACTCAAACTAACAATCTTATACATGCACTTAAAGTGGTCTCATAGGGCAACATTTGTTTTTTGTCCTTGAGGTGAAAAAGACACAGGATTTGAGGTGTCGCCTGATGAGGTCCAACCATCCATCGGTGGAGCTGATGATCAAACGGACGCCATCCCGATGTCGTCCAGCAGTGACTCTCTGAGCATGTCCGATGAACCGGACGCCAGAGCCACGCTGCCCACCCCGAGTGACATTCTGGTGTCCTACTCTACTTTTCCTGGTGTGTTTGTGTCTCAATGTCCATGTGTTGCATTGATGCGTCTTTGTTTATTTTGATTAATAACACACTTGTTGCTATAGACAGACTTGACTTGCAATCTTCCTAATGCCCGTTTGTGTGTATGTGACAAATACAGGTTACGTGTCTTGGAGAGACACGCAGTCGGGTTCCTGGTATGTCGAGACACTGGACCGTATACTTGAGGAAAATGCTGCTACCCATGACTTGGTCACAATGTTGATGATGGTGAGCTTCTCTTATTGTACCAACAAGAGTAGCTGGGGCTCTTTTAAATTCCCTCAACCATTTAGAGCTTTTTAAATTAAACATAAACACATTTGATTATTGACTGTCTTTATTTCCAGGTCAACAATGATGTTTCCCAAATCTCTGCAAAAGGGCTCTACAAGCAAATGCCTGGTTCCTTTAACTTCCTCCGCAAACTTCTCTATTTTCAAAGCCAACCACAAAGGGAGAGTTCATTTTAACGCTTCTCAGTTTCACTTTCAGGGAATGCTATGTATGTATGGTATGACTATAATTTCTTGGGCTTATGTCTCCGGTAGAGTTGCAAACGAATGAATTTGCTTAATTGTGGTTGTACTTTTAGTGGCATAATCATGTCTTACTGTACATTTCTACTGATTGTCGTGTCTTGCTGTTTTTCAGTCAAGGTTTACTATGTAATTGTTTTTTATATCCTTGCTGTCTTATCGACACATAGCAGCTGTACATTTTCAAGAGTGGACAATCAACATAATGTTCAATGTGTACTCTGCAAATCTATATAAAAGACTTTGATGACTCTTATTTCAGGTCTCTTTAATGCACTGATTTTGTTAAGAAGTTACTGAATGTAGAAGCATTCTTTGACTGATCTGCTCCTTTACACAGCTATTTTCTACAGATGCTTCATCCAGCTGGTAGCATTCACTGTTCTACAGTTACTTTAATGTAGTGATGAGTGACTGAGCGAGTAGTCTGACATTTTCACCACCATATGTCATGTCTAAATCTAATAATGTGTACATACGTACTGCAAGCACAGCAACAACAACACATTCGGCTTGTGCTCATAGACAGTTCCTAAGCATGTTGGTGAGAGCGTAAGCATTCTGTAATGAAGGGCCGTCCCAGCCTGAAGTACTTCTCTCTGAAGTGACATAAAATAATCTTAACCCACCATTAGTGTTAGCTAGATACAAGTTGTCATTCCAAATGGGGGTCTCCAGTAGCCTTTATGTATTTAGGGAACTTTAACATGAAAACACTGGGAGTCCCTTTGTTGGTAAGATAGAGTCAGCTACGTATTGCTCTAATTCTTCAGTTAGGAAATCTTTGATTAATTCAGACATTGTCTTGCCTCATTATCATGTTTTTAGGCCTATAGAAAAATACAGAAAAACTGAAACATTACAAATGCCAAATAAAATTCAGCTTCTAAATATGGCTCTAAGGATGACAGTGCAGGTCTGCAGGTCCACCCCTTTGGTCCAGACTAAAATATCTTAACTATTGGATGAAATCTAGTTCAGGCATTCAGGGTCTCCAGAGGACTGAGCTACTGACTTAGTTGATCCACTGACTGACTGGTTGACTCCCCCGGTACAATGTCTCAACAACTACTGGATGCACTAATGGATTTCCATGAAATTTGGGACAGATTTCCAGGATGCGTTAGAATAAGCCATTTCCACCTACATACACTCCGGGTCCGTTTACGTGGAAGTTGCCATGTTACGCTGCCATGCTTGGAAAGGGAGGGGTGAGTGGTAAGTGCATTGGGGGAATGATCTGAATATTTTTTTTCCTCCTGAAATCTTTATTGCAAAAAGAGAAATAGTGTACACGGGGACATACGCAAAGACCTATACAGAACTTTGACTCACATATTGCATCTACATATTTTGTCCATGTAGAGTGAACTAGATGGCTGCGTGCTGTTTTAGTGCTCTGATAATGCTAATCCAACACATCTTTGTATTAGCATCCATGTGGATGCCACATTCTGACTTAAGAGTACATGAGCACACACTGAAGTCAGAAGAACAACTTCCCAACTCGGGAAATGGGACCATCCGAGGAGCATGTGAATGCTCTCTGAGCCGTTCATTGCAATTTGCAACCATCACCACTAGATACCACTTAAATCTCACACTCTGACACTTTAAGCTTTCCTTTGACTTTTCCTCTAGCACCATTATCAGGTCAAAATTTGTTCACTATGACCAAATGACTTTGCGTTGAGCAAATGTTAGCATGATAAACTCACCTAAGTAAACATTATATCTGCTAAACATCAGCATGTTAGCATTGTCATTGTGATCATGTTAACATGCTGATGTTGCCATTTAACTCAAAAAACCAAAGTGTGTGAAGTACAGCCTCACATAATAAAAAATTGGATGGATTGTAATTGTGTGAATTGGCAGACTGCAAAGCTGTATTATCATATTTGCTCATATTAATATATAAAATGTGTATCATGGCAATTACTTTTTTTCTTCTGAAATTAAGAAAGACCTTTACCTAAAGTTGGTTCCTATGTGAATTTACTGAGAATTTTTCTGATTACCAAATAATTTATGTTATTATTAAACTATTAATAATTCTGGGTCTTAATTCGTCTTTGGGTTTTCACTACTGTGTGTCTGTTTTTCCTTCTTTTTCTCCTCATTGTGATCTTTGTTGTTCTGTTTGACAGGTTTTTTTTCATTCTGTGTTTGTTTGCTGCAGTGGTTTTGTTTCTTTCCCAACAACAAAAAAATCCATATTGTTTACACTCTTTTTCGCCAATTAACTCTACAGTGGAGCCAACCAGGATTTTGCTCCCATGTCTCCCCCAATCGGGTTATAGCTGATTTTTGTTTGTTTTTTTGTTTTTGTTTTTTTAAAACCACTGCATTCCAGCTTCTCACGTCTCACCCTGAGAAATATTGGCTCCAAGAGAGCTTGGGAAAAGCAAACCATTTTTGCTTCAGTCATCGTGACAAAAACATTGCCATAAGTTTTTCAAAACAAGTCCCGCACATGGCTCTCTTCCTCTGCAGTCACACAAGATTCTCTATCATAAATGTGCTTTAAATTATTTGTCTTATAGTCAGCCCTTTTAACTCAGAAGTGCACTGCGCTCTCTTGTATTTTCTAAGAACACATCTGCTTTGGTTATTTCATCCCATCTGAAGCACAGATCTATCTCTAAAATCATGTTCAACACAGTACAGTACATGATAATAGTTTTTTAGGTCATTATATCTATTTATCTAATGTTAATTGCAATACAAATGTTTGTACTATTGTTTTTGTCTTCTGGTTAAATGTTTTATTTTTGAATAGTGTTCATACAACAAAATTAAATGTAATCTGATCTAAAATCCAGTTAAAATTGGCTCCCTGACACACTGTTCACATTAAACTTCACTAATCTGAGCATTTATGGTCACACAAGCAACTAAGGATAAAGTCTTAAGGGGTACACCTTCTCTTGAGGACATCCATTTTGTATTTTTGTTGTTTTCTGCTTGAAGAAATATCTTGAAATTTATTGCACACGATGTGCCTGTCCACCACAGAGTAGAGAAAAGAGCTGTGGGCCTAGATGCATGAGGGGGAGCACACAGCATCCCAAATAACACTCTGACAAAACACTCAATACAGAGTGAGTCATAGAAAAACTAGAGACATCCTACAGATATAAATGAATGAAAAATAAGGAGTTAATGGATAATTAGATATTAATTATATCATAAGTATAATTAGAACATGTTCTCTTTAAAATTCAACATTTTCAGATTTGAGTGGAAAGCTTTGTTCTTGCAGCTGCATTTATAAAATTCTTGACTCAAATTGTGCTTAACCACTCCAGTACACTTTAAGAACAAATCAGAACAAAGGGTGTAGCACAAATATCTGGGCCCTGTACAATATCTTTTGTGGATCGGATAGCTAGACAGGGCAGACACCTGTTGCAAGTGATGCACAAATTCTGGTGCTATCAGCAGCCACAATCCATTTTTTGTGAATTTGCCATTCAATATTTATTCATTTCGATCTAGGGCAGTATGTGCCTAGAGTGAAAAACAAACCAGACCTGACTCCAGGGGCTCCTATTCAACTGGCTATCAATTCCAAAATGATATTAACATGACAATCCCATGAGTCGCGGCAGACATCCAGTCTCAGAGCAAAGACTAAAGAGGCTGGAGCAGTTTGAAGTCTTTAGTAAACCAGTCAAGACATACGTACAGACAAACAGGGAAACTGAAGAAGCCTGGGAACTGAGAGGAGCAGCACTCTATTAAAATACTGGCTATTCCTAGTTGTTATAGTAAATTTAAAATAAAAAAAAAACATTTAGGATTACAGTAGGAAAATTAAACCATATTAAAGCCATATTCTTGCAATACTTACAATGGAATCAATTGACAAAGTTAAATGTGTACCAAAAACCAACCATTTTATCTGGCTACATTTAAGATTACTTTGTATGTGTTTCAGAGCACAAGCCTGTCTCCCAAAAAAGTGCAGTTATATCTATTTAGTGAAGCCAGCAAATTTTAATTGTGCTGCAGCTTCTTGGCTTAAACAAAAATACAGTGTTTTACAATACTATTACTGTTGTTTTCTGCTTGCAGAAATAACTTATTCTTGAATATTATTACATACAGTGACAGAATAGAGCAGAAATAAAACAGCTCTCTGCACCTATTTGCATGGTACAAACACTCATTACACAGTGAATCATGTTAAAAAAAATGTCAACAATGCCACAGATAGAAACGACTGAAAAGACATGAGTGGAAAGTTTTGTTCTTGCAGCTGCAGCATTTGTAACTTTGCAGACAAAAAACTGAAACAAAACAACGGCATGTTACGCTCAGATAGTGGTTGCAAGGGATGCACAATTCATGGTGCTATCAGTGGCAGCAATCCATTCTTTGTGAATTTGCATTCAGTATTTATTCATTTCGATCTAGCAAACCTGAACCTGACTCCAGTGGCTAGTATTCAACTGGCTATCAATTCCAAAATGACAATCCTGTGAGGCGCAGCAGACATCCAGTCTCAGAGCACAGACTGAAGAGGTTCAGTTTGAAGTCTCTGGTGAACCAGCCGAAACATACAGGCAGAAACTGAAGAAGCCTGGGAGCTGAGAGGAGCAGCAGTCTATTAAAATATTGGCAATTCCTGGTTATTGTTATTGTTGTATATTTGTTTTTAAAGCCCTTCATTGGCTAGCCCCAGCCTGTTGCTGATCTATTAAAGCTGCTCCTTCAAGGTCATTAAAGTCTGCTGACCAGTTACTCCTTGTTGGCTCAAGAACAGGGGGGATCAAGCTTTTCAATCGCGGCCCCTGTGGAATGAATTGCCTCTTCGTGTCTTGGATAGCCTCTGGCGTTCCAGAACGACTAAAAACTCACCTCTACTCTTTGGCTTTTAACCTAGTTTGAGAGTTGTATTTTGCCATTTTATGGCCGTGTTTGTTTTGTATGGATTTATTGATTGGATATTGATTATTTGATTTATGTCAATGTACAGCACTTTGGTGTACCTAGTTGTTTTTAAATGTGCTTTACAAATAAAGTTTAATTGGAAAAAATTAATGCAATTTAACCATTTAAAAACCTTGCCTTGAACAAGAATACAGTGTTTTACATTTGTCAGGACTTGAGGAGATAAAACACAGATGATTTGTTCGAGCTGTTGGAAGAATAACAAAGTAATTTGGCAAAAAAACAACCCTGAAGACTGAATTACTGGCATAAGTTACACTGGGAATCAAAGTGCTGATGTCAAATTTTTGAGTCAAATTTGGGGCCACAACAAAAGCTTTGTTGTGATTTACTGCTGTAACTACAGAAAATGATGAGACATCCAGGCAGAAAATTATTTAAAGTAGACAAATTTGAAAGTTTCATTTCAGAAATGTATAAAGCCCAACATGAACATAGAAATCATATGAATTGCAGCCAAAGAGAGGACATGAAGGGAGAATAAGAAAGGTCCCAGGATTGACCCTTGAGGAGCTCCACAGGTAAGAGGAGCTCAGTTACAGCATCCCAAATAACAATCGCTCAGCTAGAAATGAGGAGTTAATATATAATAAATTAACAGTGAAAAATTAGAATACATTCTCTTTCAAATCAAACATTTTAAGATGAAAGACTTCCATTTATAATGTTTTGAGTATAGTTTATGATATATGCTAATTAAGTACACTTTGAACAAATATTACCGCTGAAGAAAATTGCAGATGAACATTTAACAGATGCAAAATAAGAGCAAATTGCACTCAGCTGCAAAAGTTTTGTACATATTTTGCCTGTAATATAATTATCAGACCATCATCAGAATCAGATCTGAAGTGAAATCATTATCTGTATTAAATTAGCTGTGATATCAATCCAGTAGAAACTGTAAATCTACAATAACATCCTATGCCATCAGCATCCTATCCATCCATCCGAGTCCATCCATCCATCCATCCATCCATCCATCCATCCATCCATCCATCCATCCATCACATCCATCCATCCATCCATCCATCCATCCATCCATCCATCGTCAACTGCTTATCCAGTGTATAGCCAGTCTGGAGCCAATCCCAGATGACATCGGGTGAAAGCAGCACGTGTCTTCTGTTAGTTTCTGTTGGTTTTGTGATTTTGCTATTGTGGTAATAATTTTCTACCAAAATCCAAAGAAATGTGCACAAGTAAAGCTTCATGAATGCCATTAAATCAGGAGTATAAAAAAAGATCCAGGTTAAGCTCCACGGCAGTGACTCTTAGTGTCTGGTCTTTCTGGGTCTTCCTGAAAGTCCAGAGACAAAAAAATAACAGCAGGTGCTTTCGAGTGTTTAGGAAATCAAATGCTGGCTTTAATTGCGTGTTCACACTTTACATATATGGATAAGAGCCAATTGCATAAGGTCAAGCTATTGTCTTGCACACAAAGACAGTTCCTGATCGAGCACAATAAATACAGGTGTGTCTGTTCAAGCCACCATCAGTCCTACTGTTCACCTCAGACGGGATCTTCTGAAACCATGCTTCGCTCCAGACTCAGCAGCACACTGTGTGAGTACACAACTGACTGACAGCTACAACAGAAATTATGTGGGTTCTCCTACTAAAAGCTTTAATATATCTGTTTGGAGTTTCAGGGTGCTGGGTGGCGTCATCTTTGAAACTGCGTGTGCCCGTGATCTGTGATTGCAATTCAAATCTAATATCACAGTTTGTAGCTCTTTTTCCACCGCCCACCTCCTCCAGCCTTATTAGTAAGGAAATTGGTTCTGAGATATATGATGAGCTTTGCAATGAGGAGATAGAGAGGAACAAAGACGGTTCATTAATGCCAAACTTTATCTAGTACAGTTTAAGGTCATGCATCACATTACATTTTCAAAGACCAGATTTACTAGAATCTTCTCATCAGTTTCTGATATTGGTGACCAATGCAAATCAGAGAGAGGACCCTGACTCATAATATGTGGTTTTACCCTAAAGTAAAGAAAAATGACAGGTGGAAATATTTAATTTACTTAAATAAATTAAATATAGGTTGTGGAAAGCTCCCTAAAACTGCATATGAGAAGGCTTTAATGTTTTGTATGGTTATAGCTAAGAGGTTTTTTTTGAGAGAGTGTAAATCTATCCTTCCCTCCTTTTTTCAGTGGCCCAATGACATGATTGCTCTTTATCAGAGATTAGGTACTCCTTCTGACTGTTTCTGAGATTTGAGGTCTGTTTACTCATTGTATCATAACGAAAATTGACTTGGCTGCAACTTAGTGGTGTAGGATGATTTACTATACCTTTTTATGTACAATCACATGTTGAATGTCTGAGTAACAGGTAAGAAAAAGGTTCTATACCACATTTAATATGTGCCATTTAACACTTGTGCTTTTATTTTTAATTATTTAACGCAAGACTTTGTAAGTTTTCCTAATATTTGGCTGACACCGTGTGACAGTGATATTTCTTTTCCAGTGCTGGCAGCAACATGTTTCGTCATGACAGCAGGTAAATCTCTGAGTGAATATGGTAGGAGAACGCTCGCATTTATTTTATATATACGGTCTGTGGCATGAACACACTTCAACTTGTCTTTTCATATTTGTTATTTTAGTTGTTTCGGCAGAGAGAGTTATCACCTGTGCCGACATCCAAAATGTCCAGCGCCTGAGCTGTGGTATGACTGAACTGCACCACATTGTCTTTCAGAAAAAGCATCCAATCTCTATACGCACCACTGGCAGAGTGTCCCCCATTCCCATCTTTTTATAACCGCAAACTTACTTACGTCATAATAATTTGAAATATACCATAACCTCATAGAGATTCTACATACAGAGGTTTTGATTTTTAAAGTGTAGCATGAAAGAAAACATGTTGATGTTTATGTAAACAAATATATTAAGTGATTTCTTTAGGAGATGGTTTTGTTCCTTATTGTCTACATCGGTGTGTAACAGATGTGGGGGTGATCAATGTGGAGGCCGCAATGTACGGACGTGAAGACAGCGAGATCTGCAGTGAGGACAGATCTGAAGAGCAGCTTTCCGACACGGAGTGCTATCAAGATGGCACAGTGGACATCCTCAAGAGATGGTACACATTACATGTACAGTAACAGAGTAAAAATATACATTGTGCATAATGTATTCATAATGTGGCTGTATCATAGATGCCTAGTTCAGATAGGGCGAACAGGAAATTTTAATGGTTCACTGTGCCAAGACTGGTTTGGATCAAGTCGATCATTTTGAGAGACTTGGGTGTAAACTGCTCACTGCTTTGCCATTATTATTATTACTATATTATATTATACTGTATATTAACATGAGTGGTATCTCAAACACTCGACACACTCTCAAGTCTTTGACATTAGTCCAAGTTACAACAGTATTTTATTATCACTGGATACTAGTGTTAGCTTTGTAATTAATAGGTTTGTGTTGAAAACATACTCTTACTGTTTTTCCTATAGGTGTAACGGCAGGAGGGTGTGTGAATTTGACACAAATGTTGTTCGTACCTCCGATCCCTGCCCCGGCATCTACAAATACCTGGAAACCAACTACACCTGCTTCCCAGCAAGTCAGTCACATGTCTGCATGAAACAATGAAACAAATCAGGACGTTTTATAGTGTGGTGTCTAATGTGATGTCATTCATGTTACTTTGACAGTTCATCTTGTTACATGTGAGCACTCTTTGGCACATATGTATTGTGGTAAGACTACATTTTTTTTGTCATTTATGGAATATTAATGTGATTAAAATTAGCATAATTACTTTCCCACTGTGTCTGAACACTAATCACGATATTTCACGACTTGCTTCTTTGGTTGCCTGCTTCTAAACTGCATTTCTGTCCTCTCTGCCTTGCCAATTCTTCCTCTTTTATTTATTTTTTTTTTTTAATCAGATGAGGGTCAGGTCATTTTTGTCTACGGTGCTTACTACGGACGTCGTGACGAGACCACATGCGCTTACAGAAAGACTGCCTCCGAGACTGAAAATGTCTACTGCTCAGACCCCACTAGCAAAGTTGCTGACAGGTACAGCTGCTTGCTCTTTGTTAAATATAAGGAAAGCATCAAGACTTTAAAAGACAATTTGCTATTGGCACAGGTAGATAAGTTGAGATTCTTGCAAGATTCATTTAGTCCATTATGAGGAAAGTAAAATAAGCAAGAAAGGGAGGTATTTTCTATGCTCAAGTAACACCCAAGAAATCAGCTTCATGACACATTATAACATTTTGTATGCTCCAAAGTGCATTCAAGCCTGTATTCACTCGTGTCCACAGCTGTAATGGGAAAAACAGCTGTACTATCAGCGTAAGCAGCTCAGAGTTCGGAGACTCCTGTGTCGGCACCTACAAGTACCTGGAGGTGGCTTACGTATGTGAATGTAAGTACCGTCACTCTGATGAACAGCCAAATGTGCGGTGCAGGGTGGGAGGATGGCGTGATACAGAGATATGTTCAAAAAATGTTGATGATATGAAAGCCTTGATGCCATCAGTCACTTTTTTTGCCTGATTTAAATATTTTCTGTTCTTTTACAGATCCTGGCCTCAGCCCGAGCAGTACTGAAGTGTCAGTCATCACAATAAACATGCATTGCATTAAATACATTTGTGAGTTTGTTATTTTGTTGATTGGCTGGAGAAGAAGAAAAAAATAAATATACCCGCTGAATCCTGTCTCAAACACATACAGTTTGATGAATCTTCTGTCAGGCAAACTGAACGGTCTTAGACCTGCTTGACCCCCTTTCTTTCATACTGCCTGTCTCTTTAAGAAGCTGCCCACTCCACAGCCACACACACACACACACAACCTCAAAAAGCATCTGCACCCACTGCCACTTAGACTACTCCTGTTGCATAGGAAGTGATGCACTATCCAAACTGTTTGGTAGCTAGCATTAGCAGCTGTAGCACTATGTCTGACAAAAGAAAACAAACCTACAGCCACTCAAGCTACACAGCAAACAGTGTGTGTGGCATTAATCTTTAACTTATAAACAAGGGTATCAAGTCTAATTCAGACTTTATTTTCTGCTGCGTAAAGAGAAAACGGCATTACTTGAAGTTGAGATATCTCCAAATCTTCCAGTACTATAAATGAGTGACCTGTCCAAGTTATAATAATACTTTATATACTTATAATAATACTAATACTTATTATTACTGCTGTCCAGTAATAATAATTAAAAAAAATAAGGATACTTGGACATACAGTATGCTTATTGTGCTTTCAGGAAGCAACAAGATTTATTACAGATTTACTACAGGTGGTTCAAAATGTTGTACATTAATGTTAACATTCACCAGGCAACACTCATAACTAAAAATCAAACTGCTGCTGGATGTTATTTTAATCATAAAAAAATGCTATAGGATCTGATTTTCTGTGCTCCCTGAAGTAAAAAGGATGTCAGGTTGTTGCATGTTGTCAAAATGTAAGCCTCAATGTCCCACAATATTAATCTGTTAAAAAGGACTTCATGTAACACGTGAGTGCGCGTAAACATCAGAGGACCTCTGCAGCACGACTACCAAATGACGGTCAAGTTGCTGGCGTCTTTGGAGAGGTCGGTCTTTGACGGGTAAACGACCTTCAGGTTCCCGTCGTGGTCGACCGTCCGGACCTGCTGGACGATCAGTTCGCTGGAGATCTCGCGGCTGGCGGCCGGCTCTTGCGGGCCTTCCCCTTCTCCGTCCGACCCCGCCTCCTCCTGATGCTCTGCTGTGAACTTGTTCAACTCCGCCATTTTCTGTGAGGAAACAGGACACATCGTTAAAATGCCTGCACAGTTTGTTATTGCATTTAAGAGATGGGAAAAAAAACGTTTTCATCAAAAATATCTCTTTTTATTTTATTTATCAAGCTTCTCACAATTACTCATAAGAACACTGCTAAGAACTGACTTTAGAGTAAAAAAAATCTTGGCTCAAAGCTCAATAAATGAATAAATGAAAGATAAAAAAAAGTTTATCTTTATATGAGCGCTATCAAATGCGCCCACTACTCCTGTGAAGCCGGCTACTTGCATGAACTGTGTTTGTTTCTGTCGGATTACTGGGGTTGTGTTTCAGAAATTCTTCCTCTTCTAAAATATTTGCGCATGTCTCTGTCTCCGCATCGCCATCACAAGCCCTACTGGCAACTCCTAACCGCTTGAGAGACCTCTCAACCTGTCTTAAATAACTGGGAGAGTAAAAGGGATTCTTAGCCTTAAGAAATTTGATAACTTGCTTTTATCCTTAAGTTTAAAAGTAGGAATAAATTTCATGAATTCTCAGCACTTGAGACTAAAACGGCACTTTGAGCACCTTGATAAATACCGGCCCTGATGTCTGAGGATAAGGTTCAAACCTAAAGCTCAAAAATGTACTATTCAGTATTCATTTTATCATCTTTCCAAACCACATCAACAACTTTGAAAACCAGCTTAGAATCAGTGTGTAGTATGGTTTTGGACACACTAACATTTTGTTAAATATCCAGCTGGACTGGTCAACAGTGACTGGAATAATGTTTGTGTATTTTTTGTACACCTCCTCATGTCAACATAACAACTAGTCTGGGACATAAGTCTTGTAGTGCGAGCGGTAAAGCATATCTGGGATTCTGAAAAGGTTTAACTCTGTACTGCACCAGCTGTAGTGAGCTAATTTGCTCTTTTAACAGCAGGGCCTGAACACTATAACATTAGTCAATCTGTTTGTCCATGAGCTTTTCTCCAGCACCACACATCTTCCAGATCAAATTAGCTAAAAACTATTGAACAAATCCAGATTATCTACAAGTGACATCTATCACCAATGGCGTCTGTATTTTAAATATTCACATTAATGGTCTTGGACCAGATCAATTTAAAGAAAGATAAGGATGTTAGAACAACATACAAACAATGGCCAAAACTATGACAATAAAAGTGGCAAAGTTGCAATAAACTTGACTTATTCTTTAATGATAGAGAAAAGAGAGCAAAAGAGACGCTTACTACAATCAGAGCGTCCATAATATCTTTACAGGTCTGCAGGCTGGATGCACTCGTCACCTCCAAGAAAAGTTCTTTGGTTGTCTTCTTGATCTGTAAAGTGCAATCAGCAGATCGTGTAATTATTTCTATTGTATCATAAAAAGACACTAAGAAAAAAAACTAAGATGACACAATGTGGCAGAAAAGATGCACATCAGCTGTGTTAATGGATTCATTGTTTTTGCTGTTAACATCAATTCTGCTATTTGACAGCATTTAATATGCATTCATCTCTTCTGAAAGGACACAATAATGACAACCACAGAAAATTAGACACACACACACCTTGGTTATTTCACTGTTGGTAATAGGTGGGAAGGAGATCACGTGCCCCTCTGCATCCACTAGGCAGGGATAGAGTGCTTTTCCTTGCAAAATCTGCAGGTATCTGTAAAAAAAAAATGTAATAGCGTTGAGACCATTTGAGAGAGACATTATAAAAGGGCTTAAGCAAATGCAATAGATGCAGAGCAGGTGACATTCTTTAGATGAAAAATGATAAGATTGAACTCTGTTGGGCCTGTCAGCTGTCACACACACTGAAGACTTTTTGATTTGCAGCTCTGTGTGAGTGACACTGAACTTGTCAAGTGGCTGTTTTGCTTTTCTACTTTTTATAAGTCAGGCATGTCAATTATCCTCATCAACTATTTAAAGAGCATTAGTACTGGTCAGTTCTTATTAATCCACACTGATTGCAACTACCTGTAAACACAATATGGGCTTATTAAGGTAGATGTGTTCAAGATGTCAGTAACACCAACAGCTCATTAAACACGGAGGTTGAAATAAATCAGACTAAAGCTCTGGTCCAACATATTTATACTGCCCCCATGTGTTCAAACAAATCAGTAATCACGTTATACAGATGACATGTGCATCACTTTTGCGTGCCCCGCGACTCGACCCCTGGATAAGCGGATGAAGATGGATGGATGGATGGATGTGCATCACTTTTGTGTCTTTTATGTAAAGTTGTGTTGTATTGCGAACATCAGTTCATTTGAGATCAACATAAATATTTGAACCAAAAGGCTTGTGCTGAGTTATTTGTACTGACTTGTGGAGACCAGTGACGTTCTGCCTCTTCTTGTGCTTCCTCAGCTCGTCAGCCTCCAGCTGAAGGTGTCTTATCAGCTCGACGGCCGTCATCTCTTTCCGACCTAGCGGCACAATCTAACAAATAGCGTTTTTATGTGAAATTCAGACAAGCTTTTTTTTTTTTTTTTTTTTTAGATCTTTTCAGTGACAACTGCATTGGACCACGCATCAACTGAAGCAAACATGAACATGACACGCACTCAGCACAGGACTTTTCTCAATGCCAACATTTTATTTATTTTATTTGATTGCTGCAAATGAAAGATTTTCACTGGTTGACTGGCATAAGAATTGGTTCAAATCTGAAAAGAATTAGGCAAACTATCTGCCATAGCATACCTTCAACTGGGTAGGTGGTTTGACATCATACACCAGGGGAGCTTTGAGAAGTTGCACATCGTGAGATGCAATGGTTGCAGTGGTCCTTTTCCCACACAGGTCATCGTGAAGCTTTGTCTAGAAAAACACCAGGTGAATCTTTTTCGGTGACTACACTGCTCAATTGGTTATTTTATTATATCATCCACAAAAATGGTCCAATGTATGCCACCTTGTGAGGGGTTTGACCTTACCTGAGCCACCAGGAATCGTTTGAGAGCATTCCCAGGCTTTAGGTTCATGCCTCTGACCACGCAGCACACCAAGTAGGGTCGAACATCTTTCACCGCTTCACTCACTTTGACTGTGAGTGCCGCAGGGGCGTCCGAAACGTGGAGAACCCTCACCACCATCTTGTTCAGCTCCTCCAGCTCATCCTGTTCGCCCGCCAGCTTCTCTTTCTTCTTCCTCTGCTGCTGCCTTTTCCCCTTGTCTGTGTTGCGACCCCCGTCCACGTCACCTCCATCCTCCCCCTGCCTTCCTTTTCCTTTTCCTCTCAGGTAGTCAAGTATGGATTTGGTCTGGCAGCCATTGACCATCTTCTCCAGACGTTTGTCGTTCAACTTGTTGCTTTTGAAGTTGATCTCCTTAAGCTTGGGGCAGTCACTCAGATCGGAGGGGATCTCGCTCAGCTTATTGTTAGAGAGATCCAGCACCTGGGAAGACGGGCATGAGGAGGACAAAACCAAGTGGATAAGTGCATTGACTTTGGGACTAAGAGCATCAGCTACCCCAAAGTAAGAGTTATGTAAAGGAAAAAACAGGAACAGATAAGGGTATATTGAATATAAGCTTTAACAGACATATACATGCATGGGTACTGTGCATGTATATGTCCTGTATCAGCCTTTCTTGAGTGAAGGTTACTCGCCAAATTCTGTTTAAAAACCTGACATTTTTGTGGTGCATTACATACCGGTACATGTGAAACCTCGTTAGCTATAATTTAAGATACACACCACAAACAGTGACAGCTCCTCTGAAATTCGGGCTTCATTTAATCCACCCAGAAGCAGTTTCCTTAAACAAAATCACCGAGTAAAGAGGACATCTAACAATGTTTAGTAACGTTATACAAGAGCTGCTTGGTATATGGAGTGTAACGTTAGCCTACTGTGTGACAAATTTAAAACAGTGTACCAACAACTCGAACAAAATTCAAAACCGTGCTGTATTGTATCCGGCCCACCTTTAGAGCTGCTAGCTTGTGAATATCTCCACTCAGCTGTTCAATGGCGTTGTCGGAGGCGACCAGTGTGCTGAGGAGGTCCAGTCGCTCGGAGTAGAAATCAGCGGGGAAAGCGGTGATGCGATTCTTGGAGATGTTGATGGTAGAGAGCTTGGTGCACTGACTCAGTCCCTCTGGTAGGACCTCCAGGCTGTTACAACTCACATTGAGCGTGTTTAGCTCCTTTAACTGCGTGATTCCCTCTGGTAAAACCCTTAGGTTGTTGACTGAAAGGTCCAGGACCTTCAGGGACTTGAGGTTACCGACGACATTCGGGACGGAGGTCAGCTTGTTTCTGCACAGGATGAGGCTCTGAAGGTTTGTCAGATGTTGGATGTCCTCGTGGATCTCTGTCAAACTCGGGCACTGGCTAACTTCCAGATAATTCAGCAGGGTGAGGGAATAGATAGCTGAGGCGAGCCCCCCGTTTGAGGAAATTCTCCCGTCGATAGCTGGACCCTGTAAAACCAGTTCACGTCTCTTCCCTGACGCTGCTTTCTCTATTTCTGGCCAATTCTCCAAGTCATCCATGCTGTCGGTTAGACACACCACTTCGTAAGATAACCAAGTCAATAAAATACATTAAACATCCGTTTAATTATTTCAAAATAAATCCTTATATTCTTGACATATAGGTTTATGGATGATACATGTAAATACGTCTCAGCAAATTATAATCAAAACGTAACTTCAACAACTTGGAATGATGACTACTACTTTAAAGCCGTCAATTATTACAACATTTGATTTCTTATTACAAGGCTTGTGCATCTCTTCTTAATTTGTGGATATATATATATATATATATATATATATATATTTGTGTGTGTGTGTGTGGAATATTTATGTCACGAGTCTTAGATTTGGTGCGCTTGCCCCAGCAGATTTACTGCAATATTGTGAGAGATCAGTTTGAAGTTGCTGCTTCACGCGGTACCTTTATTTTGGAGACAACGTGTTTGACTTCCTGAAGAAACTGGCTAGTTATTTCTCTGCTCCGTTCATAGACTCCACCCGAGGGCCACGAAGTTGTAAAAACGCCTTATAAAATGTATTTCCAATGTTTATCGGTGTGATCATTGTGTCAACATCTAGGCAAAAACGTAGTACAAGTAGAACTGGCTCCATGGATGTGGGTGAGCGTCGGTAGCTTTAACAAATAAATGTTGATATGTCGTATAATGCGTACGACATTCACGACAATCCGTTGCGACTGACGACAGGCTTACTATTGCGCATGTGCGCCGTCGTTGTTGTCAGCGGTGGTTATGGAGATGGGATGGGACCGCAAGCTGTCAACGTTACGGTGATGTTCGTGGTAAGATATCTTTGAAATACACGCGAGGAAACTTCTATTTACTCTAAAAATATATAGCGACAAAATGTAGGATTAACGAATGACAGGTGTCTGGACATTTATTGGATTTTAGCCTCCCCTAATAGCTTTAGAATACAGCTGACGTTACTGTAAAACTAGCTATGTTGGCTGATGGAGTTAACTTAGCTAATGCCTCCCACCCACCATGTTCAAGTCAGCAAGTGGGACCTTTCTGTCCCGTCCAAGGAGGTTGCTTTATGCCATATCCACCATAGTTTATTTCCTCCCAAGGAGAATCATACACCAAACTGGACGTTTAATATTTTTTGTTTTACATGACAGAAGTAGTAAATCCTTCAACACGCGCCAACGCTTCTTGCATTCGGCAGCTACTGACATGCATTAAGTTCACGCATAAATTATGAATAAAGTATGATTTGACATTGCTACCTAACCAGATGTTGTTTAATAGCCTTCATATTATTCTTTTATTGTTAAATTCATGCACTGAAATAAATATGTTCTTTCTTAAAATAAGTCATTGCTGTCTAATTGCTGTTTGTTTAGCAACATTTGGCCAACACAAGTGAAGTGATAAATACTTCTGGCTGTATTAGTAAATATTTAATATTGCTTCTTGTTGTAAGTGTTTCAGATGTACAAAGTGCTGTGGCAGGCCTTTAGAATATTTATTTGAACGTGGCTGGGTAGTTTTTTTTCATTACTAGTACTGATTTACATTTATTTCATTTATGTATTCTAGTCTGAAATTGGCAAATGTTAAATCTGGAATTATTTGATCAAAGAATAAGTAAACTGGACTGAAAATCTGACCAGACATTTATAGTACTTGGTGCCATTTCAGTCAGTATTAAGAAAGAGATTTGATACCCAGACAGCAAGGTTAGTTTCTTGTTTTAAACTAGACATATAACATTAAGCATTATTGTCAGTATAACGGAAGATGCAGAAGCTCGTAAACACAAATTGCACTGTCCTAGTTTGGCTGCATACCGACACACACACACAAACATGAATAATCTTCTTTAAGTTCATGGTTTTCACTTATTGATTTTTTTTTCCTCCCTATATTTAATATCTCTATATATACAAAAATCAATTAGTTTGTGTTCTATCAGTGTCCATCAGAGGGATGCCCAGGAAGATAGGATTCATTGTGGTCAACTCTTCAAGTCATGAGGACAACTTCAGTGCAAAGGAGCTCATGGTCCATGCACCCTCAGTCAATGGCTGGAGATCCAGCAGGTACATTAATACAGTGCTTTACTTACAAAAGCATGTCACATTCATTCATGGCAACGTTGTTAATTGTTCTATTCTCCTAAAAAAAAAAACTCTTGTGAAACTTATGTGAATGAAATATTCCGTAGGCTGTGTTCCTACCCTCAGTACGTCACCCTCCAGCTGGTGGAGAGAAGTAGGGTGAGGAAGCTGCAGCTGCTGGCTCATCAGTACCTGATCCCAGCCAAGGTGGAATTTCACATTGGAGACACCCTCCCTGAAACCACCACCTCTGGGTTCCCCGGGCAGCTTCGCCGACTCGGGTGAGACTGCAGCAAGGCCTTTTTCTGTATTTTTTTACTAGAACTGCATATCAGGTTAACACACATTTGTGTGGGAGATTGGGATGTTGCAGCCTACAAAACCATAAACATAGGTCCTTTTTAAGTATTCAAGTGATCCCCTGGTGATGATGCTCCCTAGACACACAGCTTTGATCCTTAGATCTGGTTCTGATTTTGTATCTTACTTATCATACCGGGAAGGAGGTATGCGGTGACTAGTATTCAGTACAGTCATGTTGTATCTATAAAAGGCAATTTGATTGACAGTCATCAGCTGGGTTCAGTAATATCTTTTCTAGTCTTATCTGTTTATCAATGTGTATCATTATAGAATTAAAATGCAGCTATGCATTTTAGTATATCTCAACAGAGGAGTCGAACTTAAAACCAACACGGTACTCTCACCACAGGTATGTGTCTTTGTCGGACAACGAGAAGACAGGCTTCAAAGCTCGGGAGTTGAAGTCAGTCCATGTGGACGCCATCGGAACGTACCTGAGAATAACCTTTCATAGGAACCATGTCAATCGTTACAATCCCTACAGTCAGGTGGGAACCACCGACACACATATTATCTCACTAAACAGTGACTTTCATCAGTGTTTAAGATCTATAAAGTCCATGGCTGTTTTTCAGAAATTTCCTCCAGTGTTTGAAACACATAGAAGTCATTTTGTCTTGAAGCAGCACGTCAAGCAACACATCAGCTGTGTATCCAACACAGGCTAAAGCACCCTTCTGTTAATGTGGCTGATAGATACAGCATGTTTAAATGCAGCATGATTATGTTGAATGACTGAATTATTAGACACTCCAGAGAACTTCATGAGCATTTTCAATAGTGAAATGATAGGTATTGATTTAGTAGACAGACACAAAATGAATTGAGTCCAAGTCTTTTATCAATAGACACAAACACAATGTGATGATGAGCATCCTTTTCTCCATATTATGTCCTTGTTGGCTTTCATTGTTTATCAGACTCACAGCTCTCTCTTTCTCACTCTCACTCTGATAAAGTGACAGATTTTAGAGGCAGAATTATTAATCAAAAGAATAATCAATAGGGTACTTAGCAATGAATGTAGTATAATTGTTGCAGCTCTAATTTTTAAACATGTAACGGCTGCCAGATTTTTTTCCCCCAGCTTTTATTTTATTTTAAAATGAAAAACCCCTGTTAGTATATTATGATGATTTTACTCAAAGGATATGGCTGGTGTTATTAGATATTCTTTTTTTCTGTCAACAATTACCATGAAAAGACCAAAACCAACAATGTGTACTTCTCTCCCCTGCCTGTTTCATTTCAAATCTTTAAAAACAGGTCACAAATATATTTAATTTTTAATCCGGCTGAATAATTGAAACAGTTGAATATTGTTGTTTTTAACACAACACGGAATAAATACTGCATTTGTTGGGGACTAGTTTCAGCAGAGGATGAATACGCATTTGATGCTTTAATAAGTATTTAAAGCAACATGACAGGTTATGTGGGATTGACTCAAATTAAATTACAGTGTGTGCGTTCATTGTAATAAAGGAACTTGTCACCCAATCCAATAGTGTGTCTCAAATGTGTTTTTTTTTAATAGTTCAGTGGAGCTCTGTGGAATAAGTGAAGGTTGACTACACAGACACTACTTAGGATCAATTTATCATTGGGTTTGGTCTCTTCATGTGATTTGTTGATAATACAACATCAAACAAATTATATTATTATCACAAGCCTTATCCTTTAAATTGCAGTAAAATAGTTCCACAGTTAGGCTAACCCTCCAACACTCACCCGTTTATTGCATGCATTGATTGTCTGTCATTGACTGTTCTGTTTTCGTTCAACAACATCACAAACATCTTTTTATGATTTCAGGTTGCTTTGGTTGCCATTAATGTTCTGGGAGATTCTTTGGATGGCAATGCTTTTAACACAATTGTAAGTGCACACTATCTTCACCCATCACTGAACTTACGTCTGGACAGCAGTAGGTGGGGCTGTTGTGTTTTGGTTTTGTGAGACATTCCTCTGTCATCAGTCACTTAGAATGGGGTTGATTGATGTTTCCTCATCCATCCACTGACATTGCAGCCACCATGACAGTTTGAACCTTTGGCATGTTGAAATGGGAAACTGATCTCTTAAACAAAAAAAGCCAAATCCGTAATCCTCACATATCGTGTATCATCCATTTCTTTCTCATAAAACAAAAAAATGGATCTCCTGCTATGATGGTACCTGATCTATGCGGAGTTGTACACTTCTTGATGTTTGGTGGGGATTGTCAAATAATATAAATACCAGCGCAATATAATGCAAATTCAGTACAACGGCCCTGAATAATGCGAAGCTTAAGATTTGTTAAGACTATGTCAGAGAGTTGTTGATTCAGTTTACACACACGTGTTTACCTGGATTGTGTGTGTGTGTGTGTGTGTGTGTGTGTGTGTGTGTGTGTAGGTGTGTGTATATGTGTCAGGAATGTAGTAATGAGACACAAAGGGAGGACAGTATGTAATCACACAGGAGGCCTTTAGTTAGCCAGTGTAATCAGATAGTGCTGCAGACAGACAGGTGCTGGAGGAGAGAGAGCACCTTAAAACACACACAGACACAGAGACATGGAAAGACACAGAAAGACACAGACACACACTCGCACAGATTCCAGTGAACAGGCTGTGCATTGTTGCTCCACTAATCCGACTCTGAGCACCTCTACCACAGCGGTGATCTTGCCTGGCGGGTCGGCGAGATCTTGTTCTCTTATATCTGTTATGGGTGGAAATTGTGTTTGTACTATGGACGGGCACTGGTGTTGATACCGGAAGAAAGCTTATTTAGTATGTGCAGTTTCAGATCATCTAAATTACGAAGAGAACAAATCACATCCTGTCACATTCTTTCTATTCATAATGGATTGCTCAAATGAAGGTGGACTCTTTTTACAGAGATGTGTTTTTCTGTCATCTTTGAAATGCGCCGTTACTCTGGATAATATACAGAACACATGGTCCTGTTGGGGGCTATTTCTTCAATGCCAGGAAAATGTTCACTGCCTGTTTGTCCAGAGCAAAAAAGTTACATCATTAATGGAAACCCATGTTTGTGTTGAATCTTTAAATGCTGTGCCCAATGCAATCCATTCACTCCTTCCACTCACATCTATTCTTCTTCTTTTTCTATTCTATCTGAAAGTCTGCTCTCTGAAAACCTGGACAAATTAAAACTAAACTATCATTAGTGAGATTATCTTAATATTATTGCGATATCATTAGTTTTTGGGGTTTTCTTGTAATTTGGGTGAACTGACCCTTTAAGGTGTGTAGGTCATTAGCACGTCATACAATTGTTCTAATGGCCAATACGAAAACATCAGCTCTTATCTGTGTCAAAGACTAACGAAGATAATGTAACAGTAACAATGCAAGATAGGTTAGTAACATAATTAATCAATAAACCAAAAAACCAAGGCTACATTAACCATGGGACTTTCAATCCCAGCTTATTTCCTCTTAGTAAATATATAATAGCAATATATGAAAAGACTGCTTTTGCTTTTGTCTGCTTTCTGTCCCCTTGGAATATATTATAGCTTCTCATTGCAAGAATTATTACATGCTGTATGATTCATGATATGAAGTGCACAGTACTGTTCTTGTTCCTATTCATTACTGGCCAATAGGAAGTGTTGCTCTGCTCTACCAGGAAGTTTCTTCTCTTCTCAGTAGACACTGTTTCCTGTTCTTATAATGATTGACCACTTAACATTTCAGGTGATAGCAGTGTATTTAATGGATTACAATTACAAGTGGAGGTGCAAATTAATGTTTGGGTTTGTGTTTATAGTGTGTGTGTGTCTGAGAGAGAGAGAGAGTACTTGTATTGCTGCCATTTTAAGGTCCAAGGTGTTTTTGGTTAAGTCATTGTGACTCATCCTCACTTTAGAAAAGTGCAGTGATTTGGTCAGTTTTAGGTTATGGTAAAGGTTGCATATGAGGGTAACCTTAAAGCTAATGGGATTAGATCAGGTTTTTCCTGAGCACAGTGATACAAGAGTATATATGCGTGTGTGTGTAATTTGTCCATCTGTTTACCCCCAGCCAAGCAGAGAGCAGCTGATCGAACACTACCTCAACAGTACCCAGCTGGAAGCCGCCTTGGACACGACCTTCATGGGGTGAGCCTAGGCCATTGAACCCTGGTTTCTTTGTCTTGTGACAAAAACATTGTTCAACAAAGCCATTTAGTCTGGAAGAAAAGCAATAAGGCATTCAAGGTCACTCACATTTGAAGACAATGCAGGTGGCGTGTAAAGAGGAAAACACATTTCGAAATCTTTTTAATTTTTTTTTTTTTTTTATATCAACCCCCAAGGGACGTTCACCTCAGCGCCTCACTCTTTGGGGGGGGGTGGTCATTGTTTTCCCCCTTTGATCGGGAATTTCACAATAGCCCATTTTACTGACGATGATGCATTTATTCTGCACTGGCACTGTCTCAAATTAAATTAGACACTAAATCAGCTGTTCCGTTTTCTGTATTCAGGTGTAACAAGCTCCGATCTGACAGAATTGTTGTGTAGAAATAAATGTTTAAATGTTTCGGTTTATTATATGAATCAAATGTTTGCTGTCTTTGCGTCCTTTCTTGCACCCAGCAAATGTGAGTTCATCTCCCCCTTGGACGACCTGGCCTTCGACATGTACCAGGACCCCGAAGTTGCCCACATAATCCGTCTCCTGGACCAAAAGAAGCAGGACATGGTCCGGCAGGAGAAATACGAGCAGGCCAAGAATCTGAAGCAGGCCATCGCAGACCTGCAAAAGGTGCTGGAGGCAGACTGGTTGGCTACAATACACTGACGTCAAATATTTGCTCACATGATTGAACAGTATGCACCAGAAATACCAGGATGTGGTCTCACTGCAGTGAGAGCATTTAGAGTCTTGGGGCGCTATCTTGCACTCGGCGCAAACCGCAGCGCTGTGTCATTGCTCGTTTCTAACCGAAGCATTAGTCACTTTCAAGCCAAGCGCCCACTTTTTTTAAATAGCAAATCCACTTGCGCCCATAGGGGTGTTGGTCTCAAAATGAGGTGTGGTCAGGCAAATTGTTGGCACATTGCTATCTTGAGGCAACAGAAAGCGATTGCGCCATTGATGAAAAGAACCCTGGTCTAAAGTCGGTGGTGCAGCATTTGACTGTTTTTTCTTATTTTAGGGTCACAGTATTCCGTAAGATGCTCTTAAGAGAGCACTGCGCACGAGGCACAGCAGCATAACTTCATTGATTTATTAAAATCTCCCGACACGCCGACAGGATTGGTCAGGATCTAAAGTTAGTTCATGTTCTGTGTTCTTGTCAAGTTTATAACTACAGTTTTTTTTCTTTTGGGGACAAGAAGACGCTATGTTGATCCAATATTTAACTATGCCAGTTGCATTTTATTCATGTGGTTTGGTGAATGTGTGATTATTCCAGTACAAACAAGTAGTACATGAACACGCAGAAACACATACACACAAGTGCACACATGCTAAATATCCCTGGTTACTAGAAGTATTTCTTCCAGCAAAAGGCAGCCGGGTTTTGTCAAGAATTCCCTTGAAAATACCAGGATCTCTTCTGCCAGTATTCAACCTTATTCTGGACCACTGGTTGTACATACATCATTTCATCATTTCATTTCATTAAATATAATGTCTTTTTATTATAGATTAAACTACCCAACAGTATGTGACATTGTTTCCCTCAGTTCCACCTCTGCTTCTTAAACATCAATGAATCAATAATCATCATCCAAAATGTTACAACAAACACTGAAAGGGGCCATTCCGCATATCAGCACGTTTACTTTTGGTACATTAAGTACATTTTGTTGATAACACTAGAATATTTTTACTAATGTAAATGCTGTTCAGCTCTCTTTTTTAGTCATTGGCTTTTAAGAGCTATTGGCTCTTTTACTTTTCCTTTCAGCTTCACTATTCCAACAGCACATGTTAGAATGACATATTGGCTGTTATCATTGTGTGTCAGTGACTAATGTCCTTCCTGCATGTGGGGAAATAACCACCTCACATGTATATATAGTCTTTAAGTAATGCGTTTCAGGCAAATATATTTGCAACACATTTGCATCCAATCTATAATTAGCGCTAGGGGTGGAGTCCATGTACAGTGAACAATCACATGAAAATATGATCATTATTACTGATACATTTTTCTCTTACAAATCTCAAGCTTGTGAGGCGTGGATTATTTTTACAGAAATCCACTGTGTATGTTCACCACTGTTTGTAACAGTGGTGGTTAAACATTGCTCAGATTCCTGTTAGTGACCTCCTTTGTGTACAGCGTTACCATGCTGACCATGAATTCTTTATAAGCTCGACAGCTGCGGTGACGGTCCTCGGGTAGCACTCCAAGCCAGAAGCCTTTCTGTAATCAGATGACACAGGCAACTAGCACCTTATTAGCATGGCATATTAGCATCACGGACAAAGCAGTTGCCAGCTTAGTCATGCTGAAAATCCCTTGTCATTGCACCCTCAGGATGTCAGAGGATGGTTTTTGGCATCTGAAAACACAGGAAGAAGAAAGGAGAGAAGGCAGAGAATTGGCTTGCTGTACTGTACTGTTCTACTTTCCTTAGCCCTGTAAAACTTTGTTTGTCCAAAAGAAAGTAAAAGAATCACAAAGTGTTGATGTTCAGACTGTGTCGCTTGGCACCTGGTTAGCAACTTAATTTATCTTAATGGAATTTCCTCTCTAAGACATTACATACTTACTGGAAGTTGTTGTCAAATTTCCAGCCTGTAAATTTCAGTGATCACCATGTGGCAAAGTTTCTGTTTCTGTGGCAAAAGGGCCGTACTATTGTGCAAGGCAGAACTGCTTGAGACAGTCAATCCCTAAACCAGCTCCTTAACCAAAGGAATCGTTGAGATCTGGGAACACAGTGGCATTAGCGCAATGAGGTCCATGGTGGCGAAAACCACTAGCAATCAGACACTCAGACAGGTTGTAAACAAAGCTGATGGTTTAACTTTATTTTAAAAAAATAAAAGTTAGCTTAACCTGAAACTGTGCACAACTACAGAACGTACAGAAAGTCAAAGTTGAAACTGGGAATTCGGCTCATAAACTGCGATGGACGTTCATCGGTCCATCTGCAGTCTTCCTAGTCAAGCTTCACCAGGGCAGATGAAATTGTACTTAAGCCCAGGGCTAAAACAGGCTCATCAACAGTGTACTCTTTCAAAACTCAGCTCTTTCAATATCTCTTTCTTTTTATGTTTCTGTGTACAGTGGATATCTCAGCATTAGCTCTGCTTTCACTTACACAATATGTACAGATGAGGGAAAACAATCCCTTAAACTGTGAGCTGTGCTAGGTAAATATAGTAAACATCCAATAGCGCTTTAGTCAGTATAGGCAACATGATACCATGAGCAGACTCAAACAAAAGTTGATAACCTGTCTAAACATGCAGTGTCTCACTGTGTCTCTGCAGTGGTGCTTTTACTTCTCCTTGTGCTGGGCTCTTCTAGGTGGGGGAGCGTTTGGCTCGATATGATGTGGAGAAGCGATGCGCCATCGAAAAGGAAGACTATGACCTTGCCAAGAAGAAGAAGGAGCTGATGGAGGAGTACAGGAGGAGCGTCTACCAGCAGCTGGAGGTCCACAACCTGCTGGACATGGCAATGGTCAGTCACTAACCACTGATTTACCAGTGTAGTAACAGCAGGGGGACTGTTGGTGTAATGGACAAGATACATTTTTCTCCAAGCTGTTGGCGTTAGACAAGATGAAAAATTACGGGAAATGGCGGGAAAATGACTTAACTCGGCCTAAAGCAAATTCTGGTCTTTCTTTCCACCATGTCACCAGATCACGAGGGCAGCAGATTCATCCACAGCCCAGGAGTCTCAGCCCTCAGGTCACTGCTCAGTCCCCACCAAGCCCTTTGTGTCCACAGAAACATTCAGGAAGGAGAAAACAACTAACGCTCCTCAGAACCAGCAGTCAAACGCAGGAACTGTTGCGTCCAAACCTAGCAGCCAACCTGACACGCCGTGCGCCCCTGCTGCTGTACCCAAGATAGACGTAAGTACCACTTTCTTAAATGTGTTCACAATCCATTATGTCACAACATATTTACACAGTATGACACATGTCCTGTACTTCAGGAATTCCTGTATTCTAATAAAAATAGCCTAGCTCTCTGCAGCACCTTGGGAACGTATCTTCTGCCTTAAGCCTTTGTGGTGTTGGAACATGGAGCACATAGGGAGATTATAACCAGCGGGAGCTTTTATGCTTTACTCACCTCCTACTGAGACCAGCCCAACTGCAGGTTTGGGTTTCACTATTTAATTAAAAGTGTGCAACAGTTGGCTGACTCCAGCGGCTGCCAACCTGGCCTCAAGGCAGGGCTTTGAGGCTTGTATGAGGCAGCAGGGTGCTTGCTGGGCTTGGGGTTCTATAGAGGGGGTTAAACATTCATGATGTTGAACGATCAACCTGTTCAGTAATCAAGTGCTAGTGAGAGTGAAAAGAACAAGGGCAGATCAATTTTTCAAAGGGATGCAGTTCCTTTTCAGCCTTGAAAGTCTAGTTCAGTTTTCTTTGAGCCTTTGAACTGAAGATATCTAGGATATGTACACTAATGAAACTCTTCCAAATTACCATGAATGTCACTGGAAAATAGTCAATACAGAAAATGGTGAACCATACCTTGTGCAAATACATACACACATCATTCTGTCATATAAAGAAGTAGTCCTTGTTATTGCAGGGTTTGTGAGCAAGTTGTAATTCACTAAAACATGTTAAATTGTCAGACTTTGGCTCTCAACCTTCCTTGTTCATGCTCTGTGAGTTCTTCCAGGCCTGTTGTAAATCGAGACCTCATGACCTTTGAGTCCCGCAGAGGTCATGAGCAGAGGGGGGCAAGCTTATCAGTTCTCTGGACACAGCTTGTTTATTACTAAGGCCAACTTTCAGACAAGTTTAATTGCTTTTTATCAATAATGATACCAAAATGTTTATCAATAAATTAACGTTTATCAGAATACCAGTATTGTTGGCTTGTGTTGACAGGTTTCCGGTGTGCCTTATGACGAGAGACCACTGCCCACCCTTCAAAGAAACGACCGACCTGTGGAGAGCCCTGCAGAGCAGCACTCTCCCCAACCTGATGCCCAAAAAACTCCACACAGCCCTGAGATGAGTGGAGAGCCAGAGCCCCTGACAGAGAAGGCCCAGAGAGAGGCTGGCTTCCAATAGAGGTCTATGGAGAAAGCCTGGTAAGGAAAAAGGGAGAAAAACATGGCTAGCAAAGCTAACTCAGGTTTTTACTTTCTCCCAGGTTTTTATTTTGATGATAATCCAAAAAAATACTTTGTTGATATCCGCTTTGTGATTTTCTGTACTATCCAGGAGTTTTCTCCTTACTTGCCTGTCCCAAGTGTATTTGTATTGGCGTATGTCAGCAGATAAGTAACAAGATGCCGCAATACAGAAATGCTAAAGATATGTTTGAGGTAACTTAAAAGACGTTTATTATAATACATTACACAGCATATTTTTTTTGCACTGTCTTCTTTCCCAGGTGGCTGGAGCTTATTCCAAAACCTGGTCTTACAGAGAGGATGCTCTGCTGGCTGTGTACAAGAAGCTCTTGGAGCTACCACCCACAACCCCCAGGGAGGAGCTGAGAAACCTGATAAGAGCTGCAGTCTTCCTAGTCAAGAAAGCCCTCCTGGATAAAGTGTCCTCTGTGAGTCAAATACACAACAAACAAAAAAGTTATGTTGGTGAGGAGGCTTTGAATGTGCAAGCTGATTGAACATCTGACGACTTTAAAGCTGTATAAAGGCAGTGTGGATATTTTTACTTTGTCACCGTCAAAGTCTTCTATAAATCGCGTTCTCTGGATTCATTTTACAAACAGAACTAAGGTTCATGTTAAGTCATAAGCACACGCTCACACATGCATAATCTTAACAATGTTCCCACTGTACCATGCGCAACCCCAGTGCTCTCTCACAGAGCAGGCTTCCTTAAACAAACAGTTTCGACAAGGATGGCCTTGTAACCCCGCTCTGGAAGTCGTCAACAGCTTGTATGGTAATGAAAAGGCTAGTGCCGCAATAATTCGAGTGATTTATTTTCTTTGCCACTTTAATAAATAGAATGCTCTATTAAGATGTTAACTGCTAAATTTGCTGCTCTACAAATGTGCTTCAGTTTAGTTTCTGTTAAATAGACCCTTCTCTGGAAACTCAGTGGTCTAAGTGGTTTATGTCATCACATCCTGGATCTGAAAGTAGCCCAGGGTGTTTGTCACATGTCTTTCCAGGTTAAACACAAAATTCCACAAATATTTATAAAGCACTGCTAATTCAAGTTGACCTGTAAAGAACAGGTTAGTTGGCGTCTTTCCTTTCTACTGTTTGGTGGATATATCTCGTTGGTGTGTTAGCGAGTACAAAATAAAAACCTTTTATAAAACTTCAAAGTTCCAAAAAAACCTGTATTCCCAACTACTGATTGTCACTCCCAGTCTGTATACTTAGACTGCATAACTAACTCAAACTAAACATTGACATGTCTAGCCTCTCTGATAATTGTTATCACCCTGGTGCTAGCTTTTCTGGGAAAGTTTGGAGCCGAATGTCTACTGGCTCTTCCCTTAGGTTTTCCACGCCTCCTTGAAGCTTCTGATGCTACTCCTGAGCCAGCTGATCCCAAGTTTGGGTCGGGCTGAGGTGACCCACTGCTTGGAGCAGACCTGGCCTAACCTGCTGGCCAGGACTGGAGACTCAGCGGGCCGCCTCCGAACCACAGCCTCTGTCTTCATACAGGTATTGTTGTAACACATTAGACTGATGTGTTTATTTGGCACCAATGGCACAAGTTTATTTCCATTAACCCTTTGCTTCCTGTCAGCCTACCTTCTGCCTCCATATTAGCTTTGCGTTGAAAGCGTTTTGCAATCTGCCTTATTCCCTCCAACATCTTCCTTTGAGTAGAGCTCTGTGAAAGCTTTTGTCTAATAATGTATGAAAATCGGCAGTGTGTCGTAAAGCATGCAGCAGATATTACGTCAAACACAGTCTTAATGGTATGCAATGTAAAATGAACCAAATAGGCTGCTTGTAGCTCCCCTCCAGTTTAAATCACGAACACAAAGCGTTCCTTTGGTTACAGGCATTTATTCGGACATTCACGTTGTCAAGCGTGCCGTGAGAACTAGACAAAATAAAATACACAAATCATAAAATGAGTATAATAAAATACAGAGCATTCTCATAGAGAATAATCATTAAACACATCTTTCACAAACACAAACTAACTTACAAACCCATCCCTTTGCAGACTAGAAGCTGTTTAACTTGCAGATAATTAGCTTATTTGACTTTCAGATGGACAATGCTATCACGTCATTATCACGTGAAACTCGGCTAATATATTAGCTGTAATTAGCCTATCCAATAATATAAACTCAACGTAAAACCTTACAAATAACCTTGCATACCTCATTGGCCGCGTTAACTCAAGGGGGTAGAAGGAACCGTCTAGCTTGACCTCCTTTACTTAATAAATCTTCATCACATCTCTTAAACAGCAACGGATCTCCAGACATCGTCCTCCATCGGATCGGTCAGGGGTTCTCCCTCTAATGCGTGTGCCACCAATAATGACCCGAACCCACTGTGACACAAGAATATTAATTCTGCTATAAAATACGTTACATTTCTCTTTAGACATACTTTGTTGTCACATATATGTCAGCTTACCAAATAAAAATATGTATTTTAAACAGAAATGATTCTTATATTAAATTGACATTATGAAATTAACTGTATAACCAGCTGATGACAGCTACACTGCTGATATATGTGTTAATTAATCTCATTTGTCTATGGTTATTATATCTCATAGTGAATTTCTATACATATCAACAGGGTAGACTTTGTGTCATCTAGTAACAAATAAAAAGGGTTTAAGTAACCTGTCTATCCCATTATGGCAGGCCTACAGTGGATAGAAAAAGTCTACACACACCTGTTAAAAAGCCAGGTTCTAATGATGTAAAATAATGAGACAAAGATAAATCATGTCAGAACTTTTTCCCCCTTTAATGGGACAATTCAATAGAAAAACAAACTGAAATCTTCGAGGGGGAAAATGAAAAATATAAACCTTACAATAACCTGGCTGCATAAGTGTGCACACCCTCTTATAACTTGGGATGTGTCTGTGTTCAGAATTAACCAATCACATTCAAACTCAGGTTAACTAGAAGTCATTACACGCCTGCCATCATTTAAAGTGACTCTGATTAATCACAAATAAAGATCAGCTGTTCTAGTAAGATTTTCTTAGTTGCATCTACGAGCAAAAGCCACGGTCCAGAGCTTTCAAAGCATCAGAGAGATCTCATTGTTGAAAGACATAAGTCAGGAGACGGGTACAAAAGAATTTCCAAAGCATTAAATATACCTATACCATGGAACACAGTGGAGACAGTCATCATCAAGTGGAGAAAATATGGCACAACTGTGACTTTACCAAGAACTGGACCCAAAATTGATGAAAAGACGAAAAGAAAACTGGTCAGAGAGGCTTTCAAGAGGCCTACAGCAACATTAACACATGGCTGTGTGGTACATGTGACAACTATCTCCTGTATTCTTCATATAAATGGGCTATGGGGTGGGGTGGCAAGAGGGAAGCCTTTTCTTACAAAAAAAAAACATCCAAGCACGGCTGAAGTTTGCAAAAACAAACATCAAGTCCCCCAAAAGCATTGTGGGAAAATGTGTTATGGTCTGATGAAACCGAGGTAGAACTTTTTGACCATAATTCCAAAAGGTATGTTTGGCGCAAAAACAACACTGCACATCACCCAAGGAACAGCATACCCACAGTGAAGCATCATGCTTTGGGGCTGTTTTTCTTCAGCTGGAACCGGGGCCTTAGTCAGGGTGGAGGGAATTATGAACAGTTCCAAGTACCAGGCAGTTTTGGCACAAAACCTTCAGGCATCGGTTAGAAAGCTGAAGGTGACGAGGAAGTTCACCCTTCAGCACTACAACTGCCCAAAAGCACACATCCAAATCCACAAAAGCACGGCTTCACCAGAAGAAGATTAATGTTTTGGAATGGCCCAGCCAGAGCCCAGACCTGAATCCAATTGAACATCTGTGGGGTGATCTGAAGACGGCTGTGCACAGGCGATGTCCTCGCAATCTGACAGGTTTGGAGCACTTTTGCAAAGACGAGTGGGCAAAGATGTGCCATGCTAATAGACTCCTACCCAAAAAGACTGACTGCTGTAATAAAATCAAAAGGTGCTTCAACAAAGTATTAGTCTAAGGGTGTGCACACTTATGCAACCAGGTTATTTGAGGGGTTTTATTTTTCATTTTTCCCCCTCAAAGATTTAAAAAAAAATTTAATTGAATTGTTCATATTATAGGTCACATTAAAGGTGGAAAAAGTTCTGAAATGATTTATATTTGTCTCATTATTTTACATCATATGAAGCTGGCATTTTAAAAGGGGTGACTTTTTCTATCCACTGTATATAAGACTCTAAGTAGCGGAACAGTTACCTACACACAATGACAGCAAAAACAGATTTGAAATCAAACCAAAACAACTTTGCAATGATCAAACCAAAAAATTACCATTTAAAAAGCATGTAAATACATATAATAAAGAAAGATTACCTCAAAATAATAACATTACCACTACAGTGTGCTCATAGACTAACCATACTTGTATGAAAAATGATTCAGTATTGTCTTACCGAACTGTGAAGCCCATATGCCATATAAGGCAAAACCAGAACATGCAAAGTGGGAAGAAGGGGTAATTGTGACCATATAACAGTTGGTTGGCCACTGAATGGGTGACCCTTTTGACTCAAAGGTCATTGGGACCTCAAAATAGGTTTTTAATTTAAGAATAAATTGGGCAATTCCAGATTCCACACACAAGTTGACTGGGACAACACAATGAGTAAACAGTAACTAGTACGTTTTTTGTTTTTTTTTTGAGCGGTAGCTGGATCCCCTCGTAGTGAGCGAGTAGCAAGCAGAACTTTTGAACGTGATGGGCTGGGGTGTATGGTTTGACCATGTCCTGGATGTTAGCTGGACCTGAGTCATTCGCTGCTCGGTAGGTAAGTACCAGTGTCTTGAATCGGATTTGAGCAGCCGTAGGTAGCCAGTGCAGGCGTGGTGTATGGTAAGATGAAGAACAGCTGAGCTGCTGCATTCTAGATGAGCTGCAGAGGTCAGATTGCACATGCAGGCACACCAGCCAAGAGTGAACTGCAGTAGTCAAGGCGTGAGATGACAGAGGCCTGGACCAGAGCCTGCACCCTCCTCCTGGGTTAGGAATGGATGTATGTGATAATTGAGAGTTCATAGATGGGCGGGGCCTTTTCAAGAAGGAAGAGCAGCTCACTTGCATAGCTTAGTAGAAGAAGCCAAGCAAGTGAATAACAGAGCCAAGTGATTTGTTTTATCAGAATATACTACTTACATCTCGAATCATCTAAACCAGGTGATTCTTCTAAGACAGATGCATCACTAAAGATAATGCTGCTTGAAAATTCTAAATCAGTGTGCTGTACTGTAGCTTGACATACAGAGAGCTTTAGCAGTTGCCTGGGGGGCTCTGCCCCAGCCTTTAAACAAGCCCCATGTTGTAGCCAAGCTGACTGCCTAGACTGACTTCTTATAGCTGGATCAAAGCCACTAATATAGGTTCAATACAGAAGAGGTGGTTTGTTATTTGTGCACATGGACTGGTTGGTGTAACCAGAAAGTGTTGGCTGGTGAACCGAGTGATGGCAAAAGTGAAGTAACTGTCTAACTTTGTGTGAACATGGGCAATGTGCATTTGTGCATTAGTGTTATTACAGTGTACTCGTGCGTGTGTGTGTTTGTGTTGAGTAAGAAAGGGAGGATGTCTGTGAGCTTCCGTTTCAATTGTACAGACTGTTACCGTGAGTCTCGGCCCTCTGAATTCTTTGCCCTGCCCTTCTGGATCTATCCAGAGCTCCTTTAGGACAATGACTGAATGCCTCTTTGTATTTTGAGGACAAATTATATAGGGATTTGTGTGTGTGTGTGTGTGTGTGTGTGTGTGTGTGTGTGTGTGTGTGTGTGTGTGTGTGTGTGTGTGTGTGTGTGTGTGCGCGCATGTGTGTCCCATATTTTCAACATACATTCCACTCCTCTGATGAGGCTAAAATTGCAACAAAAAAAAAACAACAGAGGTTTTTCTAGAAGCCTTTTTCCGTCTTGCTTTAATTGTACATTTCTCTGAACTTCTCTGTCATGACATGTCTCTCTAACAGATGCTTGTGTTGAGTGACAAATCACCGTGTGTTGCTTCACACAGTTAGGGGCTTACAGCACACACACGTTACTTAATTTAAAGGTGCATTCCACAATGATATTGCCTGATTTTTACACGTTAAACTCAAACTCATTGTCTCTTTCTCATGTCCCCCTTTTAGGAAATTGCTCTTCTAAAGGATGTACGTGGCCTGCAGGTAATCCCTGGTGAGCTGGTGAAGCCCTTCAAATCCAACTTCCCCTCTCGTCTGGCTCAGAGTCGGGCCGAGCTGCTTGAGAAGCTACTACCTGAGCTGGGTACGGAGAACTCTGGCTTCACCCTGGACAATGTCATGAAGGTAATGTACCTAAAGCATGCTAACTGCAACTATCCCCTCTATTTTTAGTGATGTTGATGGCATTCATTTAAATTATTCTCTGACACAGAATTGGAGAAGAGCTGTGGTCTCAATTATCTTTTTAAACCTGTTAGCTCAGGATCACAAGTTAGTTATCTCATTATTTTGGGAAATTAACTTTTCGTTTGCCTCAGAAGTCAAATTTGGTCAGTCTGACAATAAACGTTTCACAAGAGTGTGTTAATCAAGAGCAGCTTAGGTTGTTTTTTGATCTTGAGATAATGAGATGATTTTCCATAAGAGAAAAGAGCCACAGCAGCCCATGGCTGCCGTACTAGACTTTTGGGGTCACGCTAAACCCTAAATTTGGTTTGTAAGGCTTTAGACTCACTACATTTTTAGGAGATTTTATAGCTGTAAAATTTCAAAAATAGATTTAAAAAGTACTAAGTACCAGTAGCCGCAACCAAAAAATGCCATTGTAGGTATCGGCGGTCAAAATCTAACAGGTCCTAAAAGATTTCTATACTTTTTTTTTTGAGAGTGAGAGATACCTCCTTCCAGTTTGGAAATAGCAATTACAACATAACTTCTTTGACATGATAGCACATGTACTGTACAGAGATCTGCACAGTGTAAAGCCTGTATTATTCGACTTTAAAAGTAGACATCCGTTAGCAGATTTTCCGTTACATTTGGCTTTGGTGTGACTAACTGAAAGCAGTCCCTCCTGGCTTTCTGTGGCCATTCGGTTCACCCAGACAGGCTGTCAGTAAGCTCCAGTCAGCTGAGTCAATGTTGTCACCATTGGAATTCACTTTGCGTCCCCGGCACTCCTCTGGTTTTCAGCAGTGACCTAACATCTACGTGCAAGTTATCCAACTGTTGACCAGGCCGGGCAGAACAACAAGCCACCCTGTCCTCCCATCTCTAGTTTACGACCGCTCCTCCACCCATCCCCCTCCTCTCAGCCCTCCTTCTGACTTTACACAGCCTTTATCAGTGAGAGAAAATTGTTAGGTTTGTCTTCTGGGTTTCTCCGCCTTCTGAAGCCAGAGCCACACAGGTGGCATGGGGTGGCCTGTGTTTGCATGTTTGTGCAAGCTTGCTCAGCGCCTGTACCCTTTGTTTTGGCAGTCTCCCATGTTTACCTGTGAAACATTTCCAGTCTGGATTGAGATGTGACAGGCGGGCTGTGCTTCATTCCACAGCTTGCCTGTTCTCCTGACTGTCACATCGGTACTTGGGACACATATTACTTAGATTCTAAAAATTTAACGCAGCCTTGATTTTTGCTGTGATTGACTAGAACCATGCTAACAGAGATGGTTGTGAAACGGGTCTGTTACTGTTACATGGCAGCATATCTTTAAATTAAAAAGTACGGAAGGTTCAGGGTAGCTACTTGGTTCCTGCAGTAAACTTTATTGTGCGGACACAAAAAGCATTACCCAAACTCACAACTCTTATGTACTGTATGCTGTGGCTGGGCATCCTAGTATCCACACTTTCAACTGTGTGTGTGAGCGGAGGGAGAAAACGATTTCTCTCATGCAGTCCATATATCTCTTAATTAATTTAATACTCGAAAGAAACTTGGTTAATGACTGAATCCTTAAATTCACAGCTAAAACTTACTTACTGGCATCTTCCCCTTTTTAGCTTATGTGACCAGCCTGTTTGACAGCTCTACAGAATTTTTCCTTTTTCCTCCGCTGTTACCTGGGTGACCTGCTCCAACGCGGGAGCCAGAGTGAAAAAAAAGCGGTGATTGAATTTCAGTAATTAAAATGAGAAGTGGGCGGTAGGCAGAGACAACAGAGAATAATGGCAAGCTGTCCCTGAACCTCTTGAGTTAGAGATGGGAGGCCTTTGCACATATTTTACCTCTGGATGTTAATGTTCTCCAGTGGGATTTCCCCTCTGGAACTGAGAATATGTCCAAAAATGGGCTCTTTTTTGGTCATGATGTGCATTTTCCTCAAAGAACTTTGTCTGTAATGTTACTGTTTTGTACATGAAACTAGACTAAAACTGAACACTTTCTGTGGCCTGCCTTGCTTCACCAGCATTCTGTAGGTAAGGCAAGGGAGGTTTTATTGTATGTCAACTACACACAAAGTAATTTAAACTGCTTACAGAATTGTCATCCTCATGTGCATAGGTAAAAAGTACAATGGAACCCAGTTACGCAATCTCAAGACATTGGCTTTCTCCACGAGATTTGTAGCTGGGGAAATCTGTTTTCCCTAATCCTCTACTATGATTGTGAAAACCTTGTTTCTACTATGTATGACAGTCATGATATGAGGTTACTGCAGAAACCTGCTTACTTATGTTTGTCTACTGATGGTAATCGGCTCAGGTTTATGATCACTAGTTGCCCATAGGTCAATTTCTAGGTGTGTGGAAGAGTTTTTTCCTCTTTTCTATTGTTTCTATCGTATCATTTTAAATGAAATCATACTTGGAGCTCCAAATAAGTGTCCCGTCAACAACAAAACAGTCTTTATTTTTTAAATAAATGTACAAGGTACAAGTTTGATTTATTTGTCACAAACAACAGGTTGTAGAGTGAAATTGAGTGTGTGACTCCCTTCTGCTACATAACAGACAATATACATAAAAATGCAGTTATAAAAATGCTAAAACAGAAATAAACTATATTCAGTGGAGCAGTTCTGAGGATGAATTAGAGTTTAAGAGTCTGACAGCTGGCGGGAAAAAGCTGCTCTGCAGTCTGGTGGTGTGGCAGCAGAAACTTCTTTATCTCTTCCCAGAAGTCAGCAGGGTGAACAGGCTGTGGCTGGGTGGGTACTGTCCTTTGGGCTCTGCGTAGGCACCTCACATCACCGATATCACTGATGCTCAGGAGATGGGTACCGATGATCTTCTGAGCAGTTTTAATCACCCGCTGCAGAGCCCTCCGCTTTCTGTCTTTTGCTTTCTGTTGCTCCCCTGGAAAAGCTGACAAGAACTTGGCGCAGGAGTTTGGCCTTCTTAAGCTTCCTCTGGAAATACAGTGGTTTCTGAGCTTTCTTCAGCAGCGCGGCGATGTGAGACGACCATGTCAGGTTCTCTGTGATGCTGATTCGCAGGAACCTGAAACACCTGCTCCACCTCAGCACCACTGATGTAGACAGGAGTGTGTGTCTTTATCTCCTTCTTCTTAAAATCAATGATCAGCTCCTCGGTTTTGCTGACGTTGAGCAGTGCGTTGTTCTCTGTGCACTACTCTGTAAGATTTTGTACATGAGGAAGTGCTAAGTTAGCCGATCAGGGGGTGATTTGTGTTGAATGCTGAGCTGAAATCCACAAACAGCATTCTGATGCTATGTGGATCTGTTGGTTGTGTCTCTGTTCAAAGCTGAAACTGTCTAACTGTATATGTTGGAACAGTAACATCCAGACAGTCAAATTTTTATTTCTCAATATTCACGTTACTAAAAAGTCCGTTTTTCTCTGTCAGTTCTGTACAGCAGCTTTGGAGCACAGTGCATCAGCGGTTCGAGAGCTGGCAGTGCGCATCATCTTATCCATGTACCAGCAGTATAGAGCTCCTGTTCTCAGCTACCTTCCACACAACGATGCCGCCGCACGGAAGAACTTCCTCTACAAAACCCTCTTCGATGGCTTTGCCAAGATTGACGGAAAGCTGGTGGAGACTCATGTAAGAAGTGTTTGTTTTTACTTCGGTGCAAACGAATCTGTCGTTGATACTTAACATCTTCGTTTCAAGAAGGAAAATTAGAATAACTAAAATATCCTATTTCTGTATATAACAAAATGTAAATTTTCTGACATTTGCATGGGTGTCTGATTTCACTGTTAAAATAATTTGCATCAAACTCCCGGACAGAAGGTGCGTTCACGCTGTTCATTTCTTTTGAACAGATTGTAATCAACAAGGAGCAGCTGGTAGATGGACAGTGAAACTGTCAGACGTGGCAGATGGGAGCACTCTCTCAAGCTGAAAAGAGTTGAGCTTCTTAGAGGAGACTACATGACACCATGTCTTTCTATTTTTTTAAGATGACCGTAACAAGGAAGAGGAGGCAGTGTTTCATGCCAGAGCCATTACAGGCAGTCTTGTCTGTTTGGTACTTACTGTATCTGGTTAAACAGATCCATGCGTGCATCTAATGACTTTTTAAAAATGTTTTGTACCAGTGTACCCAGTCAGTAAGCCAGCTTGTGTTCCAAATATTGTTTTACCATAAAGTTTGTGACCAAGCTTAATTTCTTTCTGGCATTATTAGAGACCTAGTCTTCCCATTACGTAATGGCCATGCTGTTGAGTCGTGCTCAACTGCAGGAGTTGTCACTGGAGTCCAAAGAGTCTGCAGAGCTTTAAGCTGTTCAACTTCAAAAGAAGAAAATAAAAGTTAGTGAGGTGATGTTGAAATTATATTAACACGAGAAAGACGTGAGATAGGAAGCAAACAGAGGAAAATTTAAAACTGAGTGACTAAGCGGCTGATGGCATGTCATTTTTCACCCAGACTGTGAAGAAGGAAGGTGGTCAGCAGGATGGGCAAAAAGAGAAGGAGGAGATCCACTCCCTTCAGGAGCAGCTGGCTGCCTTAAAGGAGATCACAGTAGGTGGCGCAGTCATCAGACTGCAATTACATCACTTCTTGTAATGGATACTAATTTGTATTTATGACTCCACACAGACTTGGTAGAATTTTTGTGTTCATTAATTCAGTTCTGTCTTACTGAAGTCACTGTTAAAGGTTTCCTTGTGTGATAGATTTTTTTTTTGGAACTGTGCTCATGACATCTATTCATACTTCTCTGTCTGCTTGTGAAGGAGAGAGGGAATGAAAGAATCGAAGGACAAATGCCCAAGAAAGAAGCTTCGAAAGTTGAGAAACAGTCCCAAAAAGCTGGCAAAGCAAGTACGTAAACATGTTTGAATATGTAATATAATAAAGTATAACATCCTCATATACTGCACACCTCCAGGGCTGGATTGTTTTGATGCACAAAACAGCAATATGGGGCTGACGTAGTCTTTTGAGAAGTGCGAATACTTGAACTAATGCCTTCAGATTTGACCCGTCCACATGCAAGTGGAAAATTTTAAGGTAGTTCAAAGGGCTTGAATTGTGACTTGTAAGTCCATGATCGTTAGTCACTTCAGATTTTTCTTTTGGTTTTCTTCAGCAGAGCACATAAATGTAAAAAAGTATAAGAGTATAAGGAGCTTTGCATTGTCTACTTTTGTTGTCACTCGCCCAGCAACAAGAGTGCTCTCAAGAGTTTAACCACTTTAAAAACTCACTTTTGAATGCAATATATCACCATCTCAGACATGACACTGATGCTGCCAGCCATCTCTACCATCAAACTATTGAAATAGAGTGCAGACGCACCACCCAGCTATGAAAGCATACATATACAAAGCTCTATTAGCAAAATAATGCACCCTATAAGTTTGGCATAAATCTTTACATCATGTTTAACATCTGTACAGTCTTTCTATTATAGAGTGCTGAATCCCATTGGGTTGATACTTGAAAGGGTGGCGTCCAATTAGTGCAGCCATGACAAGTAACAGGTACTTTCTGCTTAATTTCCAGCTGGCACAAAAGTGCCCCAGAACAAGGTTACCAACAGTGTTGACGTCCAACAATCTGTTAACTATCTGGACAAGTAAGTGGCTCATAATTCAATGGAGAGCTTTGAGAAATCACTAGAATAATTGAAAGATGCAAAAAAAAAAAAAATGGAAATGGAAAATTAGCCTTGGCTTAGTGTTTTTTGTGCACTTTTCAACTTCTTTTTCCAGCGTAAGTATTAATTTAGCTTTCAGTTTGTGTAATATTTTTATGACATTAGTGCCGCAGTACTCGCGAAGGCTGTAAAGGCATATGATCTGATCTGCAGCCTGATCTGATCTTTCAGCCTGTGTATATTCTGCGATAAAACGGACGAGTCATTCACAGAGGATGGACTGGACCTTCACTACTGGAAATACTGTCCTATGCTGAGACGCTGCGATGAATGTAGACAGGTATACTGTTACATTTTCATTGGTATTTTCTGTTCTTTGGAGAGAGGGACCTCAGGCTAGCACCACCTCAGACTTTGTGCACAGCTCTGCATTCTGTTCACAGGTAGTCGAGATAGCAAGCCTCACAGAGCACCTACTGGGGGAATGTGAAAGCAGGTCCAAGTTTAGCCAGTGCCCACGCTGCTCAGAGGCCATGGCCACAGAAGATCTGGCTCGCCATGTCCAAGGTCCTGCCTGCAACCGTGAGTTCTTATTCCCACTCTTTCATGCCATCGGACATTTTCTGAAGATGCTTTATATGTGATGAAAACCATCTGATTTTTTGTTTGTCATTTTGATTTCTTTGGTTTAGTTTATGCAGGTGTATTTTTTTTTTGACATGCAACAAAGTTAACATGCCAGAATTGTAAACATTACATTTTTGTTACTCCAGTTAGTTAGATTTTAAATGAAACAAAGACGATAAGTGTGGCATAGCTGTAATATTATAGTGTTTACCCCCTTGTCATCCTTATACGTAGTTCCCCACTTTTAAGGGATGCAATAACTTTGGACAGGTCAACATCATCTAACATAAAGCCATCATATTGAATTATTTGGTTGTAGACATTTTGCCAGAAATGATTGGGTAAAGCTGAAACTTGGTGTCTGCTCCAGTGATGCTCTATAAAGCCTGTACTGCAGCCAGCTGCACATCTGCCTACAATATAGTCATTAAAAGAAACGTATGCTCAGTTTGACTGAGGCCAGGCCATTCAAAAAGATTCTGCTGTTTGGCCTAAAAAACGATTAACTAGTTACTTTGTCTGTATGTTAGACTGTTAGTTAAGATCCTTGTCCAGCTGTGTTGTCCTAAAATTGGGGGATTAAGTAAGGCCAGTACACACAGAAGCGTAGACGTTTAGCAAAGTGATGACTCTTGGAGTTAGTTAGCGAGCTAACAGGCAAAAAACTAGCTGACTTGCTTACAGAAAGTTGGCTCAGTTGCTAAGCTGACAAAGGTTAACACACCATTTAATAAGGAAACGTATCAAACATTGACAGCTGGAATATGGCAGTTATAAATGCTTGTGTGACCAGACCTTTACCAGTTCACTGTTACTGTACCTCCTATCTTGGAGAAAGAGGCTAACCGTATCAAGGCCTACACTACGTGTCTACCATCAGCCATATGTCTGCAGCCTTTTGTGTTAGCATTGACTTCAAGTCTCGTCTTCCTCTGCTGATTATGAGTTAACATAAATTAATTATGAGTGAGGATAGACTGTGTTTACCCTAATTTTCACATGCTTCAAAAGTGTATTGTATTTCAAACTGTTCTCCTTCTGTGGTATAATTTTCAATTTTGGAGTTATTTGGGGGCTTTTTCTGTAATTGCACAACAGGTGGCTTAAAGGTGTTGCTTTTCCATTTCAGCCCCAGTCTCGGGTAAAGACTCCAACCACTGTCCTTTGTGTCACAACAACTTCATGCCTGGAGAGGAGGTGAGAGTCTAAACATGCAAATTAGAAGAGAGAGAGAGAGACAACAGTAAAGTTGTCACTTCCATCGCTGAACTTTTGTGATATGCTATATTGCCAATTGTTTCTTTGCAAAAAAAAAAAAAAAAAAAGGTCAGTTGGACATAGCTGCTTCCTAAACAATCACAAATTGAAACTTATGAGAGGAAAAAAAAAAAGCTAAATGTGGTAAATCTAGCTTCATTTGAGGCTTTCGCAGAACTTGAGCTTTTCTAAGTTCTCTTTATTAATTCATCACAGAAACTCTAAAAGCATCTAATATTAGGCTTGAGCAACACCACTGTTGTTGGTTGTTGTTTAAAGACTTCAAAGCAGGGGGAGCCTTTTTTCCTAATAGGCTGTTTTTTTTTAAATTTTCATAAGGTAAAGTACCATCACATTCTTCACATTCCTATTACGCTAGTTTTAGAAGTAGTGAAGACAGAAATAAGCTGTTTATAGATAAAACTTTGATATATATATTTGATAAATCCTTTTTTTGTAGTCGGGTGGTTTAGGTTAATGCAGTTATTTCAGTCCTCATTATAAACATGGGACTGAAGTTAATCATTCAGGTAATCTTTAATTCCAGCAGTAGTGCAGTTCTTGTTGAGGTGGCTTGGTGCTGTGGGCACCATCGTGTGGGCAATGGTTCATCTAACTCAGTGGTTCTCAACCTTTTTTGGGCCAGCGCCCCCCTAACCACTATCCAGATCCCTTAACGCCCCAACCAAAAAACCAAAAAAGATGTTGACTACTTGCCCTGAATATATTTTGATTTTTTTATTGTAACCATTGTAATTAAAAACATGGAAAAGGTAACAAAAAAGCCAGGTGAAAAGTTATTATATTTAACTAATAAGTGAATGTTCCTCCCAGAAGCTGTGTATGAAGCAAAATACTGTTTTCTCATGGGGCACTTAAGTGGGGGGTCTGGGGTCCTCCCCAGAAGATTTTGAGCATTAAAGACTGAATTTCCTGCATTCTGGTGAAGATTTCTTCCCTAATTTCTGCCTTTTCTGCACCAATTTAGGGTGGAAATGTCTGAAAACTCAGGTGACAATTCAAAATATATAATTATAATAGAATACAATGTAGTGAGGCTCTCAGGCATTTTTCTTGCTTTTAAATATTTTTTCTCCTGTAGATCAACTTATTTAATATCATCCCTGCTGAGTCAACACACATGATTAAGTCTTACCTCCTCTTTTGTGGGAAGTAACTTATTTAAATGTGTTTATGGCCCTTTTCATCTCAGTGATAAATGAATCCGTTTTAATTCAGTTACTGACCGACTTTAGCTCCTGTCAGTGTTTCCCACAGAATGACAGTGTAACTGTGCTGCAGCTGTACAGCTAACCTCGAAAACCCAGCTTTATTTTAACATTAACTCAGCTCTCTTCATTAGCTAGGCTCCTTACATGCTTACTAATAACTTCTATTAGCTGTGTCTCCGACATTGGCTGCGCTGTAGCACCTGTGTTCACGAGGGAGAGAGAGAGAGAGGACGAGCGAGAGGATGAGCTCCGCGGCGAATGCGCTGCCTGCAGCTCTGCAGTCAAATACGATTTTAAATAGGCCTGGTGAATAAAATAAAAATAAAAATAAAAAATAAATATGTCGCGGTCAGCGTTGATATTGTGGCGGACCGCCACAAATAACTGAACGTATGGGAAATACTTTAACTTATCTGCTCATGTTCAAAACTTTCTGCACATTCAGAATCTCTCCCACAGGTCTGTGTTCTCTGACATGTAAAGAAAAAAAGACGTTATAGGAGACTAACGTCATTTAAAGCCTATTTAAAGAGAATTCATAATATTTTACTGCATTATGTTACTGATTAGCTTCCCTAGCCTCTGACAGACAAAACTGAATGAAAACGAAACTAACCGACACACCTGTGATCACACAGGAAGCTCCACGATTAATTCAACACAGCTTAACTTCAGCACCTCTGATAAAGTGCTGCTAACAGTCCCCAACAGAGCGAGACAGGGCTTCAGTTTTTAACGTTACATTTTTATAGCTGACTGAAACTACCTATATGTCCGCTTTGGCACAAACTGTCTGCAACTCACAGCGAGGAGGGTCGACAACAGTCGCTGGTGTCGTAACGAAGATGCTTTCAGGGTGAGTCCGACAGCGGAATATCCCTCATGTAAATGTGTAACAACTGCGATAACAAGACGTTCAGTATGAATCCTCGTAATTTAAAGTTTAATCTCGTATTGTTGTGAGTCTTAAGTGTAAACTCACCTTAGAATTTCCAACCAACAAACGCCCCAAAAGCAGCTCAGCCCTTTCTAAAATATTGCTTTCAGCGCCCCCCATCGTCCTTGGAACGCCCCTTGGGGGGCGGTACCGCCCCCGTTGAGAAACACTGATCTAACTGGAAACGGTTAGGGTTGCAGTTTTACTGGTACAACTAAATATTACCTAGAACAGTTACAAGTTATCAATGAGGACATGTCATGAAAGTGGGTAGCGCAAAAATATTAGCATACACTAAATATAATCTCAACTTGGGATATCATAAAATAAATACAGGGTTTATAAGTAAACTGTCAACTTTTGTGATAGAGAAGTTCTCAAAAGACATGCAGTGTAAAAGATTCTCTGCCCCACTGAAAGATGTAGGAACAGTGTCTTCTTCCATTTGTCTTCTGTTACGTTTCTGTCATTGTGAAGTCATGAATCATGCAACTCGTCTTTCAAGAAGGCACAATGGTATGCGGAAGGTGCACAAAATACCCATTTCTGACTCTGGGAAGCCGGATGGACAATTACAACACTGTGCAAGACAAAGTACAGTACCTCCATTTGGGTTGCTGCTTGATAGGTTGATAGAGGTAGTTTAAAACTTGATGCCTCGTCGTCGTTGTGTGATGTTTCTGTTGTGCGCTGGCAGAATTTGTTTGATCCTGATGTTTCTGGTTTCTGATTGGCTGATCCAGAAGGAAGGTGTAAACTCCCTGATAAACAAGAAGACTAGGTCAAAATCTAGTATGTGACCATGTTTGGTCAATGCCTGCCTATTAATTTTGAAAGAGTCAGCCATCTCTTGCTAAAAATTCTGAGTCTCATTCCCCCTCTAATCGAAGTCCAGGCCTCCCAGTTTGTCAGGTTACTCCCTCAGGCCTTCATTCCCCCAGGCTTGGACCTGTTTGATCCCTTTACTCATCCCCCATGGTTGAACAAAAATTTTTCCCTCGATCATTCCTATGTGAGTCACTGTTAGATAACCCCCCCTCCAGCTGTCTTCTAATCCCACTCCAGACACTCTATTTAACCCTTACCTTTAAGAACAGAAATGGCCTTGGGATGATTAATTTAGACATTAGAAGCTTTCTTCATATGTCGTCATGTTAGTTCTGCAGGCGGATCCTGATACCTTGGTGCTAAGTGAAACCTGGCTCAAAAACAGTGTCACTGACTTGGATGTAGCTTTAAAAAATTACAACTTATATAGAACAGACTTAAATAGAAGGGAAGCTCACTAGGCCAGTTTTATAAGACTACTCTAGGCCTTCCCTAATTGATTTCGTTGTTTCCGATAGGATTGACAAAATGACCGCTTGTGGTGTTTTAAATACGCAGTTGAAGAAGACAAAATCTCACACAGAGAAATCGAAAGACATTTTAGTGACCAAGCCCTTTTAATTTTCCATATCAACATCAACATCTAACATCCCAGATGTTGAAATAGCACTGCATCTTTTCAAAAACCCATCTCTGTCATTAACAAGCATCCACCATTAAAAAAAGCTTCAAATAAGAGATGAACTTGTTGGTTTTACAACCAAATTGTCAGATGTATTTAAAGAAAGGAATAGAGCCTAGTCACTTGCCAGACACTCTGGAGATCCATCTCATTGGTCATCATTTAGACAGCTTAGAAATAAAAGCACATCATCTGAAAGGCACCAAATTGAATTATTATTTAGACTTATTTACTGATTTACTAAAGGAAAAAGAGGGTTTGCTCCATTTATCACAGAGCTATTAATATATTTAATCCTTCTATTACAACAGGCATATTTTCTAGTGTTTGGAAGTCAGCCCATGTAATTCCATTACAAAGTTGTATAAGTGATCTAGATAATTATAAAACAATCTCCAAATTATCCTTTTCTAGCAAAAATCCTACAGTCTTTGGTAAATACCCAACACAAGACATTTTCACTTTGTATTAACTCCACACCGATCTGGATTTAGGACTAATCTTAGCACTAATGCAGCTATTATATTAGTTACAAATAATATAGTATCTGCTTTAGACAATAAGAAAAAATATGCTGTCCTTTTGATAGATCTTAACGAAAGTATTTCATACAGTTTAGCATCCTTTGTTCATACAAAACTATTGGCTGTGATGGAAACGTCGGTAGGCAGGTACATTTATGTGTCACAATATAACAGTTGTATAGTGAAACTGAGTTTTGTAACTCCCTTCTGCTACATAGCAGACAATATACATTGATACAGAAGCAATTATAAAAATGGTAAACAGAAATAAACTATCATCTGTGGAGCAGTGCTGAGGATGAATTAGAGTTTAAGAGTCTGACAGCTTGAGGGAAAAAGCTGCTCTGCAGTCTGGTGGTGTGGCAGCAGAAACTTCTAGATCTCTGCCCAGAAGGCAGCAGGGTGAACACGCTGTGGCTGGGTGGGTACTGGCCTTTAGTATCCTTTGGGCTCTGCGTAGGCACCTCACCTCACCGATATCACTGATGCTCAGGAGATGGGTACCGATGATCTTCTGAGCAGTTTTAATCACCCGCTGCAGAGCCCTCCGCTTTCTGTCTTTTGCTTTCTATTGCTCCTCTGTAAAAGCTGACAAGAACTTGACGCAGGAGTTTGGCCTTCTTAAGCTTCCTCTGGAAATACAGTGGTTTCTGAGCTTCCTTCACCAGCGTGGAGATGTGAGACGACCATGCCGGGCTCTCTGTGATGCTGATTCGCAGGAACCTGAAACACCTGCTCCACCTCAGCACCACTGATGTAGACAGGAGTTTGTGTCTTTATCTCGTTATTTTTGCTGACATTGAGCATTAGGTTGTTCTCTGAGCACCACTGCAAGATTATGAATTCCCTCCCGATATGAAGTCTCATTGTTGTTTGAAATCCGGCCGGTTGATGGTGGTGTCATCTGCAAACTTCACAGAAGATGTCGTGATGTCGGGATGTGGATGCAGTCGTGGGTGTACAGCGTGAACAGGAAGGAGGCGGCTGAGCACACAGCCCTGGGGGCTCCGGTGTTGAGCACTAGAGTGGAGGAGGTGTGTCTGCCAATCTGAACTGACTGGGGTCTGTTTGTGAGGAAGTCCAAGTCCAGTTGCAGAGTGTTGCATTTAAACCCAGAGTGCTGAGTTTGCTGATCACTTCCATGGGGGGAGATTGTGTTGAATGCTGAGCTGAAATCCACAAACAGCATTCTGATGTAGGTGTTGTTTTTCTCAGGCTGAGTGGAGGGCAGTGGAGGGCAAAACAAAAACAAAAGTTTGTTTTGCCACTCTCTTTTGCCCTCTTTTCCCAAACCAAACAATAATGATTTGACTTTGGCGGTTAACAATTCCAAGGAGTGCTGTATTTTTTATGTTAATGCATGTCGCGGCAGCAGTTGGTTTGGAATAAATATAAAAAGGCAGACGAACTATATGAAACTATTTTAAAACTATTGAGTAAAACCTTTAACAACCTATTATCAGTATACAACACAAGGTTGTACAACAAAGTGAAAGTTCGTAGTCCCTTAATGCTACACACCTAGAACATAATCTAATATTATAACGCTTAAAAGCTAACTTAACAGGTACATGGACACAAATAAACCGATATACACACCACAAACAAACAAGACAGGAAAACATGCAGAAACCAGGATCGCAGAACAGACCGACCAAAATCAAATGAACAAAACGGGCAGAGCTAAACTAACAAACGAAATAACCTTAGTAACTGTTGTGATTCAAAATCTGATTCACAACATGCAGTCTCTCACCTCACACACCCTTAAAAATGAATAAAATAAAATAAAAAACTCACAGAAAGTTTCACTCTCAGTGCCAGAGCTCTGAGCGTAGACCCAATGAAAGGCTACAGTGTTAGTGGGAGGGAGGGCAGCCGTTCGGGCCCCTGACTGGGCCTTTAGTCACCCACGGCTGTACCGATCGAGAAAGTACCATGTAGAGAAACGGACTCACTGAGCTACTTTTGTCCCTGTTCCAGGCCTGGAAGGCTCACCTCATGGGAAGGGAGGGCTGTAAACAAAACTCACGCAGGACTGTGGTGTCCCAGAGAACCCAACCAGCACAAGGTAAAGCATTCATACACCCTCTGCTTACACCTTACCTCCCCAACGCTCAGTGTGGCAACTATACAAAGTGCCCATGCTTGTTGGTAAAATTTCATGTTGCAGCTTTTCCCTTATGGTTTCCTGACTCACAGAGTGAGGCGCTTGAAAAATAGTAGCAGATTGAATTTGCAGCTTTAGTGTTTGAGCGTGTTTGGGTTTACATTTTGAGTGATGCACAATCATATTAGCGGCTGTAGGTAGATTGTTAATGGCTGAAACATCCAGTTACAGCTTGATCATATCACAAAATGCTACGCTTTGTTACAGGTAAGTGCACAGTTATAAGAGTGTGGATGTCTATTGTTTTGTTGAGTGACATGTCATATTACTTACCAATAACTAACTGATCACCATCTTGATGTGACTGTTAGGCTAGAGGACCACTGCTAAATATATTAAAGTTATAATCCATAAGGTTCATTATATCACACCCCATTTTTATTTAAATTGCGTACCCATGCACCTGGGAGTAACTAGAAACAATGCATGCACATACTGGACATGATGCTAAAGCCAAAAGCCGATGAGCTGAGTATTTCTGTTGCACAACATTGCTGGCTGTCTCTTTATTTTAAACAACACTGTTCCGTGATTCCTCTCAGCCCATGGTTTGTTCGCCTGCGCTGTAAACAACGTCTCTTGCATTTCTGAAATTGTAGCTTGTCAAGGTGTGGGTTTTTTTTTTTGGGCCCAGCGGTCGAAGTCTGGAAGGTGTGTTATAAAACACACCAGCAGTATATCAGCAGTAACCACGTATGTTGCCAAACCAACCGGGACTGAAATCTTAAGGATTATAACTTAAACTAAGTTTGATAACAACAGGTAGGTCCCAGACGAGGTCAGATGCACAAGAGGGCAGATCGTGGAGGGCACGCTGACCTTTTACACCAGGGGTGCCACAAGGTGTCATAACGACCCAGCTGATATATAGATTCTAAAAACCTTTCGAAGAAGCCACTCCCATCATTTAGGGAGTACTTTGCCTGTGTGCATAGTCATAGTTCAACACTATAGGAGCAATGGCTAATCTATAAATATGTGTACTTTACAAGGTTTGCTCCGGGAAATAGATCAAAGACGTTAAGCCATATAATAACTAATCCCATTTTACTTTTGATGAATGGATGACAGAACTGGATAGTATCTATTGAAGTGAAGCCTTGTGAAGTGACCCGCAGCATAGGCGCAGTGACAGTACGTAATGAAATGAGGCGATCTCTTCCAGTATGAACCCACATCATCATGAGCTGCTGACGTCACGAAACCTTTCTGTTTATACTCACTTGACGGGTAATGCAGGCTGATTTGTTTAGTGGTAAATAGTATACAAGAACAGAGGGGTGTCTTTGTGTTAAAGGTCTTACAAACGTTTACTGTAAGGATGTCATTTTGTGTGTGTGTGTGTGTGTGTCTTGTCTGCGTGTGTCCAGGCAGGGCTGCCGGTGGAGCCAAGCTGAAGCAGGCCTTGTCGGTCGGGGCCAGAGCCAGACCCATGGGAAGAGGCAGCCGGATCCCAGCCCTGGCACCCGCGGCCAAAGGACATACACCAGGGAAGCACACTTAGAAACTATTCCTCTCCCTGTAGAAGCAGTGCTGAGAGGAGAGGAAGAATGAAAGACTTTCCTCCCTTGGCGACCCTCCAGCAGACGATGCTTCAGTCCTACAGGCAATGACAACCTGAGTGTAGCTTTGCTGTCAGCTTCACGCTTTGCCATCTGTTTACATTTTTATTTTAATTTCTTATCTTTAACAAATTATATAGAAGACATGAAGAAGCACTTTGCCAAAGAGATGATTCTCTACCGCTGAGTTATCAGTACAGTATGGACTTTAATTTGTTTTCCTGCTTAATGCCTACTGACAATCTTGAGTAGTTGACACAGTTTTATATGCTCAACCTTTTAACTTAACAGAATTATTCAATTGATATAAACACACAGTGCAGATGAATGTACGGTATACAGTAGAATTTGTATAGCACCTGTTTTATGTTGTTTTTTTTCCAAGTCTACTTGATTTCTGCCGACTCCAACAGTTTAACTTCAATGACTTTAAAAGGATTTTAGCCACAAAGTCAGAGTTTAAGAACTCACAATAATTTGCATGATTTATAGTTAACTCTATAAATTTTACTACTTCTATAGACGACGAAATTGATTGTAATATATCTGTGATTCGTCTACAGCCAAGAACTAACAGAAACATCCTTAAAACAGTATGAGGTGTTTACAAACTGTAATGATAGCAGGGTAAATTCTTAATTAATAATGTGTGATAACACTAACTGTTGTATTAGTGGAGAAACAACTAAACAACTTGATTAGAGTTAGTGAACGAGAGAGTATATTTGGTTTCTAAATGACCAATCCACCATGTTGGCTTAAATGTGCTTCTGTATTGAGGACTATTGCAACAGTGGATATTTTATTGTTTTATGTGCATAGTAGTCAGTATTTACTGAATAATTATTTTGGCATCATTTTTTTTCTGCAAACAAACCTGTATTTGTTTAAATAAAGCTGCAATAAGTTGAACATTGCAGAAGTGATTTCACATGACAAAAGGTTTCAGATACTATTAAACCCAAGAGCTGACGTTATCTGTGGTAAGCAACTCCAACGCCCTTTATTTAGCAATCAGATGAAACTGAACTGACTGAAATTGCAGAACTTGAGGCCGTCACTTTACTCCCAATCTTTCCCATGCTGTTCCCCAGCTGTTCAAACATCAATATGAATCAAGGGCTGCTACATTCATTCTGTATATGCAAATTTGACAAAGTTTTCCAGTTTTATTTACACTATCAGACATAAATCTACAGTATCCCTTTAGTTTCTTTGGTTTTTGCTTCTGCAAAATCATACACAAGTGAATTAACACTTAAAAATAAAATAAAAGCTGAAATAAAACAATATATTAACTTAAGAAAACCAATTCATTTGACTTTTACAATGTCAGTACCCTTAAAAAAAAATCACTTTCTGTGCTATGTGCTGTGGTTCCATACAGTTCACTTTCACAGTCACGCTGAAATCCTGAAATCAGAAATTGACACAATAATAATAATAAAATCAGCTAGTTCAGAGGAAAACCCGGATGTAACAAGTCAAGTCTTATTTATGCCTGCACAAACGCACTGAAGCTATTACAACCGTGTCTCTACATCAAAATTTGTTCTCAGATTTAGTGATGGACCACCAATTTGAAATTGCATCAATCATCAGAAACCTAGAAACCTTCTTCTGATGCTTGCACGCTGTGGAGTTGTGTGGTAGTGGTTTAGGGAGCAGGACAAGTGGAGAGGAAACCCAATCTGTTCAGAATAGCTTGCCACCTTTTTAACTTTACATACAGAAAATGGAAATGTTCTGTGCAGTAACAAAACCATCACTGGGAAATAAATGTTGATGTTGATATTGGAAATGCCCCCTACTACACGAGTCAGTGAAGATGCGTAAAGATCGTCGTGCGTGACCAGTTAAAAACGCAGGTCTTCTGTCTACTCCAAGCAGCCGTTCATCTTTAATGAATTGATTTACTTCAGTCTATATTTATTGACAATCACATGGAGGTCCTTTGAGCGCAAACCAGTTCCGCGTTGTGCACCACGCTCCACATCCTGAGCAGCTCCTCCGAGCTCAGTTTGTGCACCACGATGAGGTTTTTATAAAAGCATGGCTCGCTGTTCATGGAGCTCACCCTGCGTCTGGTGATGCCGAAGGTCCTGAAGCCCGGGTGCATCTCTGGGGCCAAGTGAAGCTTCTGTAGGCACATCCCCAAAAACACATCGTCGATGGGATACAACTCCAGGTCCTCTGAGACCACGAAGAGCCTCCTGGCCAGCTGGGAGGACATGAGAAACCCCCCACCTCCGACATAGGGTGGATATGGCTTATCGTACAGCTCTTTGGGAATGTAGTACTTGCTCTGCCGGTTTCGGATGGGGATCGCCTTGGATATGGTGTCCCCCACAAACAAATCGGCCTCTTTACGCTCCTCCACTTTGAAGCCGATGAGCTCCAGCAGATTGTGCGTGTTCACAAACACGTCATCGTCTCCCTTGAAGATGAACTGTACGCCTGAGCAGTAGATGTCGAACCATTTGAGAAAGTTGACCTCTTTCAGCGTCAGGTTGAAGAAGGTGTCCATGAAGTCCCACTGGAGGATGTCACCATAGATCTGGTTCTCGTACTCGATCAATTTCTGGAGGTTCTTAGTGTCTTTTCCAGTCGTCGGGCTTCCCAGAAGAAATAAAGTTTTGATCTTCTTCCCATCCACTGTGTGCTCCTTGCCCCAGGTTTTGCGCACCGCCTCCCGCCGGTCATGCTGCTCGATAACGGACTTGACCACCATGAGGAGGTGCACCTTCCCATCCACGCATTTCTCCGGGTGATTGATGCGCATGGGGAAGTACCTGCAGTGTCTGTGCAGAACAAACTGGTGAAATCGCGGGTCCAGGCGGCGGAACCAGTCCTGGGTCCTCACCGACGCGTCCTCACTGCAGTTGAGAACTTGTGCGTCCCAGGAACCAGAGGTCCCGTTGGAGACCCGCTGCGCATCCAAGTTGTTGCTAAGTGCCGGAGAGTCTGAGCTCCCCAAACTATTTTTCAGTCCCTTCTTGAATGAAAAACACTCGGAGCCGCACCATCCGGCATCCCTCATATGTTTAACTCCCACTCCCTCCTTCTCTGCAAGTTTAAGCTTGTGGATCATGAGAAAGGAGGCAAATACTAGAGATAGACTCAGAAGGGGCTTCAGCAACCCGATCCGCTTTCTGCGGAAAAAGTGATCCATGGCTCTCACTGCGGCGCCCAGAGACCCTCAGATGCTGGACCATTTGCCTTCATAGTGTTTCACAACTGTGCGCCCGGTTGGAGTCCCCCACAGCTGCCCCTGCTCATTTGGACACCAGAGGTGCGTCTTCGGCTGTGTGAGAGCGCTGACACTGAAGTGGCCCCGGGGCCCCTTTTGCCCATGACGGCGCTCTGTGGAGTCACACATCGCCTCTCGGTGCAAAAAAATGATACCAAATACGCAGCATGTCCCCGGGCTTCTTCTCTGCCCTCTGTCTGTACACAGACTGTATGGAGACCTGCTGCAGGAGCGCTCTCTCTCTCTCTCTCTCTCTCTCTCTCTCCCAAATCCCCCCTCCCAAATATCTCCTCCCCCTATATGACACTGATCCGGGACCAGCAGGTTTCCCATTTCTCACACACCAGGTGTCCACCACGTTAAAGCTACAATTTTCTCTATTTTTTTATATTCCTTAATTAACGATATTAGCAATAGCATAGCTATTAGGCGTCCTAGTTGGGCATAATAATCAGAAGTAAAATATATCAGGAATTATTTAGAAAATATTGAAATTGTATTAACCTTTTATGACATAGGCTACAACTTGCAAGTGAGTGGATAGGCTAGATTTCTTTTGTCACAATATATAACCGGTTAGGGTGAAACTGAGATCGGAACTCCGTTCTGCTAACACAAACAAGTCAGAAACAGGTCCTAGATAAGCGCAATTAAACAAACAATACAAATAATAAAAGACTATCAACACACACCTAAAGAAAAAGTTTCAAAAGTGTTTCAGGAAAACTTTACACCAAAAGTAAATTTTTAAATAGCCTAGTTAGATAGAGATATTAAATATAACCTATATTTATGTGTGTATCAAAGCAAAATCATTTCAAAATAAATTTTTTATTTGAAAAGGAAATGATTAAGCTGAATTTGACGTATTCTAGCTCATCTTATTTGTTAACATGCAGTCTATTACAGGGGAAGCTCCAAACGTTTAGGGGTAAGGTAGGATAACCTATCGGCTATGTTTAACTATTCCATCTCAGTGTTGCATTAGAAACAGTAAGCCTACAATATCTTGTTGGAAAAGTGCTCCTTGTTGTAGGCTAACAGCAGTTTTTGGAACAACACCAAAACTCAAAAGTGTCCTAAACTTCGTTAGGAATGGCATCCAAGACAAACTCAATGGACCTAAGCTTAAGATATTCTGAACTGTTATATAGCTAGTCATTTGGTTTAAGGAAAAGTTCAGGCTCCACGTTTTTGAAACCAATTCTCACATAGTATTATTTTAATGAAGAACATTTACATTGTTCCTCGGCAGTAGAATCTATACAGTATATGATAAGGTCATCATCAAACGTTCTTGTAGTCGCTCCCACAGAGACGGTTCAGACCGCCTCTAGCACCCTCGTGTGGACATCCTGTGGAATTAGGCTACATTTAGTTTCCGCCCTCTCCTCCCAGCCGGTTTTTTCACTCGGGCGACCCAGATAAACCTAAAGCCCACCTCTGACAATCAGAAGTTATCTGTCACGGCACCCTTTTCATATATTTACACGCACGCGCTGTATTTAGGACATGTCGTCACATGTAATGTAGATAAGAGAAAGAGTGCAGCTGAACAAATGCGTCAAGCTGAGGAGGCGTTAAAGCGGAAAACGCTCGTGCTTGACTTCAAAATAAATTCCTGGGCGTTTGAATAGGCTGAAAACCGGGGTGTTACAAAGTGTTAAAAATGTCACAATAATGAATCGACACGTTATAGTAAACATATTCAGAGAGAAATGATAACTAAAATAGGCCTACAGAGTCTCACAACATACTACACTACTTACAGTGTCGGGAATTTTCTTTTAGACGGAACCAAGTAAAGCTAAAAGTTGTATTTTTTTAAAATAATTTAGCCATGTAGATAACACAGAACATCAACGGCAGGAGACATGACTATTTAAAGACATTTTAATTATTACACACGCATTGGGCATTTTTTTGCGAACTGGGTTTAGTTGAACCACTGAAAGTCCCATCAGTTCTGTGACAGAACACAGCTTGTCATTAATATGAAGAGGTAACATCCCGGTGCAGAGGACGTCCTGGTGAACACAGCCGCTCTGACCTGCGGGTGAACCTCAGCGGCAGGAAATAGGCTTCAACAACGCCACATATCGCCAAATTACAATAACATTTAGCTGTCTGTAGCTAGCCGAGGTCGGTTGATTTGAAAGCTAATAACATACAAGACCGTCCCCGAAACTTTGATATCGAGGCCTCTAAAACGCAGAAGCCTTACGTCGGCAAATGATGCACAAGGTAAGTGTTTATGGCGGTTTTCAGGCAACTAACGTTAATAAATTCCATACTGGTAACGTTACTTCATAGCTGTCCTGCTAGCCTTATTAGCTAATAGCTAACAAGTCAAGATCGATTAATGGCCAATGTTTCGCAAACGTTAGCTCTAGTGAGGTAGCGTGTCCCCAGATAACCTCGCAGCGTTGTGTCGTCGCGACCACAGACAGCGCTGTCTTGTTCCGTGTGACTTTCATTTGTTTATGATGCCATGATGGCTTATTTACAGACGAAGTGCATGTGATTTAACGTTAATTGTCGAAAACTCCGGGTACTGTATTGGACAAATTCTATTGTCTTAATGGCGTTTGAACTGTCCTTTTATTAAATTTAATTCGGCACGTCTTGGACACCCATAAAAGGTGCGAGTGCAACTTCAGCCGAATGAAGTTCAGAATTAACTGGGGGTCTTGAGTCCGAAACGTGACCTTAAATTGCCTGCATTTTGGGAGGAGTTTCGCCAGCGGAAGATACAGGAGCCGTGTTGGGGTTGTGGTGGAAAGATGTATGTATTAATGCTGAATCCAAAACGTGGTGTCCTAAAAATATCATTCCTCAACCACTCACTCCATTATTTGTCACTCAGAATGTAACGTTAGTTTGGAGAAAAGCAGAAGGACTAGAGGCCATTACACGCCGCAAGTCTAACGTTGCCTGCTGGAAAGACCCGACAGCTGTTGGACTAAATAAAATCCAACTGCATCAAAATATGGACAAAGTGATAACTGTCCATCTGTTTAGCACATCACTCAGATGGCTGCTTTTTCTGCCATCTTTTTGATTAAAAAACGGATTCATTTTAATGATAATATAACACATTTTATTTATAGAACGCTTTCAAGCAAAGTGCCTTACAAAAATAATACATTTAAAATACAAACATTACAATAAAAATTTAAATTTAAACACTAAAAGTAAATATAACTTATACAAAGACATCAGAGTTAAGCAAACATTTAGGACTCATATGCAGCAGTGAATAAGTAGGTCTTAAGCTTTGATTTAAAAACCTCGATTGAACTTGCCAGTCTAACACCTGCTGGAAGACTGTTCCGCAGTGTTGGAGCGTGACATGAAATGGCTCGCTCTTTCTAACCTTTGGTACAGTCAGGAGTCATGTCCTGTGGGAAGAATTCACAAGATCAGACAGATATAATTTTAAAGTAGCACATCTTTCCCATGTCATGTCTAAAGTGAAAAAGATTCATATGTTCTGTCAGTTCTCCTGATTTTGTGTTTCCTGAGAGCATTATCTTACTAAACACATGCATAATTAACACAATTAATAAACCAAAGTCAAAGGAGATGACTGATTATTTGAGGTAGCCACCTCAAAAGCACACAAAGACATACCATGTGTAGATCAACCAGCTTTATCTGTTTGCTGGTATTCACCTCATGCAGTGAAATACGTCCAACATCTTGATGCTCTTAAAGTTTGTGAAGTAAGTGGTATTATTAAAGCTGGGGAAGCTCGGTGAAAACATTTAGCTAACGACAAACCACATGCTGCTTTGCAGATGCCCGGTGAACTCGACAGCTTGAAGTCCAGAAAGAGGAAGAGCAGCTCTGAGGTCAAAAGCTCCAGAAAGGTTTGTGTTCACTTGTATCGCGAACAGCCCGTAGAAAGAGCAAGTTAAGACAGCAAATGTGTTCTGCTGTTTCTAACGGAGTGAATCTCTGGATAATCGCAGCTGGCTACACTGTCATGTCTGCATCTGAGGACTGCACTAGACACACACGTTAGGCTCGCAATTCACTGTATTCACCAGGGGATATACCGTCATCCTAACCCCGCTCTTTAACTTTCTGATGCAGGCTTCTGCTCCAAGGAGGAGATGTCCAAAGACACACTCTGCAGCAGAGAGCAGTTCAGTAGTCGGTGGAAACAGCAAAGCAGACGGCCCTCTGGAGAGAGACTCTCGCATCAGCTGTGAATGCCACCAGTCTGCAGGGAGGAGGAGGTGCACAGCATCCCCAGAGCTCGAAGGACAGGAGGGCAAAGAAAACGAGTTCAGGACGGAGCTGGATTTGGACTGCTGCAAAGCGAACGGTAGCTTTGACAAACATGATTCTGAGGACATGGATTGTGAAGAAACTAGCAAAAACATCTTTCCAGATGATGACAGTAATCAGATCCTTCCTGTGGAGCAGTTCTTTGGAAACCTGGACGCCGTTCAGGTGAGGCACTTTGTTTTATCTCTATGATAAAAGGACATGACATGAAAGAATGAGCGTGACCGTGGGTCCTGTTTTAGAACGAATGTTTACGTATGTAAACACGGTTTTATGAATGACAGTGAAATAAAGCAGGTTCCACAAACCCTGAGTGTAAACCTGAACTCTGGAGAGTTTCCGGCTTCAGAACAGGTTTTTAAAAATGACTCCAGTCAACTCTGAGTATGTTGAACCTGCTGGAAGCGCGTGCGTGGGGATGAAAGAAAGCCATCATCCACGGAGCGCCAATGCTACGATTCACCATGGCAACGGGTAAATAAGGACAGAAACTCCATTGTAATTGTGGATGATCGGCTCTAAAACGCAGGAGTGGAGGAAGGATCGATACGTTAATAATATTACGTCTTATACGGCGTTACTCATTCATCATTTACCAGACTGGAATTTCCTTAATTAATAAAGTGCTGGGATTCTCCTCCAGCCTGTTATTCATTTTAAATAGCTACAGGCCTGTTTATTCAGCTGGAACCTGACGGGACTAAATGCCGGTGGCAATAACTGAAGATGAAAATATTAATGGAACAGATTAGACATAGATTAGACTACTCATGGACCTGTGATTGCAAAGTGACCGTCCGACTCAGTAGGTCTACGCCGATATGCAGATTTTTTTTTTTGCAGTGGAAAAGGTGTCTAGGTTCAAACTGACTGTGAAGTTTTAGACGTCTATTTTGGGCTACATTAATAAAACCTTATCTCATTTCGTATTTTTATGAAATGCTTTCAAAACACAGTCAGACTCTCAGCAGATAATGTAAAACTCACTTTTAAACTATATTTATTTGTTTCAGCTGCATCACAGTCATCCTCACTCAGAAATATTCAAATCATATCCAAAGGAATATTCAATTTGTGCGACTACAATATGAAAGGTTGCTGTTCATAGATCAGTTTTATACAGATTAGTTTAAACCGTTACTGCAGCACTGTAGCGCACAGTAGGCCTAAGTGTTGTTCGTGCAGCTGGTCCACAGAGTCTCTGTGTCATAAAGGACAGTGTAGCTTATAGATTTTATTCTGTGCTGAGGATAAATTTACGATGTCCAAAGATAACTCTCTGTCCGTACATCGATGACAGATTGATCATAAAAGCGTCATGTTCAACATCATGTTTCGGAGAAAAAAAAAACTAATAGCTTTTTTAACCGTGATTTCGATGTTTCTAAAGAATTGCGTTCTAATATGTGCTTTGATATCGACAGTCTGAATGAGGAAATGTCAGCCAGCCGCTTCAGGCTCCACAGGAGGGGAGGAGTCAGAGAGAAACTCACCATAGTTAGTTGAAGTAAACCTCCTCCTGAGGAGGTCAGGTTCACAGCATAAGTTGCCGGGGTTACAGACCTAGAGTTTATCTGACCTCACTCTCTGAAACCGAAAACCCAGAGTTTCCCTCATCTCGGGCTCAACTTACTCAGTTTTCACTAAACCCGCTTTCTGAAACAGGGCCCTGATCTCACCAAAACATTGCTTACATGTACTGTATTTACAATTATATCCTGTACTGCTATTGAATGTGGCAGCGGGAACAGTTTGATTTGATTGTTTGGGTGAAGATTACGTCCACGGTGAGCGAATTACAAAAACTACTATTTAATTCCACAGGACTTTCCTCAGAGATCGTCAGCGACGTCCGCCCGCGTTGAGAGGGAGAACAGGAGACGCCATTACTACGCACGAGAGGACAGCGACGAAGAGGAGGCGGGCCTCAGCAGTATGGAGCCGGACGACAGAGGGAGCACTTAATAGTGTCACACTGGTGACTGTGGTGGACTCGGAAGTCGTGCCTGTGGAAGGACATAAAGCGCCTCAGCACTTAGAAAAAGCAGCCAAAATAAGACGACCTACTCAGATGCAGCAAAATGCTCTAAAATCATAACACTGTCACAAACACACCATGTGTGAACCTACTCATGGCTGTGATGTGAGCAAGGTATCCAACATTATGTGGGTGTATTTACTATAAACCCAGTCTCAGTACACCGCCGCGTGCTGAATCGATTTATCGCAAACTCGAGCTTCACAGGACCTGTTGACGTTTACCGCAGGTATTTATGACTTTAACCGTTTAAATGCAATTTATTACTGGTGATCTAAGACATTGTTGACTTGACAAGGACCGTCCAAACACACAAATGTCAAGTTGTATTCAGTTTTGCCTGTTACCCAAATACTTTGATTGCATTTGGTAATGTTTAACATAGCTATAGTAATAGGGTTAATAGAGGCACATGTGAGGAACATATATAGTGTTGCTTGTTTTATTTATTGCTGGATTTATGCTCACACCATGCCTGGCTCAGTCATCTTTGGTCTTAAGCGGAGGGTGAGTCGCTGGCACATCACACTGAGACAAATCAGTCCACACTGCTTCATAATTATGTTTGCAGTTTGAGATTAGCCTTACGAGATGCCAAACAATGCTGGGTTAAAATAGCAAACTCTCACAAATCTACAAATATTTACAGTTTTACAAGTTAAAATAAAAATGTTAAATCCATAAGTCACATGTTGATTTCAGGTTCTGCATTTAGACTGTATAACTATGAGGAAGCAGGACACACACACACACACACCAAAGCAGTTCCATATTCGGAGCTTTTAATATCAAAACTTCAAAGATGAATGTCGTGTCAGCAGTTTTCTTTTACAAGAAAGATTGTTCACCAAGTGTCAAATATTCCTCCTCAACACATCTTTGTGTGCTTTTTGGCAGCTGCTCATCGTTTTAACTTGACAGCTAATAGTTCTGCGCGATCAGATTCCTGATAGGTTCATACTTGCAAACATGACAATTGTATGTATTATTAAACATGGACTAAAAACAGGTTTCTGATAAAGGTGTTCAGTGAGTAAACCAAACAGTTATAACTTAAACCTGACTTTGAAAATTTGAGGGTTACTCCAATTGCACTAGTGCTATTCACATCTGTTGTAGTATTTTGTATATAGCTGATTGTTCTGACCATCCAATCGAATGTTTTATATATTTTTACTGCCTTATTTATGCAAAATGCGTTTCATATTCTCCTATGCAACTTTCTCACTGGAGTGAGTGCCGCCATTGTAATCAACTCATGCTTTTTACATCACTGTGCCAACAGAAAAGACAAATAAATATTTTTCAGGATTTCAAGGTTTCTGAAAGTGTTTTTAATTACTTGTGTCTAACAAACCGCTGCTGGTCTGTGTTAACGTCCTGCCGGTTCGGGAAGCAGGATTACATAATGGGTTATTAAAAAAAAAAAAAAAAATCAAGTGAGGTAAAAGGTCACTTTGTCATTAGATCTGAAGCTACAGTGGACCTGAGATACGTATTCACATAATTTATCAGTGTAGTACATAAGCTGTCACAGTTCATACAAATTAATGCAGAAATGTTTTCATAAAAGTAAGAGTTAAAAATATTCACACCAAGCGCCTCTTCTTCCCTTTGGCTGTCTCTTTTCCCTTTCCTGTGTCACTGGCTTGTCTAAAAATCTTCACGGTGTCACACAGCAGGTTGTGAGCTCCTTTCTTGTGGCACACGATGTGAACCAGCTTCAGGTTTTCCCTGGTGAACAGCAGGCGGTAGAAGTAGTTCAGGTCGACGTCGGTGCTCTTGTGCTTCTGTAGAGCTTCCACCAGAGCCGGAATGACTGTCCTCTTCTTTTCAATCCTGGACATGAAGAAGAAGAAGAAATTTAGAAATTCGCAAGTGTCTTGAAGCCAGCGAGTATCTTCTTCCAACTGACAGTCATGTACTGGTAGCTCAGATCACAGTCTACCAAAGTTTTGATGACTGGTTTCTGCTCTGACTGTCTCTCCTGTCAGTGGGGATGACTCGAATATGCATTCTAATATTTCAAATGAAATGCATAAAAACAGCCTTTTAGTTTGCAATAACATCTCTCTTTACAGGAAAACGTAAGAAAAAGCGCAATTTGCATGATGTAAAAATATGAATGTAAACGATATGCTGTATAAACCTAAGTGAAAGCTGTACAATGAAGAGGAATGGTACACTTTTATTACATTTACAGGAATATGTAAAATATATTCAGCTTAAACTCTCGTGCTCTCGTGCTGATGTGGAGGAATGAAAGAAAATACATTTTTTATGGATGACTTCTTGACATGTTACTAGGGGTGGGAGAAATAATCGATTCTAAGATGCATCGCGATGCAGACGTGGAAGATTATTAATCGATTAACAAATGTCTAAAAATCGATTATTTAAATGTTAATTGATAACGTAATGTTGACGGAAAACAAAAGGCGGAACTCGCGGAAGCTCAGCGCCGGAGCGTCTGTGGAGCGCACACAACAGAGAGATCAGTGTCCCCCTGTATTCGTCACCGCTGCGGAATGAATAACCAGCCCAAAGTGTCTCACAATCAATAATATCAATGCGCAAGTAATTATTTTAAGTCGCACACTGCGAAAATGGTGACGCTCGACAGCTCTTTGTGTGTGAGGCCGAGCGAGAGAGAGAGCGAGCGGCAGAACGTGACGGTGAAATTAACAGTAAGTTTCAGTCAGGTACTAAATGTGCAGCGTAGGTCGCTGTGTGACCGTTAATAAAAGTCTGTAGTTTCCCCAACGGCTAATAAAGTGAAGGCTGTTAGCGCGAGCTAACATCTCCCTGTACAAGTGCTTCCTCTCTGCCCCCCCCCATCAGACTCCGGACTTTTGGGGACAGAGCCAGGACAGAGCCGCAGCCTTCAGCGTCACAGCCCCCACCCTCTGGAACTCAGAGATCCGAAACTCTCCCTGTCTGGACACTTTCAAAAAATCTACTAAAACCCAGCTCTTTACCCAGCATTCAGTCTCGAATGACTTTCTGTTTCTGTTGTTCTGTAACTCTGTGTAAAGCGTCCTTGGGTCCCGTTAAAGGAGCTAAAAAGATTTATTTATTTATGTAACATTAGCTAAAATTAGTAATGAAGTAATATTAATTATCAGCTGTAGGTCATTACTAACTAACCTACTAGTCAAGGGTTGAGAACATCAGGTACAAGCATCAGGTACACATACTGCACATCCTGATTATTATATTTCAGTGTTCAGAGGAGTCTGACAGCTGGATGTTAAAGAAAAGAGGGACCATGGAGCTGAGGTTGGATGAAGTAAATTAGGGATGCAAACTAGTCCTTTTAAGCTAATTAGGAGATGTTTCTTTTTGATTTTAATCAAAAAGTAATTATCCAGGGATCCTGTATAGAAAAAATATGATGCATCAAGATGCATCGATAATCGTTTTATAATCGAATCGCAGCCCTCTGAATCGTAATCGAATTGAATCATGAGGTGCCCAGAGATTCCCACCCCTACATGTTACAGTAGGACAATAAAATAAATGATTTTTTTGGCCATTTGGCTGCTTCAGAGGCCCTGAAATGTGCATGCTGGCTCACTGTCATAGATTACTGGGACACCTGAATGGAACAAGGCCATCATTAATGGTATCATTAGTAACCCCTGTGCTTGTCCTACTATGACAAGTCAAAATGTCTGCGGTGAAACGGGACGACAGGGGATCCCCTTTGCTCTGTGAACAGAAACGCTTTTGAAGCTAAAGTGTACCTGTGGTCCAGATTCCATGTACTGAAGATGATCCTGCTCTCCCGGCTGCCGTAGGGGTTGATGGAGTGGAGAGACTGGCACACTTCCTGGTCAAATGATCCCTGAGGAGGCAACAGAGACGAAGAGGTCTAGAGGAGCCCAAGCTCATTTAAAACATGTCACAAGAATTTATAGAAATGGAGCAAATGGGGAGTTAAGCTTGTTATCATGTTGGCACATGGGTGTACAAACAACACAACTGACCTCAGACAAGGTGTACTGATTACAAAACTGTTGCAATTAAGAGAGATTTGTGACTAGAGCAGATGCCAGAATGCCAGCTGGACTCTGATTTAAGGGGTTTTGTCTCTGATGTCAAGAAATCTTAGATATGCAAATCAGGGCAAAATTCATGTAGCCAGAATTAGCTTGTTGATTCATCTCTGGTAGACCCACAAACACCACAGTATGTGGTTTTATTCCTGTAATACCTGGCAGGTAAACCATCCTTCCTGAGTACAGAGGCGATCCAGCTCCTTTTCAGTCCTGTCAAAGTAACAGCCGTTGTACCTCGCCGTCTTCAGCATTTCCCCCAGGCACTTTGCTGTTTTCAGATACTCAGCCCTGACTTTAGTCTGCTGTATGGCTTTGGTGGCATCATCCACCTGAGAACAGAGACAGAAAAAAACAGAACTGTTAGCCATCATGCCAGATGCCCGAGCATTTACTTATAGAATAAAGACTTTTACCTCCTTCATGTAGCCACGTATCCTGCTTTCACAATTGAACTTCATGTAGGCAGACTTTGTCTTGAATCGAACATCGACACCTGAAATGAAACTTCGACTCAACGACGCATAGATCTCACATCAAGCCTTTTGTAGAACATTTGTACGCCGCAGTCAGATTTTCCCATTGCTCAGTTATTGCAGTGCCTGCTTTTGTCCTGTGCTAAATAGAATATTAGTATGCGGCCATATCTACGGTATAAAAACACTTCAGAGCCACAACACACAGATAGTTCTGTGAACTACACATGACCATTTTTCCCATGTCAGGACAGTGTTGGGGGAGGGGTTTAAGAAGCTGTTAGTCATTACACCATCAGTTCTAATGAGGTACACTGGCACCTTTAGTTAGACTTCTGATATTCCTCATTTCCATAATGATGTTATATTTCCATAAACAACATTATCCCTTATTGGCATGTGCAAATGACAAGAATCTGATGTCAGACATTCAAAGCTTCACAGCACCAAATGTCTGAAGAGCTCAAGTCTAAAGCCATGGAGGTCATGTGACATGTAGAAATTAATTAAGTATCTTGAACTTCAAAAGGATCTCCTTAAAACAAGAAAATGTTCTTGTTATAACAAATGTGGCCGCAATGTGTTGCCCTACCAGACCATTAACGTAGCAGCTCAGCTGTGGATAGCCAAAGTCTCCAGTGGACTTTGTACCTTTGAACCAGTCTTCATCCTCCTTTCTGCTCTCCAGCTCAGATCTGTCCTCCAGGTTCAGCAGCAGGTCAGTCAGGATTTTACGCCTCTTAGGAGACTGCTCATCAGACAAGAGCCCTTTTGCCGCTTCAATGAGGCTATCGGCGTGCCGGTCTGTGCTCAGTAACTGGCCGATGTCACACACAACTGAAATTAGAAGCACAGGGGTTATAAGGTTAGACGACAACACTATCACCCGAGCACTAAAAATAGACTTTGTCTGGTCAGGAACACACAAACACACACACTGACATAATGCATTCACTAACCCCTCGTGCTAACCCTAACTTTGACCTACGTGTGAAAAAAAAAACACATCTTAACCCTCAAAAAGCAGTCTCTGTGGTGACCTCAAATTTTTGACCCCACAGTGACAAGAGACCCCGTGGGTTAGTGTGGATTCAAGGTTAAAGTCCCCATAGAGATATAAGAACATGAAACACAAACACACACTTTACAGTTAAAACATTTGACTTGTTTTTTTCAAAATGGTGTCTGAAGTTGATTCACCGACCCCCACTCCATGTCTGATCTCTGCAGAGAAGAACAAGTTCAGTGTTGTCCGGCAGAGTCGGGAAGAATTCCTCTGTCACTTTTGTCCCGTCCGCGCACAAACAAATATGTGCACCAGAAAGTGGCAACTGGAAATGAAGATGACACACAATTAAACAATAATAAGAACATAGGGCTGGACGATATGACCAAAAATGTTATCACAATAAAACGTTTCATATCTTTCGATATCGATAATTATCATAAGCATCAAATCATTATTTCTTTTGAGTTTTAAGGCTGATTTTTGCTCCTGAGTGATGGTGAATGGTTAATTGAGGTTTAAACTCTTTTTTTTAATGGTCAACACTTGATGCCAAACAGTGGATCACGTCACAAATCTGAGGTTGAACATTCAAAACAATTATGATAAAATCTTTGTCAACAAGTATGCACAAATACATATATTATTATTATTGTTCATAAAAATGAAGTCCCAATTCATGTAGGATTCAGGTAAATAAAATCAAACATTTAATATTTATTGAACATTTGTTATGTTGTTATTGATACATTTTTTTATTGCGGTGATTATTGTTATTGTTTTATTGTCCAGCCCTATAAGAACAATAATAATACAAGATGATCAAATTCAAGCACAATCTTGCCCCAAATTAAAATATTGTCTTTCTTTATCTCAAATGGGTTCATTTAATTTCGCTTGAGTTTTGCCCAGAAACAGTAAAAGTTTTGGAATCCGCAGACACAGATAATCTTGAGAAATCTCTGAAACACACTTGGTCAACATTTGATTTAAAAGAAACAACATGGTTTAAACGTTAACGCATTATATGTAACTTTCTAACATTTGTCATTGGTGTAGGCTATACTTTGGTCATTATCTCTAATCTGTTGCTATCTACCTCCCTGCAGCTGTAACGCTAAATATAAACAGTTTTACCTTATCTTAAATGAAGATAACTTTGTCAGGAACACGTTTGCATATCGCTTGCTGTTTTATTCTCTGACAGTTTCGAGATTGCCTTAGGTGGACTGGACTGGACCAGACACCGCCCCTGTCTCGAACAGCAATTAAGCAAATAGCGTTAGCTAAAGTTACCAACGCTGATAGTATATCAACAGCACCCTCAACCAGTCACTTGTGTAGCTCTAAAGCCACCAGTGTAACTTTAGCAACTTTATCACTGTTTGTTTTTTAATCAACAGGGTCGACTGTCTCTTCTGATCGAAGCGGAACAGGCGGTGTTATGGCGAATTTTGCCTGCCTGCCGAGAATTGCATGCACCTCGCAATACTAAAAGCTATACTATTCTTTTTGGGGTTCATCAATGGTCATAAATAGTTCTAAGTATATATTTTATGAACGTTTAGAGTCTTTAATATTTGACCAAACTTAGCAGAAGTACCATTCCCTGAGATTCAGTGAATATATGTGGTAACCGCGTTTGATCAATGAGCACAGCAGTGTGTCTGAAAAGGACCTAAAGAGGTGGATGCATAATCCGACAGAACAAATTTTGTAGGTTACCTGCCGAGATTTGCATCCACTTCTCTTCTCTGCATTAATGACCATTATTACTCGCGAGGCGCATGCAGTTCTCGGCAGGCAGGCAGGCAGAATTCGGCACAACAACACCGATTCTAACTTCTCTAAGCGCCCAGAAAAAAGCATACGGGCTCACCTGTAATAACTTGCAGCCTTTTTTAAGCAACTCCTTCACATCTTTTGCTGCAACTCCGTACTTTCTGGTATCATTATAACTCCTAATTTTCACAGGTTTATTCTTCCTGAAGACACCAAACATTGCAGTTTTCGGTTTTGTACCTACCGCTTCCGTCTTCTTCCTGTTGACGCTGACCATACGCAGCTGTGGTGCGTTGCTGCCCTCTAGTGTTTCTCTTATTATATTGCCTTTGTTGGATAGGAAGCTCATTAATGAGTTCTTGTATGGTGAACAGTGGTGGAGGAAGTATTCAGGCATTTGACTTAAGTAAAATTAGCGATATTATAAAAAAAAAAACATTACTAGTATAAATCCTGCATTCAAAGTAAGAGCACATAAGTATTATCAAAATGTGTTCAACCTTAAAGTAGTCTACTCATGCAGGCAAGACAGACCCCAGTCAGGGTTATATTATTCAGAATCAGAATCAGCTTTATTTGCCAGGGATGTGTACACATACGAGGAATTTGACTCAGGATTGTACTCACGATGTGCTTACATGCTACATGATACATGATACATGCATACATGTACACATGTACAGTATAGTGCATTATTAGGCTAATGTATTCTAATCTTAACTCATTATTAGCATTGTGTTATTATGATGCATTCATGTGTATGGTATGCAGTATTTTGATGAGCTGGTAAATGGGAATATATTATTTTATTTTATAGTAAAGTAGAAGTATAAAGTGTCAGGGAATAGCAAAAATGCACTTTTGGGAGGTTGTCTAATATACTATCGGTTGCAGCCTGGCCAGCCCTTTCACGTAGAAATTGTTTTTTAATAACCCCCCTTTCCCAGACACAGGAAAAGCGGACCGTCGTGTGAAATAGGAACAAATAACGTCTAAAACATCATGCTTATAACCAGTCACGGTAAATTGTATCACGCGTTGCTATATAAAAGGGCCACAGACCCCCTTTTCTGCAACCGGACACTAATTCCACTACGGCGAATTGTACTAACTTTATTTATTAAATAATATTGTATTTATTTTATTATAATGTGTATTATTGCAAGCAGATGATGTACGATGTTTTGTTTGTCACGTTTATGGAAGACCATATACTGTAGCTCTACACGGCAACGTGAGCATTACCATAGTAACTGATGCACCGCGATGGGAAATACCAAATGAAAGGGTAGGAGCTTTAAAAAAGACCATTAAGAAATTTTGTTTTGATGTTCACTTTCAGCGGAAACGACCCTATTGAATAAACATTTTGTACGTAAGTTAAGTCCCTACGATTTGCATAGTTCGTTTTACTCGTGACTGAGTGATGAAATAATTCATTTACTCGTTTAACCCTTCTACACTGAGTAGTAGAATCCGATTTCAATATGGCGGCCGCGGGTTTGAAAATGTAAACGGCTAGCGCACATCACGGCTGTACGCTAACTTACATGTTTTAATTGTTTGCGGTGTCGTTGTAATTGTGCTATCAACGAAAGACCATGGTCAAAACAGAGGGCCAATCCACCGTGGAGGACGGCTGGAGAGAAGTGTTTGAGAGAAGCCGGTTGCTTCCCCCGCCCAGGCAAACAGTCCGCCTGGCTGCCGACAGCCACTTCACCCAGTCTCACGGCTTCCAGCTCATCCTCAGCCGGCTCACTGGAGCTCACCTCCCCCAGGTGACTGCTCACAGCTAACGCTTAATGCTTAGTAAAGATGTTGAGACAGTTTTTCTCAGGGCAGAAATGCAGTGGTGGTTAAACGCACCTAAATTTGGTGTAGTTTTTAATATGTGGACTAACTACTAACTTTGGACTGCCATTTATAGCAGACATTATGACAAAGGCCTATAAAGTATCTCGGCCGTATACTGTACTTAACAGTTACGCCACAGTACGCCTGAAGAACTCGCAAAAACGATGATAATCAGAGAATACGAATAACCCTAACCCTGTTAAATGTACTAACGTTACACATATGCATAATTTAGGCTTTTGGCTCCTCTATAAAGATCTTGAGTGAAACGCACTTATGGATGTTTGCTGAGGAGATGAGCAATGGTAACTTTTTCACACATGCCAAATCTTTTCAGGTGGGGATTAACTGTGACCTTTCTAATGTGGGTGCCTTCCCATTTTACTCACAGGAAATGTCAGAGGGGGAACAAGATGTGGCATACCAGCTTCGAGTGACCCTTTTTGATAGAAACCACCAGCACTTCTTTGGAAAAACATGGAAGAGCCCACCCCGGAAGATGAAAAACAACAAGATCTCCTTCAATGAGGTAGCTTTACTGGAACAGTCATTCAGCTAAAGTCAGGCCAGTCAGCACACAGCTGTGATATACTGTGTGTGGCTTACATTTATTAATTTAGGTGTAGCTTTTATCCAAAGTGACATACATTTGCAATATATATCAGAGCTCGCACATCTGTGGCGCAACTAGCAGTGTTGCCAACTATTTTCAATGGAAAGTAGCTAAAGCCTGCTCGAAAAGTAGCTAAATGTCGCCAGATGACGTCATGCGTCATTAGCATATTAATGACGTCATCGCGTTGTATTTGCATTCTGCCTAATTTGTCGGTACTGTAGCCCATTATGTCTATGCTGTAGCCTACTTCAGTTTATAATAACGGTTATCTCCTCTAAACCGTGCTCATGCTGTTATATAAGTATATAGCCGAATGTCCAGTAAAACGGTTCTTTAATTAAAACAAAGGAGAAGACAGCTGCTATGTGATCACTGATTGGTTCCTTCTAACACAGCGTGCACATGCGCAGCTCATTCATGTCTATGTTGCGCTGGCGTGCAGTCAGCGGAATGTGCTGCTCCTCTCAGCCGCTCACTGACTGAACAGACGCTAGCGGGAAGTAAGACCTCACACTAGCAGTACTGGCGATATTTGGAATTTTGAAAGTTGCTAAGGTTTGTCCAAAAAGTCAGCTAGATTTGTCGCTAGTCGCTTTTTTGAAAAAATGTCGCTAAAGGGGTCTGAAAAGTCGCTAAAAATAGCGACAAAGTCGCTAAGTTGGCAACACTGGCAACTAGGGGTGTCTTGCTCAGGGACACTTCGGTGGATGTGTCACAATAGGAGTCGAACTCTGATCTCTCACTCCAAAGGCATGTGTTGTATCCACTGTTCCATCCATATATTCTGAACTGCACTCATGTTGTTTTGATAAGCAGTGGGTTGATGATTACATAGTAAAATCAATGCCCATTCAAGCATACCTTACATTCATTTAGCGCAACCATTATTTAATTAAAATCAACTCAAAAGCTCCACCACTGAAGGCTTGAAATTAGCAGTGATGATTGGGCTGTGTTCTGCGATGCTCTTGAGACTGCTGAAAGCCTAAACTCAGTAAGTTAAGTTACCACCTGCCCTGATTGCCAGTTGCATGTCATTAGCGATCCAGTCCCTTTTCAAGTCGACGAATATCAGATTTTTATGTAAAGCAACAACTTTTATTAGAGGAAAGTTATGGACACAGTTGTATCAACTAACTTTTATGGTAGATGTGTTGAATAGTAGATAACTTGGTAATCAGGCAGTTACCACAAATAACAAATGTTCAGTCAGTTTAAAAGGTTAATCACAACATAAACTGTGGCAAAAGGAACAACATTTTAAGGTGTACTTAAAGCCCGTAAAACTACTTTGTTTAAAATCAGATTTCTGTATAATATTTAATAGTCATGACTAAAAAAGACACAATAACACAGTTCAGAAATGTGACATCCATAGGCTCAATTTATGTCGAGTGGAATGCTCCAAAACTCATCTCCTTCATCAGGACTGTGTGGTGTATCATACAAATAATATAATATATATCGTAAATAATATATTAATATAGAAATTGTTGATGGATAAAATAAAACAGAATGTTTGTTTTTTGGCTAATCCAGATAATTAAATACTTAAAAATATTCATTAATAATTCATCATATTGATGCAAAAATCATATAAATATCCAACACTGCCATAAATCATTCCTGCCTACTGATTTGCAAAATCACCCATAATGACCCAATCCACCCCGACGGATTCAAGCATATCTGCTCACTCAAAGTTGAACAAAAGTGATCTAATACTAGACCATGGTGGACCGAATCCAACGCTCCGAAGTTTGGATTAGCTTCACTAAAACAGAGAACGACACAGCAAAATGCAGCTGCAGTAAGGAGATTTGGTGCAAAGGACGAAGCAGCCTAAATTCACAAAACATTTACTTCAACGTGGCGTGAATCTGAAGGAATGCAAGGTGTGCTGCAGTCTCCCAGGTACAATGACGCCCCAGATACAGCTAATGCTAACAGTAGCAACGTATCACACTCAGTTACAAATCACAGATGAGCATTTACCTTTTATATTGAAGGCAAACCAGTGATGTCACAAATCATTCCAATGTTTTTTTTCTTGGATAGAAATCCTTAGGGACATCCCTCTAGTACAGAAACACCCGTCACTTTAGCCATGAAGGGGAAGATGAGCAGAGAGAAAGTGGGATGAATGTCAAGATTTGTGGTGAAAGTGTTGGAGTCAGTACTGGATTCGTTAATCTGAGTAAGAATCTGAATCGATAAAATTCAAACAATACCCAACCCTAACATTTAGATTGCAGTATGTCTAATCAGCTAAAACAAATGAAAACACCTTTGTGACTGCAAAGGGTGTGTGGGGTTCGATATTCAATAACATGTCTTTGCAGGTATAGTGGGGAAGTCAGTGTGCTTGGCCTTGCATTTCGGTCATTTTTGGAATGACAAGGTAAATCATAAAAGCATCTTGTTCACACCTTTTACTTGTTTTGTGGCCTCTTGTGGATTGTAAAATGGTCGCAGTCTCACATTGTGGAGACTTTAGTGTGTTTTGCTGTTTCAACTCAACCTTTTTAAGTTTCCACACTCCCACCGGAGAGTTATGATTGATAAAGTTTGATTGATTTTCAAACAGCATGTACTGGGTACAAGATTTTAACATCAAATCGTTTCTATGTGAGTAGACCTATTTCTGCCTTCATGTTTTCACAGTTGCAACACATCAGTTCTCTGCTCATCCTCACAAATGAACAACACCAAACATTTCTGCCGTCTCCCTGTCAGTGCCATTATAGGTTTAATTTTCGTGATCGACAGTTTCAGAAGCCCTGCTACGAACCAATGCCAGTTTGTTAGCAGCAGATACACAAAACCCATGAGAAGCCCAGTGAATTCAAAATGGTACATTTGGCTTAACTGCATCCATCAATCACCTTAAAAATCACAGCTAAGTTGTGTGGAGCGTTTGGCCATAGCTGCATTTTGCTTTTGACTGAATTACACTGCAGCACACTGAGTAAATGGTAAATGGACTGTACTTGTACAGCGCCTAGTCTTCCGACCGCTCAAAGTTCTTTACGCTACATGTCACATTCATCCCATTCACATACTGATGGCTGAGGCTACCATCAGAAACAGAAACTGATCAATCGCACACACTGGGAGCAATTTGGGGTTCAGTATCTTGCCCATGTCTTGCTCAACATGCAAACTGGAGGAGTCACCGATCTTTCGATAAGTGGGCGACCCACTCGACCTCTGCCATGGCCACATCGTCAAACCCCAGTATGTAGTCATTTGAGCAGAATACACTGTCAATAGATCAGTTCTTGGTTGCTCTTTTTTCTACTGTCAAAATCACGGTGGAGTCATCTGCTTGTTGTGAGCCTAAAGCACAGCTCCTCCTGTAAAATGGTGATTAATTTTAGTTTTGTTTCCTCATGAGATCACTTATGTAAACTCCATGTTAGTGATTGCAGATTGTATTGCTGAAAGCAGTGTTTGTTGGCTACATGATCACGATAAAAAGGCATCTCCGACCATTAGGACATTAATCCTCTATGCTTTGGAGGTACATTTAGTGCAGTTACATGTACTAACTGTAATGTAATTTAATTCCCTCTTTTGGAAGTGGTAATATTTCTGCTATGGTTGAGCTCCTCCAAACACTAGAGACTTGTTTATTGATTTTGGATTGTAATCATCATGTACTTTTGTCTGTGAGTCAATGTGAATGAAGTTGGCCTGCATTTTCAGTCAAGCCTGGAGTTTGAGTTGTGCAGAAGTCTGCTGTCCACTTTGCTGCACTTTTTTAATTTCTTTGCTTTCCCTAACCATTGTTCTTTGAGTCGTGTCTCCTCTGTAATCATCATTAGTCAAAGAGAACAAAGAAAACATTTTTGGTGTCAAACTGTGTGATGTACTCTTTGAAAGATGGGCTTTGATGATGAAATTTCCAATTACTTCTTGAAAACGCTAAAGAGAATGTCGTAGCTACGGAGGTCTTTGGATACAAAAGGCATAATATACGACATTGATATTGAAATATGCCACAGATCAGAATATCTTCATGGTATGCATTCAACTTGAAAGAATTTCTTTTGTTTAGCTAGGCACCCTCCGGTCTGTCGTGTCCATGCTGCGTTGGTGGCTAGTTTCCAGTACAGTAGATAAAGTTGATTGCTTCAAACAAAACTTTACACGTCACTGTGCAGTACAGAGCTTTTCTTGTCAGATGTGCGGAGATGTGATCTAACTGGGCACTAACTTATGGCACCACATGACATGTTTTAAAAAGTTAGTGTTCTTGCAATGGTTTAAGCTAAAAGTGCACAGACGACACTGTTGGTCAAGAACCCAATGGAGTTTTGATGCATTTTACTTAATCGTTGTCTAAATCTTGTTTTAGAAGGTAAATTCCTAGCTACATTTGCTTGATTCTATTATAGTTTTATGCCATAAGATTAGTCTATACCATTGTGATAACACAAAGTTATCTTTTTTGTCCACTGGCCAAATGGTTAATGAATTTTCAAATTTTACAAGATACTCAATAGGTTACCTTGTACTCTGTAAAGTATTCAAAACCAAAGGTAAGTTCAACCTGCGCAAAAACGTTGTTACTTGTCGTTGTCAAGAGGTATTTGATTCTAAATGTGAAAAACATTGACAAAGTCTGTGTCTTTTCACATCCCAAGTTTACAGTGTCTCCATGGGTGCTGCCATTTATTTGGATCCAAACCGAAATTCAGAGCCTCTAACTGATGTAATTTCCCCATGTCAGTTATTTCAGTTATTTAATTCTGTTAATCTTGTGTGTGTTGATTAGGGGTGGGAATTGCAGGGTGCCTCACGATACAATACACGATACATGGCTTACAATAACGATAATATCACGATACAGCAATTCTGCGATAATCGATATATCGCTTGACAATCCTAAAGTGATACATCATGATATCTGTCTGCAAATCCAAAACTGTTAGAGAACAGCACAATCCTGCTCAGTTGGTAAATAAAATTACAGAGCAACTATGAAAAATGATTATCAAAACATTTGTTTAAAAAAGGCAGATAAAATGCAAATTCACTGATTTTTTTTTTCATGCAAATACAAATTGCTGTGTATTAGTAGTATTATCTAGTAGTCTAATCTGAACATCACATTATATTAATAATTGTTCAGTAGCACAGCATTGTGCTGCCCTTTCTCTTCCTACTGCTGTATTTTTAGGCCACTGGGAATATTGGGTTTGAGTTTTGACACTTTGGGGTTGCTGTAGCTGGTCTGTGTGGAGTGCAGAAGCATTAGAGTAGCAGATCAAGACAGTGAAGTCAGCAGCTCTTTTTTATTTGCCAAAGAACTCAGGAAACATGTGGTTTAAGTATTTGAACAGGATGTCACTCAGGATGTTCAGCATGTGAAGCAAAATGTTTAGTTTATGTTAAGATTGTTTTTTCGGGATTGCGATGCTAATGTCCGTTATCACGTTAAAATCCCATTATATGTTAGCATTGAGATAACAATGTACGATATATTGCCATATCGATTTATTGTCACACCCCTAGTGTTGATGTACTTTCCCCTTGAAACATGATACCGCGTGTGCCGTCACGTGACTCCACCCCAAAATACCCTCCTCCTCTCTTTTAACAGCACCTGTCAAGTAGATGGTCCTTTGATGAATGCGGAGAGGAAGCTAGCAAAGCGTGATTTACCATGCTCACACAGTGTGCGAGTAAAAATCATTTCTTCCGCATTAATATTAAATGAGCGAAATTTTGGTAGCTGCAGGCAAAATTCAGTAGCAGCGGTGCGCCAAATATAGAGGAACCATGTCTCTTTCATTTCCACGTCAACATTACCTTATTAATTAACATTTAGATAGCCTAATGGTTTTGTAAAATCTGTGAATAAATCCACCCAGTGTTAATAGTTTTCAGCAGGCTACAAACCTTGTCAGTAAGATATGTGAAGGCAAAAAAATAAAAAACAAAATAATCATTCAATAATCGTAATCGAGGTGAAATGTTCAATTCATGGTGATTTTGATTTTAGGTGAAATCGTCCAGCCCTACAATGGATTTTATCATGTACACTAGGTGAACAGTGGTTGGAGAAGCATGAGTTCAGTTAACAAGTGCAGCAACAGGTGTTGAGATCAACATGTTAAGTTTATCATGTGTATTCCACGAAACGCTTTGTTTTACATAAGAAGCCAAACTTCTCAAATGTTAAATGTTGTCTAAAAGTCAGTCTACAATAAGCCAACTTTTCATGAATTCAGACTAAATTAGTAAATAAGATGACAAATCTCACCTGACTTTCCATTTGACAAGAATTTTTGAGAGTGCAAGGATACATTCCAGTCTGTACTAAAAAACATGGAGGTTTAATATCCAGCCCTATAAAGTAAACACAATAACCTCAGGAAACAAGGACAATAAGTCAACTAAAGTCTAAAGCCTTTTGAGCCAGGTCATAACAGCAACTATACAGCCCTCACTCAATGCTGAGTCTCACTTTCTTTAGATTTAGTGATTGAGAGCAGGGAGTTATGAAAGAGTCAATACAAAGTGCTTTAAAATGACCGAACGGAGAGACATTGAATCTCAGTGTCAGTAAAACATTAGAAAAAGACTTTCTGATCGGGTTTATTCTCCTGAGAAACATCACTCTTTTTCTTTTTGATAAATAATTTGCAGGAATTAACTGCAACCTTTCGTTGTGGTAAATTATGAAATACACTTCATGCGTGGAAGCAAGTATTTTATACCCCTGCTGGAAGGGAGGAGGAATGAGGGAACAAGCAAGGCTTTTTACTGCGCCTTCTCTATAAACTCTCTTCATTTGGCAGCCATGTTTCATCCAGGCATTTTTGGGGATCTGTCCTTGAGTTCGAGAGAACACAATATCCAGCAGCAAATGTTTGTCCCCTCTGTTTGTGTATCCCCTTCTATGGTAACCAAAAGCAAAAAGTTAAATAAATACAAATACAGAAAAGCAGCCCCGCTGATGGCAGGTTTTTGACATTTTCTTGCTCAAGACTCAACAACTGAGGTAGTCTTACTACAGTCCCTAACAGAAGGGTTTCTTGGGAAAGGCCATCAGTTATACAAAATATACCCCTGTGTAATCCCATCCCTTGAAAATGTGTCTCCCAGCATCACATTTACCATCTCTTCCAAGTCATTCTTTTATTTTTGAACAGATATCTGGGAAGCAGCTGGATGTCTGTGTTCTGTCTCAATCAAACATCTGAAGGTCTCTGTACATCCCGGTTGGAGGCCAGTCACCCACTGTTTTATGATCGCGTCAGAGCATTGCTGAGCTCCTCTGTAGCTTCTAATGTCGAAGATGCTAATCTGCTTACAAGGTGTTTAGAGAAACTCTTTTTAATGGAAAAATGCTGTGAGCTGTAGCTGGCTGATAAATGCAGAATGTTGCACAAGACTTTTTTTAGGGTATAACGATACAACTAATCCACGGTGTAGACCTCGATTTTTTTTTTTGTGTGTGGGGGGCATTATTATTATTGTTATTGTTATTATTATTATTATTATATTCCATCTTGGGTTAATTAAAGTAATCAAAGTTGCAGACATGATCACTCAATAATGACTGAACTTACCTGATATTACGCTAATGGACACTGTTGAAAATTTACATCACGCATCGCTGCAGATGTCGCTAATGTTAATTTCGGTTTCGATCCAGATGCGCCGCACCTGAAAACTAAATCACGGGTGAATTTATTAAACACATGCCGAATTTATGAAACCTACTGCTGATGGAGAAAGGCAGCAGAGACACATAGACAGGCAGAAAGAGGCGGAGCAAGCCGGTGTGAGTGACCAGAGGTGCAGGTTAGGTGTGTGAGTGTGGGGGAAAAGAAAAGAGGAGCAGATTCAAGTAGTAAATAAACACTAAACTAAGGTGGGAAATGACCTACAATAACCTACTGTCAATACAAATACGATATCACTGCCGACCCCACCGGCAGACACTGCCACAGTTGCGCTGTCTTTGAGAGCTCAACAGTTTGGGGAGCGGATGTGTTTTGATCCTTGGATCCGTGATACGAGACCATGGATTTCTGTGCCACACTTTCAGTCTCTGTTTCAGAACCATTACAGCCCTAGTCTTTTCACAGAGACACCAATGAGTCACAGCTATGACACATCCCGATTTCCAGTTTTGTCACCATCTGTTTTCTCTCCTTTCCTCTGCTTGATGTTCTTTTGATCAAACAATGTCTCACTGTGTATGGCCTTACTATGAACCACCCTAATAGTCATAGCCTGTATAAAAACCCACTTGGTATCCCAATAAGCGTCCAAATCCCATTATCCACACAGGGTAATAATATAAACCACATCATATCCTATCAGGATGATAAAGTGGGCCTGGACCTCTCTGTGTCGTGCCGCAAGAGCTGCACCAGCTTTTTTATTGGATTTGGCCCGATGCACTCGCATTCATGCTGGTGTTTATGAGTGGCAAATTGCTGTTTGATATCCAAATAATGTCATAGGGGGGATCGTCTCCTGAGTTACAGGAGCGCAGTGAAAATTGCAATGCCCCCACCTCCCCCCCCAGTCAGTCGTGATGGATTGGTTTTAATATCTGGTGAAAAGCAAAGATGCGAAGTGATTAAAGAGAGAGAGCTCTCGGTAAATGTATTTTCTTGCTTTGTCTCTGCATTTCTTTCTTCCCCAGCAGAGGCAAGACGACATGACAATTATGACGTCTGTAGCTTTTTGTGTCTGCTGCTTTACGAGTTGTTTTTTGAGTTGTCAAAACTGACTTATTTAAGCTTTTGTTTTGAAAGTAGAGTGCACATTTAGGGACAGTTTGATAGTTTTGTCAATGCTTTAATGGTTTTCCTGTCTTGTGAAAGCTGCGGAATTGTGTGGAATGCAGTATGTACAGCTCTATAAATTCACATTGAAAACTTTGGCCTTTAGTTTTCTGTTTGCTTGGATGCACAGAGAAATTTAGGTTATTTTACATTTCCTGTGATATGGTTTGTGGAAAACAAGGACATTATGTCATGACATGCGCCTCTGTGTGCATGTGCTTTTAAAAATACCTCCTATAATGCAAAATCAATCTACAGCCTGTGGACTAATGTCCCTTTTTGGTATCTTTTTATATATCCTGGTACAAAATACAGTATGACCTAAATCACCCAGATGACACTTTCTCACCAGTGACTGGTTTTCTCGCATCATGGCTCAGATTGTTGGACAGCTGTTGTGATATTTTCCTCAGGGTAGCTCACCGTGCCGTACTCGGTGTAACATAATGAAAGGTGTGGGCAGTAGAGGGCAATGTTGTGCTACAGACGGCGCAGACATAGGAGTTGAGAGACTGGAGGAGGCAGAGAGAAATGTGCATCTTTCTGCATTGTCTCTCACTATGATCACTCCATTTAAACTCCCTGCCTTCACAGTGAGCCACTGGTTTCTTCTCATATGTGCAACATTATCAGGCCGACAGCTGGGCTTTGGAGAAAAGGCCAAGTTTTGTTCCTGTCCGTGCAACCTCTATTTTTCTAGGTCTTCAAATGCTGTTTGGCACGACGTAGGTAGCGCTGCACGGAATAAACTGCTGAGTAACACACACATACACACGGATATTTAATTTGTCTATGTGTTATCCCTTTGTCCCTTCTCCTAACCTTGACCACATGTCTAAGCCTAACCCTCAGGCTAACACCCCTAAACCAACCCCAAACTAAAGGACCCCCCACAGCAGGGTGGATAACTAGGTCCCCACAATGTCACGAAAACACCACCCCTAACCACCATACGCACCAGCACGCACACACACAGCCATTACATGACTTCAAAGCACTGAAAAGCAGGAGAAGACAGCGCTTCACCGATGGGAAAACATTTAAACATCAGTCATGCAATTCCTACACTTTTGTTTCTTGAATAGTTGTTCTCTTCCCATATGCCTCAAACTTAGGTTTGGAGTAATGAATACGTGGCAGCAGTCACATTCATCCTGTAAAGCATATGTTTCTCCTTTAAATGTACAAAAGGTTGCCAAATTTAAGCTGTCAGTGCTTTAACTAAGCTACAGTTTGCCTTGATCTCTAAAAGGAGACACGTACTCCAGAAAGGCTGGCTCAGCTGAAGAACAACTTCTCTTTTGACTCAGGTATATTTGTTGTTGTGTGCTACTGTATACACAGTGTTTTGCAGTCTATCACATGTGATTGCACGCATGATTCACATTTATTCAAGCGTGTTCATTCAGCTCTCACGAAAGAAGCTCTGCCCTTTTCTCCAGTGTTTCTCCAGAAAACAGCTGACATTGTCTTATTTCACTCCATGAGAGAGAAAAAAAAAAACAATTAGAGATTAAATGATGTTCCTCCTTATTGATAGGTTTGTAGGTGTCTTAACACAAGCCAACGTCGGCGATGAAAGGAGCCCACTGATTCATCCTGTAACATTTAGTTTAGCTGGATTGTAAATGATACTGCTTCTGTGATTGTCCTCTAGATTATGGACACAGCATAGTCGGATGATTCTGCCGGTAATCGTGTCAGGGTTTATATATTTTTATTCAGATAGCAAAGAGTCACTCTTTTTCAGTTGCTGTATTAGTATTTGTAAGCAGTTGTGTGAGAGATCTCTTTGAAATTCATATACAGATTTGATTTGTGTAGACAAGCTGTGGAAATAAAGCCCCCCCCCCCCCCCCCCTACAAACAAAATAAAAACTTTTGTAATAACCTTTCTTTTTCATAAACTCATACAACATGTTTAGTACTGATATAGTACCACTGACATGCTAATTAGTGGCATTTTTGAGTAGCCTAAATTAATCTGAAAATTACAATATGATGAAAAATGTAATTATAATTCCATAATCATTTAAATAAAGGGAGTGAAAACCGAGTGACAACAGTCGAGGGTTCAAAGGGATTTTAAAGCTGCCATGTCAGAATAATTTTAAATATGCTGTAAACACATAACATTTCTACATAGGGGCTTTTAGTTCTGGTCACCGCTGTTACTTAGTGAAAAACATTGGTACTGATACTGCTTATCGTTTATCTTTATTAGTTCTGTAAATAAAAGAGGGATTTTATCTAAAAACAAGTTATTCTTCTTGCAGCAACTGTTATGCAAGCTCAGTGTTTGCTGTGTCTTAGTTCACTTTGTTAAAGTCAGCAGTTTTGTCCACACCTTTTTAACCTGTTTTCTGTAATGTTTGCGGTCCACAAAATGTAAACAATGACAATGTCGTCATTCAGCAATTTCAAACGCATGATCGGCAGAATGCTCCACATCGGGAAATAGGCAGTTCTGACAAATTTGAACAGTAAACCTCACTAGAGGAAATGTCAGAGGGTCACCACAATCATTAAGATCCACGCTCTGACTATGACGCCTTCACAAAATGTCATGGTAATACATTTAATAGCTGCTTAGATACTTCAGTCTGGACCAAAATGGTGGACTGACTCACAGATATGACTGGAAAAAATTACTATCCCTAAAAATGTACTCAAGGCCATTATCATAATCATTTAGAAAACAACCTGACACACTAGATGTTTTCCTTTTTAAGCAGGTCGTTTTAATCAATTTGGCAGAGCATCATTTATTTACTAAATTAACCTTTTATTAGGATAACTAAATGAATGTCTACCTATGTGGGGGAAGTTAGTGCTAATGGTGCAATTATCACCTTTTATTTAGTACGCGTGGGTTACACTTTGTAGCCTATGGATTCTTCAACTTGCTGCCATTGATTTACATAACTGCCTTAACGGGGAAGGTTTGATTAAAGTCTGATTAGGCCTGTTCTTTGCATGTGGAAGGCTGAAGAGGCACATGCACAACACCTCAGAGATAAATTATTGACAGTAATCTGCGCTGCCTCACTGTGTATGAGTCTAGTTTATTTTTTTTTTTGATTCAGCATTTGCAAACACCTGGTCTGAAAATTTTGGCTGTTTGCAAGTGCATAGCTGTAATTACGGCATCTGTCTGCAAACCATCAAATTTAAAGCCAAATGCTTTTTAAACTCTTTTGTGAGCTGTGTGTTAAACGGGAGGTGAATCAGGATGCACATCTCTGCGATATACATTTATACACAACTGTATTTTGTGCTATTGTGTTTTTCATACTTGTATGATTGGCTGCGTAGATCATTTTTGGAAGTCTTCAGTCCATTCAGCATTTAGCTTCTTGAACTATTTTGTGAGGACAGGCACTTGTGGCTTGTGCAATTTATTGGCAAACTGGAAATAGATTTACAATCTTAGCCTGAAAGAATAAGCCTGGAACTATTCTATTAATTATTAATGCTACTAATTGTATATTTATTTTTTTCACTATTGACAATTCATTTTCTATTGGCTGCATGTCCAAAGCCCAACTAATTACTCAGTGGACGGTTCACTGTTAATCCGTTAACCACTGGGAATATTTTAGACTGGTTACGGATGTTAGGATAATTTACATACACACTGCTACGGCTGCACAATGCTTAAGCTGCCAAGTTGACCTGTATGCAGCAAAGAAGGGCAGTCACTGCTGTTCTGCCTGTCACAAAACTCCCGGGACGCCAGGACCCTCGAGCTCCAGGATGAAATTAGGCAATTCCGACAACTCTGAAGTATGTTAGCACTGTGATGTCGGCTGACGTCCTCCGCACAGAGGACAACAGCTGGAGGTTGTCAGAGTTCAAGGTGGAGTTTGAGAGTCCCTTAGAAAATGCATGCAGGTAGCTATTAATTAGTCCTGGAAAACAATAAAAAAAATTTAATTGCGATTTATAGTTATACGTAAAATCGAGTAGTATTGTATTGCGCACTTTTCATTTAAATGTACTGCCATACACAAACGCAATAACATTTGGTTTGCAAACACTTTAAACTTATGAGGTGCTTTTTACCAGCTGTATTTACACTGGAGCAATAAAATATTTCTTCTTCTTCTAATCTCACCTTAAACATTAATGTAATCAAATCAAATATTAAACCAAAGCTATTTAACATTGCCAGGGCATTACCTTTTATCTAGCTTGTTAAAACAGTCCAGAGCCATGAGGTTTTTTTTTTCTGAACAGGTATCAGCAGAAACATTTTCTTTTATCAGGGAGCAGCATAAACAGTCTATGTTCAGTAGGAAGTGTCCCTGTTAGAGTGAGGTGAAGTGGTCGCCTCATGCACACGCTCTGCCAGTTGAATCGTCGAACTTTTTGTACAGACACTCAGCGCACATCATTGGAAGAGAGAGTGATCTTTGCTGTTTTTGAGTTTCCAGAACTACTACTGTTTACTAAACAGGACATCAACAGGAGGGAATTTGCATGGTAGAGCGTCCCCGCAAAATGATGTAGGCCTCTCAGGTAAAGTTATGTAACCTAAGTTAAATAGGCTACAGCTGTCGGAGGCTCTATCTTAAACCCTATCCCCCTTTAATCCACACGTTTACGTTACATGTTTTAGATCCGTTTTGTTTAACTTAAGTTTTAATGTGGGTTGAGGTTTTTAGTCATCCGACATGGATTTTAAGCTAGACAACTGTACAAAGTGCATCAACGCTACTAATCACAACGCTCCGGCGGCCATGCTAGCTGAGACAACTCTGCCCCATGAGGACTGCATATTCCTCAAGAAAGTGAACAAAACGATTGCTGACCTTAAGGAGGACATCCGACGGCTTTCAAATGAACTCAAAGAGGAAGACTACCTGCCGACTGGCTTTATGGATGTGGCTCCAGTACAAGCCAAACAGATTGCCCCTCTCAGTGCTACTGCTAACATCCAGGACACCGTGCTGTGGGACCCCTCTACCCTTCCACGCCTTTCATCCTGCTTGACTCCGAAGCACCAGTCGACCTGGGCTGAAGTGGTGGTCCGTGGCTGCAGGAGAGGCTCGGACGGGGATTCCTCTCCTCCGCACATTAGCTTCTCCAACCGCCATGCAGCTCTGTCTAATGACACTCCGGCCCACCCAGTGGATGCACTTTAGGCTTTGAGAATCCTCGACACGGATCCCTTTCGGTGGACAGTGCCTGCCGACACTGCTGCATCTCCTTCACTGGCAGCTAGCAGCGATCCGCTGGGTCAGGGTAGAAACGGCTGTCATCCTGGTCAAAGACCTCCGCTTCCTGACGTAAGATCCAGAAGGAGGCTGTGCTCAGGCTCTCTGGAGACCGTTTCTACCCTGCACCGACGGGTAGTCCTTCTCTCAGGTCTGTTACTGCTCCTCCAACACAACTCTCCCAGCTCAGACACTCCATCCTCAGTCCAAACACAGTGTGGAAGCAGATTCTGCACAGTCCAGCTCTGGAACCCCACTTTTCTCCCCAACCACACTAATAATTGTTGACTGCATAACCAGGAACATCCATTTCTTTAATGGTATCACTCACTGCTTCCACGGTGCCACCACAGCTGACATTTTAAAGAGACTCCAGGACCCAATGCCATCGCTCCCGTCCTCCATCACAAGAGTGATAATCCATTTAACCATCTTTTTAACATTTTAAAGCAGTGTGGGAAGCCTACTTTAATCTCCCATTCCCACTGTTGATCGTGGTGCTGGCTGCTTCAGTAAACCCCTTGGCCTCCACGACTGGCTCCAGTCCGCCTGCAGGGTTCACAGTGTGTGTTATGTTGAAAATTTTAAAATTTTCTGGCAAAGACTGTCTCTTTTTAAGAGAGACGGACTTCACCCAAACCAACCAGGCTCAGAAATCTGAGATGCTCACATACAACATGCGCTGCGGTCCTCCCCACATGACTTACGTGACTGACTAATCATTCATGCAGCACACCTGGACACACCACCTGTCACTGAACAGATCTCTGCCTCAGCCACTGACAACTGCCTCCATCTGCTGGCGTGTAAAGCTGTTTCCTCCCAGCGCTGTTCCAAAGACTTCTATTCCTGTAATCATCACGCATAGACCAGGAAACAGAAACGTGCACATCCCACAAAGAAATCATAGTAATCTGAAAGTATTAGGACAATTGCACCAACTCCAGCTCCAAAAGCAAATACATTTAAAATGGCACTCTTCAATGTGAGATCACTTTCAAGTAAGACTTTTATCTTAAATGATTTTTTTAAATCTAGATTTTATGTTTTAAACTGAATCCTGGTTGCAAACTAGTGACTGTAGCCAGCTAGCTGAACTGTGTCCACCTCAATATGATTGTGTAAGTCAACCCAGGGTCAGTGGTCAGTGTGGTAGGCTAGTGAATGTGCACAGGAAAATTTTAAAAGTCATCGAGTACACGCTGTGATGAATTTACCTCCTTTGAAGCTCTCCCTCTTAAACTTTGTGGCCTGCAACCTGTTATATTTGTTATAATTTACTGCCCTCCAAAACCCAACCCTGAACTCATTACTACACATCAACACAATCCCAGGTTTCTGTTTAAGATTGTGGATCAGTTGGTAAACCCTGCCCCTCCTTGATGCCTCAGTTGGAAGTAATAATTTATTACCCCCTCTGCCTCTTACTCAGAGGTCCCTCCCCATCAACAAGATAGTTTTAACAAGTTTTATCCCATTTACTTGTCTGAGCTGTTAAAAACATTATCACTTCTCTATGGCATTTGATCGCTTGTCTTGCTTTTGTTTATCTACTTCTCCCACACCCTGCATCCAGCGTAGTCTGCCGAAGCCTCCCTCCGCTGCTTGTTTGGGTGGGTGATTTGCAGGCTGATCAACATCCCACCCCTCCTGTGACCAATGGTTTGACTGGATGTGTATTCAGAGCCAGTGAGGAAAGGACTTTCAAAATAATAATAATAAAAACTGCTTTAACGTGAGATAAAATAATTGTCAACATTTCATAAATGAATGCATTAATGTGATTATAACGTGTTAACGTGCCCAACTATTAATTTATTGCAGGCTAGCATATTTTCTTAAAATTAGCCTTTAGCCTTTAGCCTATATTTTAGGCTACATTAGCCTCTTGGATTCAAACTGTAAAAAATATCTTCTTTAAAATGACACGCACTGTGATATAAACACAAACAGCTATGCTTTTTTAATCCTTCAGGAAGAAAAGAGATGACCTGTATGATCATTAAAGCTAATTTAATTTAGTCTCACTAGAAGCAGTTTACAAAATTGTAACTGTAATTTTATATTTCTGTGCTCATAATGCCTTTATATAGTTATTTACAATAGGTGAAGCAGGCTATTGATGTTTTTTTATTGTTCTCTACAATAATAAATGATAAAAACCTGCATTTTCATTGTTATAATCTTTTTAAAAAAAATTGTTTTAACTTTTTTAAATTCCAACACCAACAACCAACACTAAGTCATAAGAAATTAGATGTAATTAGATTAAATGTAAATTAAAAATAATGTGTTCCTGTTGATCTGTATGTTATTGACACAAGTTTTAAATACATTTGGTATTTTGAAATGATCTATTACTACTTTTAATATTAAAGTTCTTAGGAAAAACAAGTCATTTTCAGGCACTTAACTTAAATTCTCTTCTTCCACAATTTGTCACCGTCTTGACCTGTCTTACAGGTGTACTACACGCTGGGCCTCGCCGTCACAGTTCGCCGCCAAGTTGTTTTAGGTCGACCTTGCTTCCTTTTCTCTGATGGAGTGCCTTCTAGTGCAACCTTTGGGATGACAAAGCTCATGGAGTCAATCAAGCACTGCACATATTTCACATCATCTTGTGTTTTTTTTTGTTCTTGGAAAGCAAAATGAACCTAAGCTGACATCCCTAAGTCTGTGCCATAGAGCTCTATTGTTGTCCAAAAACAATTAAAATGAGTGAGCCACACACTGGGTGACATGTTCTTTCATTACCTAGAACAAGGGCACTGTAGTTTCTTTTGAGTCAGTCAGATGGGCTTGGGGTTGTGTGTCACAAACAAGATAGGGAAGTCAAAGTGTTTAGAGACGGACCAACATATTGTTAGTTTTTGTCTTTTCATGAGGTTTGTTGACGATGAAAACACCAGCCTTAGCCACATTGAATTGTGCGCACTAGCCCAAAATGTCCCAAAGGAGTCTTCCATCTCCTCCTTTGACCTGCTAAGTGCTCAGATAAATGGACAGCAGTAAAAACTGAACTTATATTGTCTTGTTTTGTCTTCCATGCTTTATTTTCTTTTACAAGGAATGGTGTTTCCTGCAGTAAATGTAGCGAGCCTATGAAACCCACCTGTGTGAAAAGCCGTATGATTGATGGACAAAGGACCTGATATGGCAGCATAGACGGGCCTTCACCTTACCTCGATGTTTAATTACTTCTCTCAACTGGCATGCCACACTTAGAGATATACACTTCAATTATACATGGGGATAGTGGGGGCGCAGACTCTGCTGCCTCGCCTGAGAACTGATCAATATTTCAGCTCCAAGGGGACCAAACATCTAGCAGAGCAGCTGCTGCTTAACAGCTTTACACACTGGAGTGGCACACCCCGTAATACACAGCTATATACTGTAGGTGTGTGTGTGTGAGTGTGTGATCGAGGGAATTCAAGGGCCACAAGAGCTGCTGCTGAGGTGACAGTAGGGAGAGATGAGAGCCTCGAGGAGGTGTGTGTGTGTGTGTGTATGACTTTTTCTACTGTGTTTGGTGTGTATTGACTTCTTATTCCACTCTTCTTTCTCCATCCCTATATCATTTGTCTTTCCGTCACTCCCTCTTTTCCCTTCACACATGCAAACACACACACTCAAACACAAAAAAAACAACAACCACACAGTGAGTGAGCTCGTCCCTATAATTCTCTGAGCTCTCCCCGGGGTCTGCGCTGCCTGTGTGTGGGGTAGAGCGGTAAAGAGAGACGTTGAGACAGAGGGAATGAAAGAGATTCTGTCTGTCTTGTACTTTGTTGTTCTGGCTTTGACATGTCAATTCCAACTTTACCTTTTTTGAATCTGGCAGTATGGCAGTGTTCCTCCTCTCCTTTCATCGTTGTATTTTTCCTGCATTTTTTCCCTTATTGTGATGCATCTCCAGGATTTACAGTCAGTGCCCGCAGTTTGTCTGTGAGGCATTTCAGGCAGTATTTACAAAATGTCAGGAGACCAAAACCTGGTTGACAAACCAAGACTTTACCCAGTAAGCCCTGAGATCTGTCATTGGCAAAGGTGGGGATGTTTTAGAATATGCAGAATCTTTGTATTATTTGGAGTCAGGGACAAGGCAGCAAACACCAGAGGCACTGAAGCTCAAGACAAGGAATGGGGGGGGGGGGTTATGGGAGTTGTGCCGATGAGGAGATTTTCACTGTGTGCATGTAATACGGAAACTGTACTCAGTGTTGATGCTGACAGTAGATTTGGACTGTCATTGAAGCAAGTAAGCTGTAAGGAAAATGTCAGAATCTTCTTTTATCTTGTTAATTTCTCATCTTTCTCAGGTAGCCTTGGCTAGGATCCAGGGCATAAAACCTGTCAGGACACATGGAACTCTGAGTTGACACTCCCACTTCTTTCAGGAGCTTAGTCAGTTTTCAACTTCATCTGTTATATCCGAGTCAGTTTGGAGCCATTATCCATCTTTGTCAGTGTCTGTCTTCCCTATCTTGTCTCTAGAGAGAAATGTGGCCCGTGACGTAAACATATTGTGTGTAAAAGTAATCTAGGGCCCTTTGAAATCTGTTTTAATTGTTACCAGATTACACCCCCCCCCCAATTGTTTTCCATTTACATCTTTCTGAATTCTGTGTTTTACAATCTATGCACATTTTGTGATGTGGTGGCTGAATAAAACCAGAGAGAGAAAATATTACAAATTGAATCAATATCAATGAATTTGATGTGTCATGCAAATATGTATATAGAAATATTCAAATGTATGTCCAATTATTTATGGGGACAATTCACAGTAACTGTGTTACAGTAGCAGGGTATTAAAAAAACAATAATACTGTGTAATAGGGAACAGTTCACAATTAATGCAATGTTGTAATACATGTAGGCCTATTGTGAATTGTGCCCTATTAAATAGGTTTTACTTGACAGCCTCAGTATGCTGCTGAACACATCACGGTAATAAGTAGATCAGAAAAAAGGCTGCTCTCACAAGAGCAATGCTTCTCAGTCACATAGCTTCAATGGATGTAGCTTTTTAATTTTTTCTAAAGGAATATCTGACTTCACCCATACAGCCACAAAGTGCCAATGTGGTTGCACTCTTGAGAGATCTTTAAAGTGACGAGCCCTAGCTTACAAGCTGACTCTTCCCTATGACTGTGTGTGTGTGTGTGTGTGTGTATCGGAGGAGCTGCTAACCCTCGGCTGAAATACAGATCAGTGGTGTAGACATAGACGTAGACATACACATAAGTGTCTGTAATTGACGCCTAAACATAGTTGTTTTCTTTGCAATTTGGCTAATGTTACACGCAAACTGTTGTGTAATCACGTGGTGGATGAACGTGTTACAGATTGAACTGTCGTCATAGACGTGACATACACACAAATTCTGTAATTTAGTCTGAAATTTTTTTTTTGCAATTTTTACAATTTAAGCACATTTGCCTGTGTGTGAAAAAACAGCTTCGTCTCGCGCGTCTGTTTTTTTTATTTTGTTTTTTGGAATATAGCTTATTTGCTGTCATTCATTCACCAAACCAGTGATAGTGGACAATATTACGATTTGCGATATAATATATGTGATATAATAATGTTCAGAAGAAAGTGAGTTTTAAGGAGAGAGGCCTTAAAGAGACAGTGCTTGTTTCAGATAGAGGATGAACTTAGGGGCTGCATAAAGTGCCAGTGTAATATTTTTTTTTGAACTGCGAATCATGTGAAGCTAGGGCTGGGCAAAAAAAAGAAAAAGATAAGTATCGCAATATAATTTTCCTCAGTAACAATATTACAAAGTCATTGATTTTATTCATTTGTATCAGGAATGAATCAGCACTTAATTATTTTTTTTTCATATTTTTTGAAAAAAAGATTTTATCTTAATTGTTTCGATTGTTCTACCTCAGATTTGTGAAGTGATCAAGTATTTGTCATGTTCAGACCATAAAGAATATTTTAAAACCGCAATTAACCGTCTGGTTTCTTAAACTTTCACTCAGAAATGAAAATCTGCCTTTAAACTTAAACTTAAACTTAAAAGGAATAATGATTTGATATTTATCGTTTATCATCATCATTTACCATTATCGATATCGATTGGTATGAATTTTTTTTGATTGTGATAACGTTTTTGGCCATATCGCCCAGCCTTTTGCAAAGCTATTGCAATGCAATCCCAGAATAAAAATAAATAAATAGAAGTGAGCATAATAGCCCCCCTTTAATGTAATTTAACACTTTATTTTGCTGCTTCTCAATTTCAGCTTCCCTGTGGTCAACAACACGTAGGACAATGGAGTCTGTGGGATTGATGTGTAGGTAATGCTGCTTAAGATAGTGGACATAGAGCCAGTGTAACAAGATGGATTTTGAAATCTATCATCAATTAAATACCAGCAAGCTATTTCTGTCACACTTTTCTAAAAATTAACACTTTCTATTGCTAGCATAGCATACATGCAAATCTGTGTACAATATATTTATGGTAAGGTAAATGAGTTCTTACTGTGTGAACAAATTTAGAATTAACTCAGGTGATACATGTACAAAAGACTCCAAATGAATACAGCCAAATGTTCACTGAATTCTTCTTCTTCTTTAACTTAATTGTGGTCTGATTTTCATCTGAAATGTTGATTTAAATCAGGAACGATCGCATCAAACAGTAAACAAACAAAATTATGAATGTAACATTTGATATCAGCTTTCAGTACTTGACAGTTTTCAGTTCTTGGTGCTATGGATACATATCGGTTGGTACTAGAGAAGCATGAGGTTTATTTGTATACATGCATGCTAGGCGTCATAATAAACACTGGTCACTTCTAAATAGCCTCGCAGCTGTTTAATATTCTGCCTTCTCTAAAATAGCCTCAGATGGAGGTTTTTGTAAAATGAAAATCACAGCTCGATGCAAGTCATTGCTAGATAGAAATCGCATCACTGTCACCCTCATTCCTTGGAGGGATTCCACATAATTGGGCTGTTTCTCCAGTAATTGCTGCAGTTCTCTTATCTTTGGCTGATAAATCAAATTTTCTCTATCCTCCACCTGTTTTTTTACCCCATCTCTGTTTTGTCCTTATGACATGAAATTTTATATCAACCCTCCCCTTCAGCCACATTGCACACTTCAGGGGACACAGCATACACTTCCTTCATTAATGCAGCCCAAGCCTCTTTTCCCCCCTGAACCAGTCACTCAAATAATAGAAAAGAACACCTTTTTCTGCCTTCAACTTCTCAATCAGCTCCATCACGCTGCTTGTTTTTTGGTTTTTTTTTCACTTGTCATTGTTCGGGTTTTCACTGGCTGCCTCCTCCACTTCTACATCTCTGATCTTGAAGAACAGTCCTTATATAGAATATAAAGGTTCAGGAGAGTATAATGTTAATGGTAAGGTGTAGGCATGTGTACATCATTTTTACAATGATCCAAATGACCAACTATTCAGCATGAAATAAAACTGCTGTCTGGTTTGCACTGTTCTTCAATGCGTCCCTATGTGTGTGAGATGGAGTACAATGGTAAGAATTATGAATCATGTGGGTGTATTTAACAATAGATGAGGAATCCTAAGAATAGGTCTTCACAGATCCACTCTGTTCCTAGTAACTGAGACTCAACTGGGCACCAGAGTATCCTTATAATCGGACTAATTGCCATTTTGTTTCATTAATCAGTCTGACATCATGTGTAAAACAACCGTTTTCTGTTTGGGAGGTGGTGACATATCTGTCATGTCTTTTTGAGTTGACACAGAAGTGGTTAGCAGTTAATTTAACATTTTTCATGCCGAAGTAATTGTCAATTTAGGACTCATTATTTCCACTTCCAACTACCAGTTTGGCCGCGTCAATCCCATCCACACTTTTTTTTTTTTCATCACCATTTTTTGTGGCACATCCTTTACTTTTCTGAGTCTGGTACAGGAAGATAATGCTTACATTTTTAATCCCACCTACAAAGCTCTGATAGCAGCATACCTATCTGAATCGCTGAAAACATTGGAGATGGTGGCGGTGATTATGCGGTCTGAATTTGGCCGGGTCCAAATTATATTCAGACTAGCTGGGACTTCTTTTTTGGAATGCATTTCCATGACTTTACATTGATTCTTGGGGAATGTATTCTGTTAATTGGTGGTGCATCATGCTGCTGCCAGTGTGGCATTTTTTTCCTCTTTGTTTGGGATTAATTATCCTCCAGTCTAATTCAGACCATTTCTGACTGTTTTCTTTTTGGATTGGTTCTGTTTTGGCTTGGTTTTCTCATCAGCTCCGACATTTTGGACCTGTGAATACCTCTTGTTTAAAATTTATTCGATTCAGCAGTCCCATATGCATATTCAGTCCTATCTACCCGAGCTGCGATCCAGTCAGATTATTGACCATAAGGAAGTCTGGAGCCTCCTTCCCTGTCATTTTCTCTGCCTCTATCATCTACACCACCATTTCTCATCTCTCCTATGCTGGTGACAGTCATAGAATTTCACACAGAGGAGATTTGTGATGCTGATACCCGCTGGTTCTGTGCCTGTCAAATGACTTACTGCATCTCCCTCTCTTTCTCTATTTCTCTGCCCTCCACCTCAAGGCATTGGCTATGCTGCCAAAACTAGTATCAAAGCGTTACAGCGAAGAATCTTCCTGAGTGCATGTGCGTGCTTTGCTTCATAGGACTTTGTGAGCTGAGCTATGACCCTTTTGCCAGGGTGAAAGCACATTATGGTGACAACAAATGTTGCACTTGTACAGTGGGAGCTCACAGTTACATGAACACTTATATAATGTAAATAAAGCCTGATTTTGTTTTCATGTGCTTTTTAACTATGGTTAATGATGGTAGCCCTTAGTTACCTTGCACATTCATATAGGTACATGCATAATAGGTGAATAGTTAAAACAGGCATGCAGACATGCGGCGCTAGCTTATTATCTAAGTCCCAGGTAGCTGACACTATAGTGCTCCTAGCCCGCCAGCCAGCTGGTTGGCTAAATGGAAATGCCCTGTTTGCTTTACTTTTGGGAAGCCTCCAGGGGTCGAACAACAGTGCCCTGTCGATTTACACTCAAGTTGCACTGGACCTATTTGCAAAACAAATACCCGTTTGCAGCCACCTTGAGAGGGCGGGAAGAATTAACCTCAGCTTTTACTCTCTGATAGCACCATGAGCACACTGCTTGTTTAGCACCCAATAATAGTAATAATCAAAGGTTATCACACATCAGTTCATCATAAGTCAACTTTATGGTTTAACGTTATAATAAAACAGCTGTCAAACCAGGTGATCCAGTGTGATGACTTTTTATAGGAACTTGCTTAGCTATACTAATGTACAGTAATTGTCCAGTCAACTGAACACATTCAGTTTGTCACAAAATGTGGCATAGGTTAGATACACATTCACACTCAAATGATATCTGTGATCCCAGAAGCTGCAGACAGACTGGTTGTTGGTACTGACAGTGACTTCAAGCTACATGCCTCTGTGCTGATGATGTTTTAATGTCACCCCGTTGCCGTTGTTTTGGGGGGGTGGATATTTACCCCTGTGAGAGTCGCTGCGGAGTATAACCTCTCATTAGGTCCGACATATGCTTCGCCTGGCATTGCCGCTGATGCAAGCTGTTTTCTCTGTGACATCTCCCAGTACTCCCGTGGTGACGCGAAGGAGCAAGCTCTCATTGCCTTAACGTAAAGTTCTGGAGAAAAAATGTAGTGCATTATGTTGGTCTTAAAATAGTACACATTTTGAGCTGTGCCTAGGCATGAGTGTAACAGGATGTAAAATTCAGAATTTCTTTATTGTAAAAAAACACAATTTACTCAAACATTTTCATATATCAAAAGGTTATCTACTGTACTGTAAAACAAACAAAACTCAAACTGCACTGGAAATTATGTTATGTTGATCATGGGTTACTTGTGGATCCACTTTTATTTCTTCCTCACCATTTAAAATATATTTAATAAATATTTTTCTGGTGTACACAGACTTAAATGTGAATAAAATGGAATCCAACAAAATCTGAATAAAGACGTGACACAAAAGGTGCTGCTGTAGGTCTCCCACACCTCCTGCGTATGATGGTGATCAAGACGTGATTCAACCTTTTATACATTCAGAACATACTGAGGCATAAAAGGCCTTTTAGAAATGTTTAAAGTTTAAAAACGGCTCAAGACGGAAGAAGAAAAAACAAGCAATTACATCAGACTTATCAGATTTCAATAGATGTTTTTGGTCTGTAGGACACAATTACACTATTTGGAAAAAGGGTAAAGCATGTCCGTTGGAAGCATAGCCGACAGACTGGATTAATTAGTAGTTGAGCCCGAATGAATGAAACAAAAAACATCCCTCACCAAGATAACATGACATAATGCAGTTTAACAATAAACTTTTATTACATAAAATTGTATAAAAAGTACTTTGAACAAAAGTACAGCTGATTGTTGTGTTTCGTGGTTGATTATTTCCATCTATGTTGGAAGCAGGGTAGTTTCAGAGTGCCCTCTGGGAGACAGACTATGCAATGACAACACTCATAACATGATTGAAGGGGCCATCTTCTGCCTCTGTTTCTTTTTCACTTCTCATTGTTTAGCTGTACATATTTATCCGCAATTAGATTATATTGGCCGATAATATTGGCACAACGATTTATCAGTCGGGCTCTAATTAATAGAATAATAATATGAACGTACATAGAATTTATTAAATCAAAAAAGTGGATTTAGAGATGCTCCCCGTGGCTTAGGTTTAAGACGCCAGCCATTAAATTAAAGGTTCCCGGTTCAAATCTGGCCATAGGTCTTCTTAACATGTTAATCCCATCTCTCTCTTCCTCATTGTGTCTCTACTGTTGCCATGTAATGAAGGCATAGAATGCCCCAAAACTTTACAATAAAAAAAGTTTAGTGTCAATAGTCCTATACTGGAAGGCTTTCACTGTGGGAAAGCTGCAGATAGTGTTGAACAAAGGGTAGAACGAGATATCAGCATATCAAGGATTGCCTTCATTGGTTTCTTTGTATCACCATCTGTGGCACCTGCTTTAGCCCTGCTCTTAAGCAAGATCTCCAGCTGTGAACTTGTACTGCAGAATGATATGAAAAGGGCACTGTGAGGCAAAACAAGGTGCAGCTAAAGCATGCTGTACCATTGTGGGGGGGGAAAAAAGGTACAAATCAGCTTATGTATCAGAGACAAATTTAGGTAAAAATATATATTTAAAACACTTGACACTATTTTATCCTTAGTTTAGCTTGCCTGTCTCAAAATATTCATAACAAGTCATGGCTGTTTTCTTGGGCATTGCAAGCATCCTTTTGAAAATGCGACTTATTGAAAATTGTGTAAAGGAAAATTTGCATGGGGACAGAGTGTGTGTTTATTCATTTATTTATTTATTTATTTATTTGTGAGATTGGAACAGAATCAATTTGGAGGTGTATCAAAGCAGCGAGGCAGATGAAACAGGAATTCTACCTTTGAATTGGAAATCCGTCCTGAACAGTGTCCACATTTGGATTGCTCTGAGACTGGGGACTACGTCTTGGACCACAATGCAAATTTTACCATTATCACAGAGGGAGGAAACTTGGGTGAACATGATAGAAAACATGGATCCCACCTCGATCTCTTGTTTATACGACTTGGGATAGGTTCAAGAGAAGTTCATACAAAAGATGAAGCTTTGATTTGGGAAATAAATAAATACAGTGAAAGTTTTCAGTCCATGAATACTGAATGACATGCATCTTGGGATGGGGGATATTTTTATTTTTCTTTTTCTTTCTCAACTCAGCCGCTAGAACAATATTTGCTGCAGATAGAATATCTGTCTGAATTCTTCCATTCAAAACTCCGTGTTCAGTTACTAGTCATTGTTACTCATCCTATTCTGTCTCATTGGTCTGCGTTGAAAAAGCATTGCACAGCAATTCGTTAATGTTGAATCACCACCACTTCAATCCTAGCAGACACACCCGTTTGTTTTGCGAATCTCACCTTCCTTGTTGACAGGGTAATGTCCAATGAATGTATAACAACAGGCAAACAGACCAATAAGTAAATCAAACTGTGGCTAGACCAGTATCTTTGCCTTCCGCCTTTTGTATTCAGCAGTGTTTGTATTTGGAAAACTAGTCATTTAAACTCACTATGCACAGAGATAAAAGACGGATGTAGCCGAAATAGGAACGCCTCAGAGCTTTTGAATTTGAATATACAGCTCTCTGGTGGCTGATAGCTGGGTCTAAAGATGAGCAGGCTCTGCCACAGTGGCTGGGAGAAATTGGCTCTGTATTTCAAGGTAGCTCATGTCTACTTTTCTGTTGACGCTGTCGTGTTCTTCTTTATGGTTTTGAAAAAAATAACAGGCTTTATTGTGCTTGGGGACCAATGGATCACAGAGAATTTGTGGGTCTCTTTATCATATTCAGGCCTTTGTGCATGTTAATCAGTGTGGCTCTAGTGTAGGTAGGCTATTATTGAGAATTTGAATGGCAGATCAGAGTCTGTAAACAATTGCCCCTACCTGGCATGGACTACAAACAAGCTCCCAAAAGGCTTGACTGTCTTTCTAACAACTTGTTTAATAATAGTAAGGTGCCCCCCCCCACGTAATCTGGGTCTTCTTACCAGAGGAACATACCCACCTCTTGAATATGAGTTTTTGGTGTCACATCCTGAGGTATTCTTGTCAATTTGGCTCAGTACTTTTAGTGACCTGCAATGTGGAGACGAGCAAGTTGGTGTCACACCTTTGTTGGAGAATTAAAAGCAGCACAATTGGATAAAAGAAACTATTTGGTTTATCTTTCTAAGTAAGGGACAAGACCCGACAAGGTGTACATTTCGTGACTAGAATGCATGAAGCAGTTCACATTTTTCGCACTGATCAAATAAAAATGCTTATTTAAGAGTTGTTTGTGAATCAGAAAGAGTTTTATTGCCAAGTATTTATTTATTTATTTACATGTAGAATGAATTTGCTTCAGAGATGAGGTGCTACAAAGAAAAGTCCTACCTCATTGTCATGTTAAAACCTTGCTTAACTTTTAATGAAAATCTAAAAACCCTGCCAGCCACTTTGATTTCCCCACTCAGGCCATGGTGATGACCTGATGATACAGGATGACAAAACCATCTAATCAATGAGATTTCTGTCTGTATGACTTGGTTTTGTTGCAACAACGTATAATATCTTCCCTTGGTCCAGAACAAATTAACCGAACTACAGTGTGAAAACACCCTTCGACTTGAGGGATGATGCTGGAACTGCTCTTTACAATAGCTTGGGTAGTTAGGCCTTCCGGGTGATCACCATCTTATTTACTCCCCAAACCAAAGGTAATCTTGTGGAACTAGTGGGGGTCATGATCATCATCATCATTTGATGTAGAATTACATTTTTCTTTGGAGTCATTTAAATTAACACTATGTTTAGATTCACAGACAGAGATCCAATCCAAGCTGCATTCTCAACAAATCAGAAATGTCTTTCTTCATTCCCTGTGTTATTTGCTTCTGTAGGTCCTGTACTTCCATACCTCTCTGCGGTTGCCCAGCATGGTGGTGGTACTGGAGCTGGCGTCCTTGTCACCCAGGCCAGATGGCTCCCAGCAGGCCCTGGGGCGAGGCTTCACTGTCCTGGAGCTTTTTACCAACAGGCCAGAGGCTCAGGCTGCTGATGGGGACAGAAGGTGATTAGCCCATTCTTATTTACACACAGCCAGGCAATAATGAGGTTTCTCGCGAGGACATGGTCGAAGGACAACAGGTATGGTTGTGGCAAAGGCGGTTGGTACTTGAATATCATCTAGGCACTACCAGCTTATTTGGTATTGTATACTTATAGCTGCTCAGCCTTTGCAATAATATGTAGCACAGCTGTCGTTTTGCTTTTTTTCTGCATGCTTGCAGAACTACTATTTCACATAAGCTGTTTTGGGTTTTCTGTGTTGTCAGCAGTAGGGATTTAGATGGGGTGGCCAGGGAGCTAGTTTGGTTGACAGACACCAGTTTTAGACACTGAAATATAGCAAACACAAAAAGTAGACACATGTTTTGTCATGTGGGAACCTCTAGCATTCACTCAGTCATTTAGGTTGGTTTCATTTTATCTCTTAGACTGAATCTACACCATGGATCACCAAGAAGCCTCCTCCATCCCCTGCTGAAGGACACTGTTGACTGTAAGGACCTTTTTTTTATTTGCTATGTTTTACAAGTATGTATTAGATCCATTCACTTTATTTATCCCTAGTGTAGTGTACCAGGAAAACGGAGAGAGCCACAGTACATGTGGGGCTTAGCAGTATTTGTTTAGAAGGCCAGTAAGACCACCTGTGTTTTCTGAGGTGAGAATCGTTGACAAACCACACCATCTGTAGCTACACATGACAACACTTTTGACAATAAAGGGTGCAGTGCTGCCCCACAGTTCTGTTATTTGTATATAACAGTCTGCAGTCTAAAGGTATTATGTCATCAGGTGACCCTTTGTATTAATGAGGACCTTGTTTTGTCAGTTCAGCTTGGCAGAGAATGAATGAGCACAGATGTGACAACTACACATAAAGTAAGATGATAAAGCGTCAGAGTGATGGTTTATGCTATAAGTAAAGTTGGTTGAATAGCAATACATTTAACCTACACCCAGCTCAACCTAAAACCTTGCTGACTAGGAAAATCTCCCAGTACAAACCTTATAAGGAAAAACAAAATAAATATTGGGGTGGAAACTTTAAAGTGTGCAGCAGGCACAGAAAACAATAAAATGGGCAGCGTAATGGGCAATGAAATGTGAAGAAGAACACATAAGATGCGGAGAATATAATGAGGGCATCAGCAGTCGTTGTTTAGCCATACCACAATGTGAAATGGAAGAAAAGTTGGATTCTCTGTCAAGTATTCTTTGCCTGGTGCCATCACATAAAGATGGGTTGACTGCCATGTAAGGCCGGTCTATCAGACATCTAAAAGAAAGCCAAATGCCAGACTGTAGTATGGCTGTAGTACTGCATATGGAATGTGCAAGTATACCCAGGCAGCCATGGTCGACCATCGAGGCCTCCATTATTTTCTTTTAAGGCCAGTTTGGGTTATCTTTGAAGTTTAGTTTCTACCTTTTTTCTTTAAGAGACTATGTGTAAGTTGTGTCCAAAGACTTTGCACCTTGCACTCTTCATGATATGTAACAATTACATAAACAGTAGGTTATTAAGAAAGTTAATCCTTAAGATTGAATGGATTAATATAACCGTTGACCTCCAGTCCTGGAGGTTGGCAGTTTGGTTCTTGCTTTGGGTGTGAAGGTGTTTTGGGTATCTGGATTGGAATATTAGACCTACATTAGTTCAGCATTTAACAACAAATCCGCTTTAATTATTGAGTTTGCTACTTTAGCTCAGGGTTGGTCTAGATATGTCCTCGCTTGGCCTAAAAACTATGCTATGAATTACAAAACACCGTAGTGCCTCACAGTATGAATAACACTATGCCCAGTGAGAGCCAGAGTTCCTGTCTTGGCTATCATGTCACATGAATATTAGAAAACCTTCTCTCAAACAGTCTCTTATGCTCGCTGAATTATTAACCACATGCCTGTTGTTTCGTGGTACGTCGTTTTTTTTGTTTTAGGGGCCATATTGCTGCCACTCTTGATGTTCCTCTTTTATGGTCAGAACCCCTTTTCATTTCTTTATATCAGTTTCATTCTCATCCACTGTGGCAGGGACACACAGTCTCTGTATGCTGCTTGATGTTAAGCATTCTGAGTGTGTGCTGGAGTGAAATTAGTACATTTTCTTATAGCGGTCATCCATTTCTGATTGTGTTAAAGAATTATAATGAGAAAACATGCCCTGGAGGCTGACATTGTTTTTATTCTTTATTCATTACAAATTCCACATTGTTCATTATTCAGTTTCCCCGACTTTGTTTTTGAAAATACTGTAGCGCTGGATAAGAATAAGACCTTTATTACTTCTTCATGTGTTGCAAATGAAGTTGGGTTTAAAAGTTGAACTGAATAAAAGTGAATGAATTTAAACTGTAAATGGCTGTATTTCCACAGGTCTACCAGATTAAAGGCATCACACACTGTGAGCATTACAATGATGTTAAAGTGTCTAATCGGCATGGGTTGTTTGTGCGGTTATAACATATTGTAATGTGTCTGTGTTTGAACTGTACGTTGACCTTTGTGTCCATGTAGACCATTGCAGCCATGCGGACGCATAAACTATAAATTAAGCTTTGGGCTGCACTCTAATGGACACATGGTGGTGAACAGCACCATGTGAATATTCCAATATGAGCTGACAGGCAGGTTAGCGGCCGTATCCTGTCATTTTCTGTCTTTACAAAGACATGTGTTGCAGTATGAGAGTCCTACTTGAAGAGAGGCTATGAAGTCTTACACAGACAACATAATTGATCAAATCGGGTCGGACTTGATGAATTTGCGCAAGGATACACGTGACTATGTCCGGATTTCAAAATAAGGTCTCTATACAGTATGGAAATAAGATGATGACATTCACAGAAAGTATAAAACATATTACATGTCTCCATTAAAAGTAAAAAACAAAACCGCAACAATAATATGGTAGGGACATTACTTATTCTATTTTCTATTCTTTGATTTGGGGTTGCTGGAAAAGCTTTAACAAAATTTAACAATAAATTTGTTCTTAATCGTATATAATAATAAAATTCTTCATAGATATCATAGAAATAAATGCTTTTAACTATTAAATGTGCGCATTTTTCTTCTGGGAGAGGGGGGATCATTTTTAACCTGCACAGCATTTCCTGCATTTACTTCTGATTTAGTGGCCCAGGAAAGTCACAGACCAATCGCATGTGCTCCAATCGTCTCATGTGATGCTGCTCAGCAATCACATCTGTACATTAACGATAACCATTGCGAGTCGAGTCCGCAAGTGAGATACACCAGAGATGTTTTGGAAACACATATGAAAAGAGGAAACGAAAGGGAAAAGAGATTTGACATGGCTTTTAATCAGAAATGTACAGATTCTTACATGTACATACCTCCCATGGGCAGTTCAAAACCAGAATCTCTCATAGATCTCCAATCCTAGCTGGCAGGAACAAGCTAGAGCTCACATTTCTCACTGAACAAGCGCAAGAAGAAAAGTCGTAGCAATACAAGAGAGAATGAAAGAGAAGAGAGGCATTACAACTTTTCATTTGTCAAGATGTGTTAAGTGTTTATTATAAAATTGCTCAGGACTACACTTCTTCACTTCAAGCTACACTTTTTATTTCATTTCTTCCTGAAATTAAGCAGTTTATTTCAGCCAAAGATTAGCGCTCATCCCGCCCCTCCGGCTAGAAAGCCAATCGTATGCTTTTAACAGCCAAAGCTGGAAACATATTTCAGCCAATTGTGTGGTTCCACTTATGTGAGGGTCTGTTTTAGTTCTGTTGTGCATGTGTGGAAGTAGTGACACAAGCGCAGTAGAAGTATAACCGGTCGGGAAAAATGTTTATTAAACCTTATTTTGGGGCAAAGTCGTCAAAACTTTTCAGTGATTTTTATTAGATTTTACTGCTGATTCAATTCATGTGGATTTTATGTCCCGGTGAAAAAAATCTTTATGGTCGGTTACACCCAGACCCCCACTTAATAAGTGCCCCCCCTGCATTGTTAAAGGAAAACCTAACCTTAAAAACTCCACAAAACACTCCATAACTCCTGGAACGCGACAATAACAGTGTGGCTTGGAGTCAAATTCCTAGTCTGAATTATTGTGCCAGTCCACCCCTGGCTGAGGAAGTTTACATGGCTTAGATGTAGTCCACAACATGCAGGGAAAACCAAGTTTGCTGTGGCAACTTGGGAAAATGTGAAAACTTGCGTTGCATTTAAGGCGTGCACCCCTTAATTTGCCCCCTGTTAGGGGCTACAGTAAAAAAGTTAATCTGGAGTCCTGATGGGTCCCCTTTAATGTGTACATTTATTGAGATCTTATTCTGTCATAACGGAGTCTATAGTTTTGTAATGATAATGCCAGCTTTGACAACAGGCCTTTTGGAAATATGTAACTAATTGCAGAGAAGTGCTACTGCCAGCTTGTGTCCATGTTGTTGTACATTTGTGTAAAGTGGCGTGTGTAGGAGGATGTAATTGGGTGCCAGGCTGTGAGCTGGGGCAGGCAGGGTATATTCTGTAGGTGGCTGCCAAAAGCTACCTGTTTCTACATTGTGGTGAGTGGGTGTCTGTGACTATGTGCATGTCTAGTAATAAATTCTATCAGAATAAAGGATGGCCTGGCTGTAGCTCTAATATAGATCACAGGACAAACAGAGAATATGATTTCAGATCTGAAATGACTGAAATTGTTGACTTCAGCTAAACTACCTAAAAAGGACTAAAAGGTAGCCCAACATTTGTAGCTTGAGAACTAAATTGAGTGAAATCAAGGAATTCCTATAATTAGACAAAATACATGTTTTAATAATATCTGAGACTCATGTGGATTCCACATTTGAACAGTCTGCATTAAATATATATGGATATAATATAGAAGATATAGAAATGCATAGGGGGCAGGGTGGCTATCTATATTCAAAATCAGATACCTGTTAAGGGAGGACCTACTGTCAACAGAGATCAAAGAACTGTGACTTGAAGTACATGTTCCCCATTTAAATTCCCTGCTGGTAGGGTGCGGTTCCAGGCCACCTGGTGCAAATAGCAATTATCCAGAGCAATTGTGTGAAATGTGAGATAAGGTGTGTGATCATGATAATGAAATTTCCTGGGGGGATCTGAATATGGACTGTAACTCATTATGTTGTCCACTTAAGACGAACCTTCTCACTGTTGCGGAGGCATGTGGTTGGTTGTAGTGATCATAACTTAGTGGCAATAGTGAGGAAGACAAAGGTTCCTAAAGCAGGAGCATTGTTAAGAGATCATACAAACACTTTTGTGAAGACACAAAAATAAGCTGGGAAAGTGTTTTATTGAAAGATGATCCAGATGAAGCACTTGAAGCCTTTAATAGGCAAATGATGAAAGTAGCTGATAAACATGCACCTGTGGAAAAAAGAACAGGCAGAAATATTAGATCCCCCTGGATTGATGATGTATTGAAAGATTGTTTGATACAGAGATCAAGCGAAGGAAATGGCAATAGAGTCAAACTACATATCAGACTGCCACATTTACCGCAAGCTAAGGATTTATCTAACCAAGTTGAATAAAAGGAAGAAGTTGTTGAATTATGAGTGTGATAGATAATTTAAAGTATGACAATAAAAAGCTGTGGAATATTTTTATTGATATTAGGGAAAGAACAAGCAAAACTCCATCATTTCTGGAAGCAGCAGGAAAATGTATGACTAAACCAGTTGATATTGCTAATTATTTTAATAATTATTTTAATTGTAAAGTAAACTAACTTAGGAATGAGATGGACCAAACAAAACGAACAAACAGATCAGACAGATAAAAATTGTAAGTTTAAAGAGCCGATATTCCATATTTGGTTATTTGCTCCACACAGCTACCCTCTACCTCTCAGCTGCAACAACAGCCTGGTAACATGCTTCAAGTCTCGGCCAATCAGAAGACAACGGATTTTGAGGGGGGAGCCTTAAAGAGACAGGAGCATCTATAGCTTGTTTCAGACAGAGGCTGAAATGAAGCCCTACATGAAGGGTCAATATATAGAAAATGATTTTTTTGAACTTTGAATGCAGAGCTTCCATACAGGAGTCACAGAACAACAATATAGGACTGGAAATGCAGTATAATAGGTCTCCTTTAAGTAAGATCATGGAGATAATTATGAACAAATACAATGTTATTTGAAGTTAATGGTTAATTAAATTACATTTAAGTTAATTACAGCCACCCTCGAGTGTATTTTGACATTTCTATGATATTTTATACTTTTCTGAGCCATTTCCTTAGAATGTTGATTACCCACATAGTTCACCAAATATTTTTTGACAAATAGCTTAATTTTGTGCTCACAGTTGCTGAGTTGTTAAAATAGGGTGGTGATGTATGTCTATAGTGCGCAGGCACACCGTCATGCCTCATTAAAAAACTTTCACGCCGTCAACGCCTCGTTAAGTCAAGGCATCATACCGATAAACATCGTTGTGAGCTAGTAAACCAATTTATCATGTAATTCACTTACAGCAGGTATGTTCATTATGGCATCTGTGCGTGCGGTGTTGGGAGGACAGATGACAGAAAACGCATCGCACTTTCACCTGCCACCGTCTTATATACAGTCTGCAACATGCATTTTACTGACGGCCGTTTTACCAATGCATCGGCGGAGGCAATGGTATCAGAAGTCTTTACATACTGTTCAACAGAGTAAGAGACCCCCCACCCCCGCAGTAAAGTAAGCGCACCTTAAAACGTAGTGGGAGTTATCGTGTGCAGTGCATGACAGGACAATCGACTGTATGATTGATAACAGCTGATACTCAGTAATAGCTACTCCTGCCAGTCAGAAACGTTTACCAAACTTTACAGTTTTTGGTTGGCATGCTAATTGATTATGTCCGACTATTAACCACACCCCCATTCTCTGTTTGAGAAAGAACGTTAACCAAAAAACAGCAGTTAAAACTGGCTGGAAGGGGGCTTTAAATGTTATGGATTTAATCAGCCTGCAGTTCTTTGGCTGGAGCGCTATTTGACTAACAGAAAACAAAGTTTTCTTTAATAGAAGTTTTTCTGATGAAAAAAACCTATTCGCTGTTGAGTTCCTCAAGGAAGCTGTCCAGGTCCATTGTTAGATGCTGTGACTCAGATGGAAACGTTCCAAGTTGTTAAGGACAAAGCAGCACTTACACGTCAATGCTCATATAGAACTAATGTAAATACAATGCAATACAACAAATACAAATACAATATAGCTGTTTATTCTGGTTAAAGGTAAAATATAGATCTACTGCATCTTTGCTTAATTAAAAAAAAAGATTTCAGTTACTAAATTACCAAGCGTATTATATAAACAGTTATGCTTGACTTCAGATGTGCATGACTATTATACCAGACATGCTACTGAAGGTAGATTCACACTACCCTAAGCGAAAACCAGAATGATGAAGACCACTGCAATGTATAGAGCCATGGTTGCATGGAACGCACTGCCTGCACATATCATTCAGGAAAACAGTAAAAATTGATTTAAAAAATCACTGAAACAACATCTCCTGCCAAAACAGCTCTCCTCATCCAAAGAAGCTTAGGTATAATCAAGATTTTATAAAGCGCAATATACTACCTGGATGATAGACTTTCTTATTTTCTTCTTTCTTCTGCTTGTTTTGTTGTGTGATTTTACTGATTAGAGCTGGGTTCTGTGGTGTGTTGAAAAGTGTTTTTTTTTTAGATAGCTGTTGTACTGTGATGTATAGAGTGTTGCGTTTGTGTGGACCCCAGGAAGAACAGCTGTTGCTTTGGCTACAGCTAATGGGGATCCTAGTAGAAAAAAAAATATGAAGAAGAAAAGAGGGAAAGAAGAAAGTGGAAAGGGTTTGTCTAGTTAGAGAGTGGTGGAAACATAGGAATGTGAGGTGATGCGGAGCATACATTCTCAACTCTGATTAAAATTAGCATATTTTGAAAGCCACAACACTAGATTACATAATTAGATGGAGAGATTAGAACCACTGAACTGATTTAAAAAATAGCTAAAAACAAGAAAAACACAAGATTTTTAATGGCTCTGAAAAGCTGATATTTTGTGCAAACATGCTTTTCACTTTCCCGCAGAAAATAAAAGTTAGTTTGCTCCTCAGGTTAAACACAGTTTTAACATATTAAATACTAATTGGACTAAAAGGAATATGATCAGTGGAGAAAACCTGAATGACAAATATAAATCGGAGACAAGTGAGTCGGAATTAAAACATAAAACGGAGCAGTGAAAGTAGGGAGGAAAGAAATAAGAGTTAATCTTCTCTATTCGTCTTGAGCTGGAGTCAGGGTCAAGTGGCAGGAAATGGTAGAAGGAGATAAGATGGAGGAAAGGAAGTTGCCTAGGGGCTTTTGAAAGTCTTAAAAGGACGGGAGGCAAAAGAGGAGGAGGAAACAAGCATGGTGAACTGGGAGAAAAGGAGAAGGAGTAGAGGGAAGAGAACATGAGGGATGAAGGGCTGCTCTGAGGCTCTCTTAGTGTGATGAGAGGACAAACAGATGGTACATTGTGTTCACATTAGCATCTTAATTTGAAGCAACACCACAATGCATCAGTTTATCGGATGTTTGTGTGTGGGGGACAGAAAGGTAGTGCCGTGACAAATCTTGTCACTGACGTACCAAAGAGCCTCTTTGTGGCTAAGATAAAGAGGGTTTGCTTGTGCCTTCATAAATGTTTGCCCTGCGTATCTAACTCCCACAAGGCATCCCACGTAAGTGTTTGTTTTTGCCACCTACACCAAGCTTTAATGCTGTTTGGGTGAACTTCAAACTTCCGACAAACATGATGAAGTTAAACAACACTTTTTCCCCCTGTTGTGGCTCACCGTGGAACCGGTTCCACTTTAGGCTCATGTTGAGCCAGAGCAAACTCTGCTTTGCTACTTTATCAGCAATGGTTCAACAGTTCTTTCAAGTGTGTACCTGTGTTGCAGATTGATATAGAACACTATTGATTATTGGACTATTGATCCTTACAACAGTTAATTTAACATAGACCAAGTTCCGTGTACTACTGTGTAGACATCTTGAGCAACAAAAAACCCCTCATTGAACAAGGAAGACAGCGACATTAACAGAAAGAACTTTGTAAAAGGATAGTTCCAGTCCTACAACTTGGGCCTTGTTTTCATAGTTTTATGCAATATTCCTATTCTACATTTCTAGTTTAATGATAACACTGTTCTTACCAACTAAATTAATTGTCGAGATCTTGAATTGCTAACCTTTAAATAGAAACTTGAGCAGTCAGACTGGTCTTAAACAACCCACCAGGTTTGACAGACTCATTTTAGATGAGAGGGTTGACTGATGAAATTATCACACATTCTCTGTTGTAAACATCCATCAAGTTTTACATACTGACTTCTTTGACCTAATTATCAACATTTGGGATGCACTCACAGTCAGTTTAGCCTCCAAAGAGCCTTTTTTCACAAACGATGCAAGGGAAAGACGGAGCTACTCCTCAGATTCACACTGACACCTCCTCACTATAGCATGGCTTTATTTGAGCCACCTAAAAATGGTGGACCCCTAAACGCCATTTTGTGGAATTAATTGTAAATTGGAGCTGGCTGGGCTGATATATTGGCTGAAACTAGCTGTCACAGATATATACGTGTGTTGACTGAGAAGTAACAGGAAATTGCAGTACAAAGTGCAAGAAATGTGAGCTAACTGAGAAACCGTTTAGCATTAAACTGTACGGTTTGTCCACCAGTGTGCACGAGCAAATACAAATTTGACGCGTAAAATGTCCCACTCATTTCACATGTTGGTAACAGTTGTACCACAGATGTACCGGTTCCATCTAACCAAACATGAAGCAGTGTTTTGTGAGATTGTGTTTTTGTGGGTGGACCTTGGCCCCTCTAGGGTCTGTGGCGGCAGGCTTTGGGGGTCGTCCTCCAAGAAAATTTTGTTATTTTATTAAAAACTCTGCATTTTTTTTCATAATTTCAGACTGTTATTATTACAGTATTAATAAAAAACACAAAACTTGTAGTTTCTCAGATCACACCCAGACATTAGTAGAACAAAAGTGAAACAAATATTCTCCCTGGTGAAGTAGGCACAATGGCAAATAAAGTAATCCTGTGATGAGCATTGTGTCCTAAACAAAATAATCGAAAAATAACACACTGGCTTCACACTAACCAGCTGTATGGGTGGGTATGGTTAGGATTTTATCTTTATCTTCTCCACACACTTATCAGCCCAGTAAAATAAATCATATTCCTGACACCAAAGTACTGAGTGAAGTTTAGAAAGAATCAAGAACAAAAACTTTTGTTTTAGCTTGCCTGTTACAATATGCTATTAGCTTAACAAGAACTGTGGACAAAGCAGGTGGAAACATCGATTTCCTATTTTTCCTGCTTTCTACTGTGGAGTAAAACGTTACCTTCACTTCACCTGGGTCACTGTCTCCACCCCAGCCTGTGTGGACACAGCGAGGACAGAGACTATAAATGACAGCAAAGCGTGGTAGAGAGGTGAAAGAAGATCTAGACTCTGCACACAAGTATTGGATTTTTAAACGAGAGTGCAGATTTACACATAGCTCTTTTTCTCAGCTGACCCATAAATGCTCCATTTTATGTTATTTCTGAGAAGCGTAAAAAATAATGTTGGGTCATTATTGTGGGGGGGGGACAAATTAGGCTGTAAGTAACATCTTGCAAGTCACCACTTCAAATCCCTACACTCTTACCTAAATTGGCAGAAAAACTTTCTCTAAAAAAAAAATCACCCCTTTGGTATTCGTCTTCATTACTTTCTTCTTTCCCACTCAACCATTTCCCAAACCACTGCCTCTGTTTGTCTGATGCTGAGCCATTTTTTGTCTCCCCCCCCCACCCCACCTCCTTGGTTTCACATCTCTTGCCAAGTTGCTGCTCAACTGACTCTGAGGTACCACACCAATGCTGTAAGGAAATTTTGGGCAAGTTCTAATCTATGCACAGCATCTGACTGAAACCCAAGCTTGATGCATAATGAATAACAAGAAATAAATGATGAAAAAGTTGCAGACACCTGAGCACCATCTGTGTCAAGAAAGTTCCATGTTTGATTTCTCCCTCCCTTTCTCTCCTTTCATACCCATCCTACTTTTTACTGTGTTTCATGGTAAGAAACACCTTTTCTAAGAAAGCTGCTGGCGCCACTGAAAATGTTTGTAGAACAGAGTTAAAGCTGTGCTGCAACCTCAGAGATTTCCCCAAACCATTTTCCTTTTTCAGCTTTGTACGTAAGCACTTTTTTAGTAGTAAGTTAACTGTTAGAGAGAGTTAAAGGGTTTTGCTGGTATGAGTCATGGACAGGGAGTGGAGGAGAACACATATACTCCATCATCTTTCCTTCTCAATCCCCTTTCATTGACTTTAAAGTTAAAGGCACTGGCTCTGCCATGAAAGTAGATGAAAAGCTATCTACAGCAGAAATGGACATTCTACCCGTACTTCCTGTCACTTCATAAGCTTTCCAACACTGATTTTGTTAAATGTGATTGAAAAATAATTCTTTTTTAACAGAAAAGTCCCAAAGATACACTTTATTTCAAAGTTAACATAAAATCTGTTTTCTTTTGCAGTCGTACTATCCAGCTGATCCCATAGTGATCCATGTGTTGTTTAGCTAGTTTTATTTATTTTGTTAAAAGATTACAAATGTTTTTATTCTGTTGTTCTGTCTTGTTTTGAAATGTACTTCATCTTTTGTGAAGCTGCCAAAGGGAAATATCTGAACAAATAGTTTTCTTCCTTACAGAAGCCTCAACTTTATTTCTATTAAAGTTTTTTTTCTGTGAGCTTCCTTTGTAAGGCAGTCAGAGCTAGGAAAAAAATGCTGATATGTACAGTTTATTGAGAGAGAAACTGCCGCTGTGTGGGTTACATTTAGCAAATTGTGGGATGTCAGGTAGTTTTTATTAGAACTATGATGTTGCAGCTTCATGTTTTGATGGCTGGTAAGAAGTACTTTGGTTTTCTGCTGCACAATAAAAGACATATATATGGACATGGACAGTGACACTCACATGATTATAACATTAGGTGTTAGTGCATATATGCATGTTTTTACAAATGTTTGCCAGTGCTCGCAGTCTGTATAGTTTGGGCTGCACTCGCACATGGGCAGACCAAATTTAGGTCGACACTCTTGGACACATCTAGCCACATGTGTAAAAAGTATACAGTATAATTGACGAGATTGTATTATTAGACACAAATATTAAAACAAAGTCATAATTTCTTAATGTGGTGGTCTGTTATTATATATAACGTCTGTTTCTGTGAATAGCATAAAGGGAACCACAAGTTAATCTCATTATAAAACCTGTGTGTGTTTCGGTTTAGGGTGGTTTTTCTGCTAGAAATTTGTTTTCTACACAACTTGAAGCCAGAAGGATGGCCTGTTTCTGTACCAGCTCTGTATAGATTAGGGCTGCAACAATTAGTCAACGTAATCGACGACGTCGACTATAATAATTAGTCGAGGTGAAATTTCATTGTGCTACATGCCGTTTAGTAGAGAAATAGCAATCTTCATTTTATGAACATTTGTGGTTGTTGAACGGCAATGCACTACATTAAGTGCTGGGGGCGGAATTGATTCCACTGTCTTCCATGACTGCTTGACTGAAAGACTACTCACGAAGAAGAAGCTTCCAAGCGAGAAGCTGAAAGAAGCGGAGAAAGCGGGAGAAAGATCCGACCAGCAGAACGGCTTTTGTTTTGCTTTTGCTTATGCACGCTAAATAATCACTAAATACACTTTTGAGGCGAGAAATCAACTGGGTAGAATTTGAATATTGGCAGTTTTAGGAAAGTTGATGACGAATCGAATATGTGCTCAGACGTTTTCGGGGTTGAGAAGCTCCACAGGCAGCCACAGATCCTGGTCCCAGTTACTCAGACCACTGCAGCAGCAACAACAACAGTTGAAACAGTGGTTTCCTTTACGTTAATTTATTTGTGGCGGCCCGCTACAATATCAACGCTGACCGCCACATACTAATTCTATTTTACTAGGCCTATTTAAAATCTTATGCTAGCATATCCTCTCGCTCGTCTCACCCTCATGAACACTGCAAAACAAATCTGTCCAACACAACGCTGGCAATGTCGAAGACCCAGCTTTAAAAACAGTTATTAGTAATGAGTAATGGTTCATTCAAATCAAGGAACATCTGGCTCGTGATGTAGCCTGCAGAACTTTCTCCGCTGAGTTATTGCCTAAAACTTATAGCACTTTTGATAAATAAACTACAGAAGTATAATGAAAGAGGACTGTTGCTTTATTATTCTAAATAGACGTTGTTAGTGTACAGTTGTGGTTTTAGTACTTGCTTTTAATTTGCTTTTATTTTATATAGTTCCCAAGCAAAAATCAGTTAAAAGTTTTAAAGTTTGTATAAATGAGTGAATTATAGGAGTAGCCTACGCTGTCTTGTCTTCTTCTCTGGTTTCCCCATGGCGTTGATACTGGTGTTGATTCTGAATAGTAAACCTGATTCACTTAATGGTAAGGTTAGCTAGTTAGGGGTGACAGAGATAATCGTGACTGATCGACTAATCGAATAAATAATTAACAGATTACTCGACTACGAAAATAGTCATTAGTTGCAGCCCTAGTACATCTCTGGGATTTCCACATCGAAACATTTCCACTGACATGTATCTATTGGTAGATGGCAGAAAGCTTAGAAACAGCATTCTGTATATATCGCAAATATATTTATATTTATTTCCTCATCATGCATCTATGAATTTACAGAACATGGAACTATCTTAATCATTTTAGACCAAACATGATATTAAGAATATCAAAGCAAAAAAACAGTTTCAAAAATGATCCATGTGTAGATTTTCTGTTTGGCTGCGTACCACTATACTTAAGGTTGTTTAGTTCAAGGCAACTGAAACTACTTAATCGAGCTTAGGGAAAGATTATGGTCATAGGCAGGGGTGGGAGTGCAGGGGAATGCACAGGAACGGCGGCGTAATTGGCATCGCAGGGTACCTGGAACCAGCCCCCAAAGTGGCGATTCTGTGTCAGCCCTGTCATCTCTACGAGCTTACAGGTACGCTGGAAGCTGTGGTGATGTTGATTTCTCTGACAACAACAAATCCATGTTTAAATCATAGTGCTCTCTGTTGTAGCTGAGCTCAAAGACACGCACGGTGCAAAGTCAGCCGACAGCAAAGCAGAGAGGTCGTAGTGGAAACAATGAAGTGAAGTGAGGAGAGGAGACAGCAGCACCCGGCCCCCGCCCCCGCCCTCCAACAACACTGACCTCCCTGAGAGGTTTTGTGGCCTTTTAACAACGTCACAGCGATCATTATTAAACATGATAATTATGAGCCAAAAAAAAAACCCACGTTCCAGCAATTAAATGCTCTCCGATTAACACCACCGTTTCACTATCTATAACAAATCGCCTTGCTCACTGTCATCTTGTTGAAACAGCCTATGGGAGTGAAGAGAGCTTCCTGTATTGATTGTCACTGATGATGCTGAAGGTGCAATCACTTATCCTGTCATAGTGAAAGATTGGGACACTGTTCAGGCTTGAAGGAAGCCAACATACGCAGCGCATCAAACACCGCTTTGTTCAACTTCCAAATGGTCTGTGCTTTGTGTTGCGGGAATTGCGGGTCGTCACTTGTCATCGGATGACCTGCTTGAAAGATGACAATGTCTACCCCATTGCTCATACCATGCTGCAGTGCTCTTCTGGAGGAGCCGTGTTTTCCAACTTGAATGCTTGTCATTTCGGTTTAGCCCTGGAAAACGATGCTCGCAGTGTAATGGAACATTGCACCTAGGTCACCAACACCCAAATGGAATATTGAAAAATGGAAGTGTCTGCGTGTTGGGTGTCATATTGTCAGGTGTCTCATTGCTTCTGGGGAAATATTAGACTCTGACGCACCAAGGAGATGGATGCCGTTTCTTTGGGTGGGTTCAGGATGATGGTGGTGGGGGGGAAAGGTTTAGTAGTTTGCCTGTTTGTCATGAAATGCATGTGAAATATTACATAATTCTCCATCAATTTTTCTGTGGTTTTTTTTGTCTTGTTTTTTTTTTTTTGCAGACAGCAGTCTCCTGAAGACCGTTGACGGAGCTCATTTGGAGTGTGTCATAAAAAACCACCCTCCACTGGTTTCCATGATGCACCTGCTTCCAGAGAATGTGCTTGTATCTGGAGATGAGAACATTCCCGGGCTTGCAGCTTCTCCAACAGGTAAACTTTACATCACTCAGAAGGTGTAGGGTCAAAGAATGAGTAATTCAGTCCCTTACAATACCAGCTGTTCTTTTAAGATGTTTTGAAAATGTTTGGCAAGATTAGAAGACCTGTAGGAATTCGTTTTATATAGTCTCCTTTTAGACAGTAGCAAACAAATGATGTCGGTCATACGTAGCTTGTCTATTCACATCTTAAGTCTGTGTTTACTGTGCAGCTATGTGCAGCTCATTACAGATTTTTAGTAGATTCGGGAATCATTAGTGGTGCTGCTTTGATTCTTTCATTACAGATACTGTACAGATACTCACGTTTAGTCCCTATTCAGCTGTCAACATTTAAGTAAACAAAGATGCCACCTAAACTACAGTAATTAAACGATGACATGACTCAATCCAACACTTTCAGCTCATTTCAGGTGGAATCTCACATAATAAAGTTTAGCAACCACTCACATGTCTTTCTTCTGTCAATATAACATGCAGCACATTGATCAGGGTACTTAACAGTGGCTTTTTTTTGGGAAACTTAGTTCCATCAGAAGTTGAAATGTCTGCAGTACTTAGAAAGTAAGTTTCTAAGGGGGAATGTAATGAAGTCTGACAGTGCAGAGCTATAATCATTGGGAGTCAGTGGGAGGTATGGTAGCTGGCTAATCCTCTTCATGTTCTGGGGCTGTGAGCAGCAGAGACCTAAGCTGCCTTTTAAGACCACAGCCACCGGTTTGATATTCACGCCACATTCAGAACAGTCCAACTCTGCACTCTTGAGACAAGGGCTGCAATGAAACGCTTGATGGCTACATTAGTCTTGAAGAGATTACAATCACACTGGCTATTTTCTCTTTGTCGTGTCTGAAAGTTGTGATTGTGGACTTCACAGGCTTCCCCGCTTTATCCATTTGCCGAGATGCTTTCTTCAGTCGTTTCAGTTCACAACAAGCATCCCGATGGAAACCATTTTTGTTGGATGGGTTGACACAAGCACTGTTACGTCTCTCTGGGGTGTAAATATTCCAGTGATTGGCATTAGACAGCTTACCACAAATCAATGGAGCTGTCATTTAGATGGAGCTACGGTCTCTCAGAAAAAGTGTGGGTTGACCGTTTAAACATTTGCTGCCAAAAAGGGACTATGTTCCTCATCCAGCTCATCAATATCTTCATGAGGGACTATGAAATATGACGATAAATTATCGAATGCTTGACGGAATGTATCTGCTTAATAGTGTTAGTTGCAAATTTACATCCTCCTTAACCCCCCCCCCCCCCATTCTTTCTGCCTGCGATGCATTTGCTGTAGCCTTGTTAAGCTAGCAGTTAGTGAAGGTGGGAGACTTAAGTTATTATCACAGCTTTCAATGTCTCTCGGTAAAATAGACACTTAAGGTTTTGCAAAATGAAACGTTAGCTGTCACACAGCTGGTGTGCACATTAAACGGAGAGTTACGTGTGTGACTCTATAAATTTGGAATGATCGCCAGATGTGTTATGTTGGCAGTATCATGGCTAGAATGTGCCTGGTGTAGAGAGTCTGGGGGGAAGATGGAGGGATGCTGGAACAATAATCCGTTGATCTGAGAGGGGTGGTAGTGTCAGTGGGTGATAGGTAGATTTTAATGCTTTTTTGAAGAAGAAGAAGAAGAAGAAGAAGAAGAATTCAAGCCAGAGGTGTTAAATTGCTCTTTAAAGTACCAATCTCAAAGATTTTTATTTAAATAAAAGTCTGTTAAGTTACTATCTTTTACCGAATGAGGTAACACCATGGTGACTGAGCCTATGCCCCACTGATGAAAGTATTGCAATATTATTTATTTCCAGTATTACAAACTAGGTGTTTGTGGTGGCATTCCCGGAAAAATAAGTAACTTTTTAAGTGCCTGCTAACGCAAACCCAACATTTCCTACTGCTGCAGTTTCACATTAAAAGCATCTTTACTGCCGGTGAAACCTTTATTTTGAAATAGTCACAGGAAATATGTTTCTCAGTAAGATTGGCACTTACTAGCTATAGTTCATTCTTTGACAGCGCACCAGTTTGAAATACTTTAGGGAGCGATGGAACCAGAAGGGGCAGCCACAGTGAGCTGTTAGATGAAGAGCTGCAGGCGATAAGGTGCGCACCTCTAACTTCTCAGTGAGGTAACCATGTCCTTTAACTGTGCCCTGCTGTTTGCAGACTCTTGCCGTGCGCTGCATAAATTCAGATCATTGTTGCTCGCAGAATGATGGAAAAAGACCGGCTACTGCCTGAATTATTTCTTAGAATGACAATAGTTTGTTTTATTACCCCCAGAATTCTGTGACCTGTAGTTTTAAACCGCATTTGCTGTTACCACCAGTATAGGCGTCGTCAGTTCAACGAGAGGGACATGCAGACATAATGGCAGACCTTCGCAAGTGGCACCTCTAGTTTACAGGAAATCACTCATCTCAGCAGCAGGAAAGTCATATTGCTATTATTGTGGACAGTATTGAAATTTGCAATTGCGATATAGTGGAACAAATGGTACTATGAGTCATCTGGTTAATTATCAAGGAAAATGTACAAATACTGATGTTTTGAAATGTGTATTTCTCAACTCCAACAAAGTTAAAAGAGCAGTTTTTCTTTGCTGCCAGTCCAAATATACTTAAACAGCTTTTTAAAACACTCATCACAGAACACTCTACTGTGATTGATCCATTGTGGGACTTGTAGTTCTTGAACGAGGGGCAGATACATAATACACCAGCACACTTTATGTGAACAAGATTACTGAACAAAATTTAAAACAATAACTTTAGTTAAACAGATGTAAAACAGAACAAGGAGAGTGTTGCTCTCAGTAGGAGGCAGCTAGAAGGAGCAAATATTGTCACAATGGCATCCTGACTCTGGCTACATCTACATCTGTCAAAGGCACCATCCACAGCCTGGAGGAGGAACTAGTATAGTGTATTAGTATAATATTATAACATTATTATAAAAATATAATAGCATACTATTTTACAACTAGTTCAATGTTAAAACTAATTACAGCTGTTTCGTTTCTGTGGGTTGTTTTTATTCAACTTAAAAATCATATAGTTAAACATTGCAAAGTTTGCTGTAACGCGCCAGACTGTTTTTTTTAATGTCGCGCCCCATCCAGGCTATGATTGGTCGGTTTACGAAAAGTGACACTGACAGGCGCATCAGCTTTATGAAAAGTTGAACTAATTTTGAATTAATTTTCTTGTTGGTTTAAAATGTCACACACTGCACACTTTTTTTGTTTAATTAAATCGCGCCCTTTTGTGGTTATGTAACTTCACAGGACGACATCGCAATTGCAATGTTTTTTGTGAACATCTGCATTGTGCATGCAAGGACTCCACTGGTGGAAGAAAATGGAAACGACAAAAAGGCAACGGGGCTTCACTGATATCTTTACAAAAACAAACCCGTAGCTACATGGCTAACTGAGCTAATTTGCTGACAGCAGTTAGCAGGATTTCTGTCCATCAGGAAACCTAATCACTGAGAGCTGAAGTAGAACAGCTGGGGACATCCGAGGGAAAAACAGAAAATATTTTCTACGTAAAATATGATCCAGCTTTACCAAAATCAGGGAATAAAGTTGTTGTGTTTTTGTTCAGTAATCATACTCAGAAACACCTCACCCCAGCGGTGTCTCTCTTTTTTTTGACCTAATTCATGTTGCCCCATATCACTAGTTCCACCAAAATAATTGTTATGTTATGTTTTGCAGATTAAAATGACGTAAATGTAAAAATGACACAGAAATGACCAACTTCTGTGGTTGAGATGATTTCCTGTCAGCTGCGTGCAGAGGTAATCTTGCAGACATCCACCATTTTGTGTGCAGCTAGGGTGTACCTGGCTGCAGAGCTTGCCCTTTCTAGGTGCTGACCACTGAAATTGCATTTGCTATCATTTACTAAAGGACCACACCCAAGGTTTTGAATCATTAAAATAGAAGAAATGTGGCACAAGTGAAAATGTGTTTGCTCTGGTACAATTTGTGTTTTAAGGCATCCTTGTTCAGAGGCATAACATATGGGAGTAGGAAATGGAAATTCATACAAATAGCATATGCTCCCGATTTTTTTTTCCTTACCACAGCGGCTCGAGTTCGATTCCAACCCGCGTTCCTTTGCTGCATGTATCACCAAATTGTGCACCAACTGACCAACCTGATCAACAGATTGATGTTTACATCCACAGATCATGTTGCTAGCATGGTTAAAAAAGTCAAACATACATTCTAGGGGTATATCATATTTGAAGTGGAGCATCTCTGAAGTCCAGGATGAGGCAGACATATTAATAAGTAAAGCTGCCATGAAACCGCAAGTGTTTCTGGAAACCGACACTTTGGTGCCGAATAGACCAAATTAGTATGGAGTTCCGCTCACTTTCTATGATAACGCAGACCACAGAATCAGCGTGGCTGTAAAACTGTATCAAACCATGCATTTTCTTTAAGTTTCTAGAACTTCTGGGATTCCATGATAAATTTTCTAGGGATGATGGGGAATGTCAGGGAACTTTGCAAATGGGTCACAAAAAGGCAAATACCGCAATATATTTCACAACTTGTTTTGCAGATTTATTTCACTACATGGTGGTTTCAGTTGTTTATCCTCAACAGCAATCCCAACAGAACTGACCTGAAAACAAAGTTAACATGTCCCAGAAGTAATCTAAATATGCTATAATCATGTAAAATGTCACGGCGCGTTGATGCATTGATGCTGTGTTCATACTGCCACCAGGAGATGCTCTGCTGAGGCCCCAGCTGCTCAAGATGCTGCCCCTCACTCTGAACAGACTGACCATCAACCTCCAGCCGTCCCTGGAGATGTTTGAAAGCCAGCTGCTGCAGCTGATCAATGCTGACTGCCATAACACAGTAAGGCCAGACTGCCATAACACACACAGCCTTGATAGTCCATGCACATGGCACATGACACAGGACAGTAACAGTTTGGCACGAGAGTAGTCCGGTCATGTCAAATGGCATTATGACATTCTCATACTATGGGTCTACAGTTTGAGCCTTTGAATTGCTTGTGTGCTTAAAAATCGATGCTGTGTTGAGGAAAGATCAACATACATGGTGTACTTACTCATGAAGCAAATATGTCTCTTCAAGATCTTATATCCTACATGCTTTGAATGTATATAGTGTGCTTACAAGGGAAATAAATCACCCTGTAGTTTTGTTTTATGAGTGCACATGTACAACTCCTACAACGTTTCATCTTTCTAAGGTAACAGTTCACTACACTCCTCAAATTAAAGATGGCCATGATGGCCTTGGCACACCTCTGCTAAGATTATTTTCTCCACCCTGATGCTTTCCTTTATCTCACTTTCCGTTTCTTTAGTGTGCAAGCACAAGCTTTTACAGCTGCCACTGCAATTTAAGGCACATCACCTCCCAAACTAAATGGAGCTTATCTATTCTCTTCCCTCTCGCTTGTCTACGGAAACCCGGATGGTTAACCATATTTGACAGGTGCAACTATGGACTAGCAATTATTTGTACAGTGGCTTTGCATGGGCCCTATCTGTTCCCTTCAGCCTAAGTGAGATGTGTCTTTGGTAGGGATGAGAATTGATATGACAACGCTGTCACTCCGTATCTCTTTCCCGCTGCTCTTTGATACTGCTGGGCTAGAACCTTAAACTAAAACACAGAGGATCGAGGGAGTGTTTAGACTTTATTAAGTGGAGCAAATGGTCTATATTTACACTAAGTGTACCTAAGATGGAGCAACTGCCTAAACATTTGTTTTACAGAACTGCAGGTGGCTTTCAGCTAAGGTGGTTATTTTGTTGGATGAGTGAAGAATCTGCATGGAGAGGTCATAAAACAGTGGTTTAAAGTGTTTTGTTAGTGTAGAGTTAACGGTGCTAAAACTGACTGACTAAAAATGATACGTTATACAAAATTACAGTTAAATAACATTTATTTAATTCTTAAAAAAATATGATCTCTACATTGGAAGCCTTGTAAAAACAGATCAGATTCAGATTTGGACAGCTTTATTGATCCCAAGGAGGACAATTCATTTGCAGCTTCCCCAGTTCATTACACACGACTCAAAAATCACAGGCAAGGTGGTTGTATGTCATCGGCAACAGATCAACATAGATAGATCAATAAAAGGAAGCGACGAGAGATAAAAATAACACAAACTGTGATCTGAGGACACTGAAAAATATTAAATACGCTTCTTTATTCATTTTAAGAGCAAGCACAAAGCAAAATGTGACAACCAGATTTGAAAGGCAAATTGACTTGCACTGCACACTGTAGCTTGTTGTTTAGCTTGTTGTCCTGTTTGTTTATGCTTGTTCTTTGTAAGTACAGAAATTCCCTTTCCTTGTGTCTAAATACCTGACCATTAAAAGTGATTCTGATTCTGTTGCTGATAGAAAAAAAATAAATAAATAAATAAAAGAAAAAAGTTTTACATAGTTTGGTAGCCTGGCAAATGCAGAGTAGTCTGTAACCTTGTTCATTTTTAATTTCCAAAGGGTATTTTTAACAAGCAAAGACCAAAATGCCTCTGGACACTATTGGATAGACCTAGTCAATCAGTCAATCAGGGCAAAACCAAACATGTAATGTAGCGTAGTTGGTGAATTAAACTTACCTTAAAAATCCTGTTAGAAATACAGCCAGGAGAGAAAATATACCATCCAGTTTGTTTAATACTGACGTGAGAGCAGATTCATCAGAAACAGATCCACAGCAGAAGCAGCCATCATGATTGTTTATGAAAACTAGTGCAGTGCCCGTTCACAGGCGCCGATGTAATGCGCCTCCCTGCGCTTTTTTTTGTTCAAAATGTGCATCTCACATTGGTTTTACCTCCAGCAGTGGTCGGCAAGAGGGGGCCCGCTGGCCTAATAAATAAATAAATACCTCAATAGGGGCTTGTTAAAAAACAGATCTCAGTCATGACAGCAACAGTTACTCACATAATCACTTCCTCTTAAGTGATTGTGCCTAGAGTTTTTTTTTACAGCTTTCTTATCGAATTGAATTGAGAGCTTTTAACGTGAAAAGTTCTGAAAGACATTTAAAACTGTATCGTGCTTGACACACCTCTTAAAAAAAGCGTGAGATTGGATTTCCTTGAATGAGAAGCGTAGGAATTTCCTCTGAAAAACAACAGACCAGCACTGCGACTCCCTCGTAGAGACGCCGCAAAAGCAGTCAAATTTATTTGTATTAGTGCTTGTTTTCCTTTTCTTCTATTCCCTTTAGTATATTATTGAGCGTATAATGTTGAGCCGCCTATAGGGGCAACCCGCAGACCATTATGTGAAGGCACTTTTGTGGGTCCAAGGTTGCTTCCCTTTCAGATCTGCCCACATACCCTCTGGAGGTAGCCAGTTCTTTAGGGGGTAGCAAGCCTATTTAAATGTATTTATATTAAAAGGGAGGCTTTATGGAGATTTAGCCCCCTGAAACTTGCCCTGCACCAATGCAGTGAGTCCCAGATTTCCGCTGAAAGGGCCCAGTGCAGATTATGTGACCAAAAAAAGAAGGAGGGGGAGAGAGAGAAATGAATACATTAATTAATAAATGGACACACTAGAAAAATCCAAATTTCATAGGAAGATTGCCATTAAATTTGCTGAGGAACATTTTGTTCTCTCCTAGGTACAAACTCAACTGCCAGCACCACGCTCAGGACAGTGATATTTCAGACCTCTAGGGGCTTGCTTGTGGGGCTCATTTGACCAGGCTTGCATTTTGGCAAACAGCTGAAGCCTGTCTAAAATTATTATACTGTATGTCCTTGACACTACAGAGTAGTACTGTTTATATACAATACTGTCAATAATAGAGTCAGAGTACTTAATCCTTAAGTAAAAATCCCACCACAACACTGCTGATTATTTGTGGTGCTCAAAGGAAGCTTTGTCTCCTGTATGCCTGTGTATACTATGCCTGTTTAAAAAACAAAGCACAGTTAACAGTCCGATCCAGTCAGCCATCCATACCCTTTGCTTTTCTGGGTCTGGATCACAGTCTTAGGCTAAGCAAAGTAGACCAGACGTCATTTTCCCTAGTGACATGCAACTCTTCCCGGAGGAACCCAAGGCTTTCCCAGTCTACGTGGGATATATAATCTCTCCAGTGTATTTTGGGTCTGCCCCTGTTTTTCTCCCAGTTGGATATTTCCAGAATACCTCCAGAGGAATCCAGGAAACATCTTTTATAAGATGTCTGAACCAGCCCAACTGCCTCTTTTATTCTAATTATTTCCTGTATGCTTTCACTATGAATGAGCAGTGTTTTTACTCTGAGCTCCATTTAGATATCTGAGCTCCTCACCTTGTCTCAAAAGATTAGCCCTGAAACTTTTTTTTTGCTGCTTGTATTTGCAATTTATTAATTTTGGTCACTACCCAGATATCCTGACAATAGGGTGAGGGTTGGTAAGTACGTAGATCAACTGGTAAACTGAAAGCTGTATGTGAACTTTTCACCAAAACACTCCAGTTATATCTACTGACATCCACGTGTATGATATTTGGATTGTCCTGACATGCACTTGGGTAAATAAGTAGTGGCAGTGGGTTTTGGCAGCAAACTAAATAGTAACGATGGGAAGTAGGCTACAACTTCGCCTTCCTTTTCCACTGTGAGGTAAGTGACATGTTAGCGTGAATAATTTCCTAATTTTGGCATTCACATTTTTTTTTTTCTCATGTGTGAGATGTTCTTTGAAGGTCTTCACAACCAGTCTTTGAGTTGCGTAGATTAGTTAAATGTTCCAGACTTTTATAACTTCAGTGATATGATGACATTCTCGTGTCTGTGAGAGGTGTTAATACGTGCAGAAGTCAGCTTGATTGCAGCTTTTAATTAAACTGTGCGTCTGCGTGTGTGTGTGTGTGTTTCTGTGTGTGTGTGTGAGAGACGGAAAGAAAAAGTGTGTGATCTGTGCGTGACCTTTAAAAGTGTGACTCCAGCTGGATTGTCATCAAGCTGTCTCTGAAGTGATGCTGACACCTCACCCGCCAACTCCTTTCTACCGTTGCATGAGAGAATATGTGCACGTGTGTGTGTTTGTGACTCCATGCCAGCGTGTCTGTGCTTAAATTTGGTATCGAGGCAGAAACGGAGTGACAGAAATGAAGAGGAATGGGGTGGCGGATGAATGTACAGTGCAGCATGAAACGAATCCTTTATGCTGGCTGCCAGTCTGACATACAGTCGTCACATAATCTCCCCATAAGTAGTGCTATTTTTAGCCCAACAAACTATCACAGAGTGCGGCTTTTCTTTATAGTCCACTTTCCCATTTATTATACAGCCAGTGCCCTAACTAATGTGCTTTTCATGTTAACTACTGTAGCTACTTTCCGTAGCTTCATAGCATACTTTAACTAGCACTTTGGCTTGTCTGAACTGTGGTTTCTGACCTCTACAAATGCACTCTGAGCTCCACTTGAAAAAAATGAACACTCATTCATCTTTAGGGTTGTTGGAACTGCCGTCTCAAAGTTTGAGGGAAGCCAGAGGCTACGTCACCTGACTTAACTGCGTAGCAACTGTTCACCTACATCTTTATTAAAATCTATCACTCCCTCTGAAAGGACATGAGATCTTGTCAGGAATTATGTAACGTCTTGGCTTGTGATCAAAAGGACCGGGGAGAACAGAAGACAATGAAGAGGAGTAGAGGAGCCGGCAAGGACCGGTGCCACGCCGCAGGCAGAACAAAACGCTGTAGGCTGATTTAATGAATGGAGAAAGACTTTGGCAGAAAAGCTCCAGGAAGTTTTCAGTTGTCCTAAAAGAAGAAAACTCACTCAAAGTAGGACTTCCCCTGTGGACGCGGTACTATTAAAAAAAAAAAAAAAGACAAGGCAAAGGAGGTTGAACATTTCTGAAATAAGGAGGTGTCTTGCACATTGTTCTCTAAGGACACAGAGTTTGGCTGCACCTCCTAATGTTCCAGCTGAGTGCCTTCTCCTCATAATTAGGCCTATAACCACTGTAACCAACTGAGTGCAAAGGAATGGGATTTAATGCACTTGGCTCACATCAACTATTCATGAAATTCAGGTCTTTGTGATGATAGACGATCCAATGATAAGACAAAATAGACTGCCCCTGCTTATAGACCCTGTAAGTCAGACAAGTGGTTGGATAAGGAAAGACGGCTTCATAAACTTTAAAAGTCTCACAGTCACTGCTTTTTTCCCCTCTGTTGAAGTAATGTATTTGGGGAATCTGACCAAACTGAGAACAACGCTGTGAGACAGATAGATGTAGCGGAAGGATCCATCAGTCACTAATGGGAACTCAAATAATACCAGCTTTGCAGTATTGGCAGTGTTTTGGGACTCACTGCACCCTTTGTCAGAGCACATGGCATGTATGAATGCCATACTCAAACTCAAACTGTGATCGCGTAAAGGTAGGCTGATATAACTCTTATTCCTTCTCAAGTGCAAGGGACATCACCACACCCCAGTGACAGAGTATTGCTTTACAAAAAAGCAGGTTATTGCCATCTCAGCTCACATATAACTATTCTTCATTTGGGAATTCAGGTCTTCCCTATGGCACTGCCTTATTGATTATCAGCAGATTAAGATAAGATAAACTTTACTGATTCCACTCTCAGGACATCAGGTGCCATCAGGCCTGCATCATGAATTGTCACTGCGGCTGCTGTAATTGCAGAAACAGATGTTGCTGATGCTGACCAGCAGTTATTATTTAGAACAATAACATCTGGAAAGTATGCCATTACTCATTTAACACTGGCTATTTTGTTAATGTAATGTTGAATAAAATGAGTGAGATCAATGCCTTCTCTGTATTAAAGCAGAGGTCACCATCATGATCTATGTCAATTTGCCATGGGTGTAAACTGTACTGTATAAATTCCAGTAATTATCTATTTTAGTGAGTAATGAAGTAACCTAGTCCTTATTATCCAGTGTGAATCAGATAGATGTCACAACCTCAGTTGTAGGGTTAACTAATCTAGTTAAGTGGGGTTAAGAGCACCCCCTCAAACTTCTGACAGTTAGCTGAACAAAGCTGGCAACTAAATCCTTTCTAACAAACTCAATGAATTTTCTGACCAAACAAAAATGCTTCCAATGGATCTCTATTCATCTTTTCTGATGAAATCATTAGTTGTTTGTCACACTATTTTTTTTTTTATCTTGCAACTATTTTTCTAAAAGGATGTGTTGCCTGGGTAGCTAACTTTTCCCTCTGTGCCACAAAACACATAAACACATCAATAAGTCACACTGTTCCACTGGGTGATCTATCCCTTCATTACGATACACATGGGCACTGTAGTTTATTCTGAGTCAATCCCACACACATCATCCTGCCTCCATAAATAGCACCAAATGTGCAAACGGTTTAGGCAGGTGTGGGAAAAAATAAAGTATATATATATTTATAGGCAATAGATTATATCAATTAACAAAATCAAATCAATATTTGGTGTGACACCCTTTAAATTCAAAACTGCATAAATTCTTCTAGGTACACAAAGTCAGGGATTTTGCAGGCATATTTTCAGGTGTATGATTATACCAAACAGGTGCTGTTGATCACCAATTCAATATGCAGGTTGAAACACAATCTTTGACTGAAACAGAAACAGCTGCGTAGGAGAAATACAAACTGGGTGAGGAACAGCAAAACTGAGCTAACAAGGTGAGGCTGCGGAAGACGATTTACTGTCAAAAGTCATATAGAGTGGCGAGACTGAGCCACAGCATTAAGACACAAGCTAGTTACACTGCATCAGCAATGTCTCTCCCAGGCAGACATTTCAAGGCATACAGGGGTTTCCAGGTGTGCTGTCCAGGCTTGTTTGAAGAAGCACAAGAAAACGTGAAATGTTGAGGACAGTAGACGCAGTGATCGGCCAAGGAAACTTACCGCAGCAGATGAAAGACACATCATACTTCCTTACCTTTCCATTTGGAAGATATCCAGCAGTGCCATCAGCTCAGATTTGGCAGAAAATAGCAGGTACAGCTATCTACTGTCTGGAGAGGTCTGGGCAGAAATGCCTTCATGGAAGACTTGCAGACCAAAAAGCCATCCCTCAGACATGGAAAAAAGGCTACACAACTCAACTATGCACAGAAATACAGGAACTGGGCTGCAGAAAAATGGCAGTCTCTAGATTGATTAGTCAGAATTTGACATATTTGGCTACAGCTTGTTTCAGACAGAGGCTGAAATCAAGGCCTGCATGAAGTGCCATTAAAAGATAGAAAATTATTTTTTTTGCACATGCGAAGCTGGTATAGAGGACTTGCATAACTACAGCATAGGCCTGGAAATGCAGTGTAATAGGTCTCCTTTAAAATGTCTGTTTTTTGAAAGCATTTTTACCGTGCAGCATTATTCCACACCTGTACATGGTACTGACAATAGTCCCTAGTGAATGAACATTACTCCTATTATAGTAACCGTTGATAAAAACTACATTGACAAGCTGTTTTAGGAAATTACAGAGTTTTCAAAGGAAAAAGAAACCATATATTTGGGCTTGTGCACCCGCATTAGGCTTTCTTTCCAAGTGGAACCAGTAATATGCTCATGGTGATGCAGTGGATGAAAGTGGCATGAGCTATGTCATGCTCGGGGACACGTGGTATGAAATAGGAAGGCAGCGGTATGAGTGTGTGTGTGTGTTTGCCTTAATATTTTTGGTTGTGAATTATGGGAGTGTTTCAACAGTAAGGCAACAGTGATTTATCGGTGGAAGCGCTGTGCCAGTTAAAATCTGTTAAGGAGTAGGGGAGTGGGAGGATGAGAGCGGCATGCTAATGATGCTGCCACAGTTTCTTGCCATGGATGACTCACCCTCAATATGGGGGAGCTAATATCCACCGTGTGGGTAGCACATACGCATACACATACACACACGTACATGTCTTGACATAGATGCAGATGTGTAGGCCAGTGTCCTGAGTGCTGTGCTATCAGTTGGTTAAAACATGGAAAGCATCTTCTCCGTCGCTCTGTGTGATAGTCACAAAAACTCAGAGAGGCATTTTTCTTTTGTTTGCTGTTTTTCAAAGGTAAGAGAAACAGGCCAGAGTTGTGTAACTCACTTGGTAATTGGCTTATACAAAACTCATGTGGGACATAATTTCACCTGCTTTCTCTCTCTCACACTCTCTTGCTCTTTCTCTCTCACACACTCACATACACCCCTTGAGATGACAGTTGCCATCTGTAGAGTTATTATTGCCTTTTACAACAGCCTACACACTGATTTCACAAAGTACTGACACAAAAACTTACAGATGAATAGCTGACAGTTTTTATTGGTGCCATACTGAAAAAAAAGATCTAGTTTGCGAAAGCTATGGAGCACCAAACCCAGATGTGTTTTTTTTATATAAGAAGGCCAATGTAAAGGAAGAAATTAAATGGCAAGGACTGAAAATTCAATGCTGCTGTTGACAGAAAATTTCACCAGAATGCAGGAAATTAAGTCTTCAATGTTTAAATTTTCAGGAGAAGACCCCCAGACCCCCTGTCATATATTTTGGCATTGAAAACTTCTTGAAAACAGTTTTAAAATGTTGTCTTGTCTCATTCTCGTGAACACAATAATGTGTTTTGTCTTGTGACATAAGTGTACCGTCACACCCATAATTCAAAGCATAAGAAAATCCATGGCATTTAACGGTGGTAGACTAGTGATACATGTTATCAGTTCAAAATCCTTGCAAACACTGCTCTTCCAAATGAACACAAAGACATTTTCCTTTCAGTAAGATGATAATGATACATGATAACTGTGTTATTCAAGTTTAGTCCAGATATGTGCAATTGCATCTATTTAGACTCTATGCTTCTGTGTGTTAATGTCTTTTCCTTTAAATAATTGGTAAAGCTGCAATTTAGTCTGGGTTTCAATGGAGAGCTTTAGGCTGTGTCTGAAATCACCCCCTTGTTTACTCATTTGTTTACATAATTAACACTTAAATAGTTTACTTTATAGTAAGTGGTAAATTGAGATTTTTCACCATCTATAAATGTAGTCCTGCATGAAGCATTGTATTGTGGGATTTTTAGCTACTGCTTTGTTCCATTGTTGGGATTTTGTGTGTTTCGTTCGTTCATAAATGTCACAGTGAAGGTGAGACATTCAAATGAAATAACAGAAATATAGTGTTGTGGGTAGAATATGGTTTGTACACAGCCTTAGCATCAGGGGGTAAATTGGTTGGGTGTGGAGGGGGCTGTTTTGTCCAACCAACAGTCCAAAACCCAAAAAAATTGTAACCCCTGTCTCTGTTCGAAGATGCTCTTTGGCATTGGATAAGAATGTCATCCAATATTACAACATTGGTAGTATTTAACAGGTTTCAGAAGCTCATATTGGGACTTCTGACCTGGTATTGATCAGTGCCACTAAGCCCTGTCACGACCATTTATGAAGTCCCTATACAGTGATTACAGGGTCAAGACCCATTTGCCTGTGTTGAGCTTCTGTCTCAGTTGGAGCAGTTAAAAAGCCTTCTCACTTCTCTTCTGCCCTTTCAGCACAAAGAAATAACCTTCAGAAACCAATTTATCCTCCTCTGAAAATCTACACTCATTTTCCTCAAACTCGCACAATGAGGCCGCCGCCCGCCGCCGCCGCCTGCTTTACATTTAAGCTATTATTTCTAAATTCGCTATAAAGGACTTTCTTGCTTTTTTAGCACTTCCATTTCGTTATAATGACAATGTCCCCAACTAAATCAGTTTTGCTTACTAATATTTCATCTTCACCCCTCTGTCTCCCACTTCCTCTCCAGCAGTCGGATCGGTAAATTGAATCTAAGAGGATCTTTGTTGTTAATATTTCACAATGATAATGCCATTTTCAGGTGTGAATACTCAAGTGAAGAAATGATCTTCCACTTGTGTACTTTAGAGGGGTTTTTTTGTCATTTCATTTTAGGTTGAAATTCAGATGAGGGCAGGAAAAAACAGCCCCCCCCCCAAAAAAAAAACTAAAAAAACAAAACAAAACAAAAAAAGGCAAAAATGTGTCCGAGTTAATACTATTCCTGTGGACTGGAATCAAATTCAAACCTCTTCAGCAAACATTATGCATTACAATCCTCCACAGAAATGTTTTGCCTGTATTTTTTTGTAGGGTTTTTTATTATCCAAGGTAAGATAAGTTTTTCCACCAGTGCTATCTGGCTTGCTGGCGAGCACTTTATCCCCAACACAGATTTCAAAGGAATATGGTCATTTTTTCTCAAGACTGCAGACACGTTAGAAATGTGGGTTTTGCGGTTTAAAAAAAAACATTTCTGTTGAGCCCTCGAGGCTGAATTGGTAGGAAGTCGGCTTTGGCTTGCACTTGATGCAGTTTCAGACTAACAGCCATGAGGAGTAGCCATCGCAGATAATAGTGATGCACTAGCTTCTAAATGTTTTCTCTCACTTTATAATTTTGGGTGGAAATGGGTGGTTTAGCACAATGTTTAATTTCCTTTTTACAACACCCACACTAGGGTGACTCGTCTATTTGTGAGACAGAAAACCCACCACCAACTCTTCTTACAACACACTGCTTTTGTTTACTCTGTTAACAAAGCACTAAAACAAACTGCCTCAAAAAGCATGCAAATTAGTCTCATTCTGCCTCCCCCTTCCTTTTCCTTTAATGATACAAACAGCATTTAGGCATATTAGCTCCAAAGAACTTCCACTTTTTCTAACCCAGGTGTCAAGTGTACATTGTAATCGCTGAAGGGCCCGTGTTGATTGGTTGCAGTGTCACTGCCTGGCTTAGCAATTCTAGAAGCAAGATCGGTGGGAATTTCACAAATATGACATAAAAGCAGGAAACAACAAGCTTATATGTATGTGAAAAAGAGAAAGACACACCCACGTGGCACCGGTGTGCTCATCACTCAGTAAAGTCCCTCTTCTGTGACTCTGGAAATAGAGTATAATTTAACTTGGGGGCCATTTCATTGTTCCCTTTAAGCTTCTTAGCTCTAAAATATTCATATTTCAGGCGAGGGAGGAAGAAATCTGTGACGGCAGCAGACAGAGGCGAGAGGGAGAAGAAAGAGGATAGCAAACAAGAGAGAGAGGTAGAGTGAGAGAAACTGACGGAGTGAGAAAAGAGCAATGAAATAAATGAAAGAGAAACTCGGAGGAGGGGAGTGAGGAGATGGATGCAGAGAACAGAAAGCAGCACTTTAACTGATGTTCTCTTATAAACAACTTTCTCTCTGTCTTTCTTTTATTTTCACTCTGAAACACTTCATGGCAAACCTGTCCAACAAGAGACAACACCATTCTCCTGTCATCTTCCCCCTTTGCACTGGCTGCAGTGGAGAAAAAAGGCGAGAGCAGCGACAGTGTTGAAAATCACACAATCATGCCTATAATCTGGTTGTCACGGAAAGAAATTATTTGAAAATATCTTGTCATAGTTGTGCTGCTTGCTCCCACTCTCCGAAAGCCAAGTTTTTGGATGATAGGCTAATTCGAAGACATCATAATATTTTTCTTAGAAAACAATACAAAGCTAATTTACACCAGCTGTATGAAATGTAGCCAGCCAACAATGATCCAACATAGGATAAGGCGAGATAAGGCTTTCTTCAGCCCGGAGAGCACTTCTGTGTCCACAATGCTCGGTATGCATATACATGGTAAAATAAATAGATAAAGATACAAGTATAAAAATAAACAGAGGGACGAAGGGACAATTATTTAACTACCTAGATCTGGCATTTTTCTCATTGAGGACATTGAAGAAACACCTGAGCTTTACATTTGAAATTTACATGCTGGACATCATCTTTCTGTACCACCGCCAGAGTCCATCCTTAACTAAAATAACGTCAATGGGTGGTTGAGATCAATGAAGACAGAAGTTGGCAGTCATGAGATAACCTGTTGAAATGTTTTGTTGGCACACAAGAGACCTGAAACCAAATTTAAATATACACCATCACAGGAGAATTCAGCCAAACAAAGCAGTGGGATGGTGTAAACATGTGAATATGTAAACACGTTAATGTGTCCTGATATTAAGGCCATAATTTGTCAACAAGATAGATGTAGTTTTTTTTTTAACCTCACCGTAACAGCATAGTGCACACACTGGGATTTGATGTATGTTTTTTGTTTTTCATCATTTTCTCTGGTAATTAGTAATTATCCAGCTTGTCACGGTGCATGCGACTAAGTCCCAGATTGAAACATGTGATGTACACTCCTCTGCGAGGGCTCATCTTAGTCTTGGCATTCAGATGGCAAACGTTAATTGAATGGAGCCTTAGCCTATGTGATCCAGCTGGAAGACAGTTATGTAACAATACCGAAGCCAAATGAGAGCTGACACGATTCAAAACAAAACTATACATAGAGGGAGCATTGCATAAGTGAGTCACCGCGTCCTCTTGTAGGTAAATAAAAAGTGAACTTCCACAAAACACACCACAGCGGACCTATAGACGAGGTCTTTTGGGTATTCATTATGAAAACTTAGCATATCAACGCTGATTTTCTTTTACCTGTCTCACTTCTGTTCTCAAGTTGTAACCAACATGGGTCTCTTATCACAAAATCCAGAATTTGTGAGGAGATGAGAGGAGAGGTTTTACTGGAAACATATTTTTAAGAGGAAACTAAGACGTGAAGGAATCGGTTCAGGTTACTATGAGAACCATAATCTTCCATCCCCATCACCAAAAGAAAAATATGGTGTACCGGAGAGCACATATCGGCTTGTTGAGAGAATGAGCGAAGATAACAAGAGGAGGGTAGATAGCAAACAGGCAGACAAAAGAGAGGGATGGAGAGGGATGGAGTCAGTCAGTGCAGATATATAATATAAGGAGAGCGGCAGCGAGCAGTGGTGTATGTGGGCTGTACAGCAGCCAGGCAGGCTGGGCTGCTGCTCCTGCTCCTGCTGTTGCCGCTTTGAAAGAAAAACCCAAAGCTGAATTGATATGCTAATTTGATTGAGAAGGTGTGGGTGGATATGGAGAGGGTTTTAAGCAGCGAGAGGGACAGAAAGAGAGAATGACAAGAAAAGAGAGGGAAAGAAAGGGAGAGTGGGAGTGAGAGATGTGATGAAGAGAGGGAAAAGATTGAAATGAAACAAATGGGAAGGAGTGGGACGAGAGGCGAGCTCAGCCTTGCTCTGCACTTTGGGGTTAGAGAATTTACAGTCAATCACTGAGCAGTTGTCAGCTGTGCGTTATTAGTTGCAGCAGCTACGAGGTGGCAGTACAGTCTCCGCCAGCGCCTGTTGACACATTGACTTGCTTTCTTTTTTAACATTTGTGAATTAGCACGGAAATATTTTTTGAAAAAGAAAATAGCCATGGTGACCATAAAATATTTTTGTTCAAGTATAAATTCCGGGTTATTAAAACTTATTTTCATAGTTTTATTTATCACTTCTGTCACCTGTTTCAACATTGTACCACACTGGGGAAGATTGGGGGAAAAACAAGCAGTCAGATGATTAGATAAACAGGCCAACACTTCAGCCTCCTTTATTTCTAAGTAAAATTGAAAGTGAAACCACAAAAGTTGGTAATAATCTAACATCCAGTGACAAAGGTTGTATTTCCATCACATGCATCACATGCACGCACTAACTCGCCAACTGAAATTAGTGTAGTGCACATAGCCGACCAATAGGACCCCGCTACCGTCTGCATCCTCTTTTCTTGAGATGTCTCTTCAGCAGACGGGAAAAATCTCACTTAATATTCTTCTCCATCGGATGGAGTCGCCGCTCATAGAGGCTCTTCACTGCCTGTAGTACCCCGGCTTGATCACCGGTACCGACCCTCATCTCGCCTGCTTCATGTGCCTTGAGAAGGGCCATGATAGGAGGGATAGCCAGGACGAGACTTTCTGTACCAAATCAATACTTTTCACGACTCCTTTTCTGTGATGAGTGCCAGTATTCAAAGTGTGTATAGCAGCGTTTGTTACTGCAAATGTCATTTATTTGTATGCACTGATAATTAGTCAGATTTTAACTGAAGTTTAATAATAATAATAATAATAATAATAATAATAATAATAATATATAATAATAATAATAATAATAACTAGGACTGTCAAGCAATTAAAATATTAATGTCAAGCCTGAGCTGGAACACTGGAACACAGTATACTGCTAACTACCAACATGTCACACTTACAATCAATAAAAATCAATTTTGTAATCCAAAAAAATTAAAGTAAAAAGTTAATTTTGTAAAAGCAGTTAACTCTGAGCTCCTCCGGCGGGATAACGGCATAGTTATCGTAGCCTAATCCAGTCCAACGTTTTTATTTGTCCAAAAGCGCTGCCCCGGCTCCCTCCTCTGCGGCTCCCTGTAGCTCAGCAGCTATCTGTCAGCCGGCGAAGATCACTCCCTCTGCTCTGCCTGGTCCTCTCCAAAACAATGCTCTGAAGCAGCCGGTGACATCCGGACAATCTCAACGCTGACAGGCTATCGCAACACTGCGTCATGCAACTTTTCGCTCGCTTGTCTATTTTCAAGTGAATCCCTTAGCGTCGTCTGCAGAACCGTCTGAGAGGAAATCACTGGTCTCTGCGTCTTTGCATTGACTTTGAATGTAACGCCCCTGCGTTTGGTGTGAATACACAGTAAGAACCACATAGGAATAAACCATTGGTGTTTGATTTGACATGATTATCAGGTTATTGTGTTTGTGGGTCTATCTCATATATTTTCCCTAAAGAGGCTAAATGTAGTTTTTCAATGAAATCACTTATTAATCAATCAAATTTTCATTGCCTTGTTGTTAATAGGCTCTAACCTCACTTACAAATGAAGCACACGTTTAAACATTTGTATAACAATCTAAGCTGCGTAGAAGCAGCTAAAGCGTGTGACCCTGAAGGGTTTTATACATCCATAGAACTTCTATAAAAACCAGACCAGTTTATTTGTCAAAGTGTGTTCCCACACCAGTAAACAGCGCCGGTGGCTATTTGGGACTCAGCTATTAATTGAAGTTTTACAGTAATAACGTTACTGAAAAGCAGAAAGGCGAGAAAACACAGATATATCACGTTGGCTAAATGCAGTAAATGTCACGGTATCATGTAGCAAGCAGGGATTAGTTCAACCTCAAGCTGATAGAGATATTACTGTGAGGCTGCAGTGGGAGTTTACCTGAGTTTCCAGCATGTTGTGTGAAACGGTCCCCGTCTTTCTGCCGGCATACCGGTGTTTCCGCGCTGATTGTGGAATCTCTGTATAAAAGCAGTTGTGTTTCGAATTCACTCATGAGTTGAAGCGAGCATGTGTACAATCACACCACCTGGTTGCAATATGAAAACCACACCACTAGTGGCCGCTGAAAAACACATATTGCCCTTTAAGCGTTGTTGTGTGTACTATTATAATTAAAATCATTATGATTATGCACAGAAATCACAAGTAGAAACACCTTGTTAAAACGACAATTAACGTAAATTACAGATACGCCTAGCTAAGAAAGCTAGCTGTCTCCAATGGTGCCTCTGGTTGCAAAAAATCATCATGGTGTGGCGCCATAATGGCCAAACTCGAGGCTTTGAAGCAACAGTCCACAAACCGACAGGCGACGTCACGATCTTTTATACAGTCCATGATTGTGACTCAGTTGGGCCCAAAACCACGAAAAAAATACCCTGATCAAAACTCCACAAATGTATGAGGATGTGTTATATGTGGTGTATCAACTGTTTGAGTGGTAACCAATATTCTTCGCACTGATTCTTAGAAACAGCCAGGACCAGAAGGTACACTGAGGACTGTTGTCATCCAGGAAAGGAGGCTCCATGTCGGAGTCCACAATGGCTGGTGTTTCCTTGACAATCCCCAAGTGGTGGTACTGGAGCCCTTAGCCTCGGGGACCAGAGGCCGAGCAGACAGCATCTCCAAACAGAGCACCCTTGTCAAGGACAGGTGAGCAGAGGAAACACATAGCAACAGTGGAGCTATTACTGTAGGCTGCATGGTGGAAAATAATTCTGTTGTCAAAAGAAAAAAATCTACAGATATGCAAAAATATTTTCCGGAGTGCTTATTTTTATATTTCATCAGCCTTTCCAGGTGCTGGTCCTGTTGCTAGCAAGTGATTGAAAGTTTATACTGTCAGCAAAAACTGTGTTTTTGAAAAAGTTAGGTTGGTAAGCATTGCATTTGTGTATAATGTTGTTTGGAAGCTGTCCGGTGTGAAACATCTTATTGTAACCTGGTGTCCATTTACTTCATATGTTCCCGCTTTCCTAGATCCACACTATATATTTGCTGTCTTTCACTTTCTGCCTTCCTTATTGCATGTAATAACAATAATAATCTTTTGTTCATAGAGCACTTTGAATGGAATGTTACAAAGTGCTTTCACAAGTGCAAAGACCATAAAACACACAAAAACAGATAAGATACACAATAAAAGCAAAAAAAAAAAGTTAAAAGAAAAGATAGAAATAAATACATAAAATCAACTAAAATGAGGAAAAGCTCTCCTATAGAGGTATGTCTTAAGAGTTCACTGATGCAGCCAACCTGATTTGTAGTGGGTTGAGAGCATTTTCTACTTCATTTCTTTTCTTTTTTTGTCATATGAGAGGACAGCAAGCACACTCCGGTTTTGCTGGAATTGCCAGAACTCCATAATGCTGCAATGTGACTCGTTTTATTGTAGGATACAGTTGTCCTTTTGATATGGACTAAAGCAAATGGTAAGTTTGAAAATGCCTAAACACAACACCTTTAACAAATTAAAGGAAAAAACAACTTAAGTAAATGGGTCTAGGTGACCAATGATTTGTAGAATACCCCTACAGTAAGTTGGCTTCTAAAAGTGCCCTGATTGTCTTTTTACTTTGTTGCAATTTTATAATTCCACATTGACAAAAGAGAAATGAGACAAACATCTCTTACAGTATTATAACAATATAATAATGTTTAGAACATGGAACACAAGACGAAGGTTACTTCACAATGTACTCATAGATGGGAAGCTTTTCACTCTTATACCTTGGAACTGTCTGTTCTCTGGTCAAGGTTTCTTCTTTCATTAAACATCCTTTTGTGGTTTGCATCAATTTGTTACACTCTCAAGGCAAAGTGCTTGTGAACCAGTGGTGCAGCAGTGAACACTAGACAAACTTCTTTGAACATAAACTTCCCAAAGGCCTTTCTGTTACATCAACAATGCCTTTAAGCAGTCTAAGCCAAACTTAGGGTTGAGACCCAAAAAGGGTCACAGACACGTTTTTATTGCATAATAATCCTATGCAGTGCTTTATATGTAAAAGCCAGGAGGTCACAGAACACAGCGCTACAGCGTCCACTGTGTTGACTTTTGTCGATCGAGCAGCACCCTCAAATTTAGCTAGGCTAAGTTTACCATTTCATAGCACAGCTCAGCTGTGGGGCTTACAGAAATCGTATGCACACCAAAAAGCATTAAACCACTGGCCAGCATACGGTGCATCAACCGGTATTGGTGGGGCTTGTATATTGTAGTACAGTGAAAACAAAGGTGCCAGATCCAGTCAAATAGGTGCCATTTCCAATCTGGGAGGTTCCCAGTCCTTTTCCGGAAGGATCACGTCACACTCAACAATTTTGATTATTGCTGTGATGTAGCCATGGACTGCAGGGCTCAACAACAACGGTGGCCCGATGGCCCGGGACCATCGGGCCACCGTAAAAAAAAAAAAAAAAAACGAAAACAAAAAATTGCATTAGAAACTCAACATCCTGCAGTTGTTTTCCTGGCATGCACTGTTGAAAAATGTTATTTCTCTGACCTTAATCAAGTGGCATCCTCTGGGTCTGAAAAGTGAAACCATGCAGATGGAACTTAACCCTGCATTCTCTCTAACGGCCAGCAGGGGGCGAGTCCACTGGTTGCAGTAAGAAGTCCAGTTCCATTAGAAATAATGGTAAAATGTTGCTTCTTCTCAGCTGAGTTAGTACCTCAGTAAACACTTTTCTAATGAGTTTATGATTTCAGTCGCTAGTTTCATGTCTTCTTCAAAACAGCATGATGTTCATTTAGTAAATTATGACCTCATTTAAAAGGAAAATAGACCAGATATTCTTTACGACGGGACTACCTTGTGATTGACATGTTGCTACCATAGCACCGTGTCAGTCAGGATAGAGGCGACTGCTGCTCTGTGTAAAGTTTTTAATTAAATGGGAAAGAGCACGTCATGTTGAAGTCTGTTAGTATTAAAAGCATATTATTTTTATAATATAAACTGTGATTATATTTTAGTTTAGTTTTTTTTATATTCAGGATGTATTTAAGAAACGATTAAACATGTTAACAGTATAACATAACTTATAAGTCTTTTGTTTTGTTGTAGCCTAATACTGATAAATAACTTTTGGAGGGAGGGCCAGTAAGTTTCAAACCCACTGGCTCCACATTGAGCCCTGGACTGATAAAACAAGAGAACATAGCTACCGTGACGTCACCAATTTGTTTGTGGATGACCATTTTGAAGCCTCAAGTTTGGCATTTTGGTCGTCGCCATCTTGGTTTTCTGGAACCAGATGTGACAGGACGTGACCATATTGGGATGAGAGTGTGCCGCTTGCTTGCTTGGTTAGTAAGTTCAAAGTCCTTTTGGGCAAGGCACTTGGCAGCCATCTTGGTAATGCATCCGGGCAGTTACTCTGGACTAACAAGATAAGGCCCCTATCTAAATGAATGGGGAGAGAGCCATAACTGCACTTCCAATGGGCACCCAGACATAAAAACGAGGTTCGTAAGAGGTTTTTAAATCGATGATGCATACGTAGTACACCCTTATGTCAGTGGGACCACATGATAATATGTTTCCCGGCTCGGCTGTAAAAAGCGACAATTAGCTTTCTAGTTGGAGGAGCCAGGTTGCCACCATCTGTGGCGTTAAAAGCATTCCCTATATATTTGCATTGATGATTCTTTAAGAGGCGGGTCTTCTCTCATAACTTCTCTGCATCCATAATCCATGTTAACTGTGATGTAAACTGAGGTGCAAATATTGGTTAGTCCAACAGTCTTTGTCGGAAAACATTTACAGCCGACTCCTTAGTACAACCAAACGCTGAACAAGACACTTTTAGGAGACCAAAATGTTATAATTAACTTTCATGAGCTGTGAAAGGGTCAAAGTTCTTAGATGAAAACACTGACAGCACTCAACAGGTTCACGGACCGTTAAAAATAAGCTTTTTCAATGTCGCTGGTTAATAATGCAGTGGATATAAGTCGCCTCTATCCTGATTGACAGGTCGCCATGGTAGTGACTTGTCAATCACAAGATAGCCATGGCCTAAAGCATGCCCTGCTTTATTGACTATTTTCCTCTAAAAGGGTCATAATTTAAAAAATGACTATCATGCTGTTTTGAAGAAGACTCAAACTAACGATTGAGACCATAAACTCAGTAGGAAAGTGTTTTCTGAGGCAATAAATCAAGTGAGAAGTAGTCATTTTGCCATTAAGTCCAATGCAGTCGGTTGCTTATAAATGTAGATTTTATGGCAATGCATAATGTATCTTTGTAAGTTTGTGTCCCGGGGAGATTTCTCCTTGCCTTAGAGGAAAATCAAGCTATGGTTCACCTAGTCAGCGTTTGCATTTTACAGATTCAGCATCATCAAACAGAATGTAAACTAACATGATACATGTGCAGTTAAAGTATTCAAATATGTGCAATAAAGGTATTAAGACTGAGCCGAGCAGTCTGCCATGTAGCCTCAGCGTGCCCAGTGCAAGTCCTGCTCAAATCATTCGACACAGCTGATTGTCCTCTCGCCCCTCATTTTTGCTGTTATTCTCTCATGAACTTAGTGAACTGTCACATATTAATTTGTAGCAGTTCAACAATACGGGTTTGATGTCTGAGACTGAGAGTTTGCGGTGTAACATTGTCAACACCAAATGTTTTGTGCCCAGGGTTGCGCCGATCAGACCTTTTCTGCCAAGTAAAAATCAACATTTAAACTCTGTTAACCTCTCTGTGTTGAACTGATTAAGACCCTTATTCTATGTCTAATGTAACACAAGGCTGTACATAAATCAATTAGTACTTTTAATGTAGATCTGTTGTGTCTGGCTGTTATCCGGTCCACTTAATAAGGTCAGTGTCTCCACAATCATCCATCAAGAAAGGCCATGAAAAAACATTTTAACAGCAACAGTTTATTGGTTGCTGCATGAATCAAAGGTTATCTGTCCCTCAAGTTCCACCCACTTAAAATTAAAATAAAACCCACCACCTTTTATGATGCAGGTTAACACACACAATTACATTGCAAATAGAATCTTGTATGAGCAAATACATTAAGTTTACATTTTGTATGTACTTTGAAAGTACTCAATTGACCTTGCTCAAAGAACAAACACTGTATGCTTGATAAGGCCTCCCATGTCCTAACCACACCCCCATCTGTATAATTTACACACTGTTCTGTGCCATATAGGCTTCCACCCTCATAAAACAGCCTTGCAATACATTTCAATGTGTGTTAGTACTTTATAAGCAATCAAGTAGATATGGCTCCTGCTGCCTGTGCCCCTGGGTTTTATTGAGACACCATGACATTCAATGTTAACCTTGTCAAAGTGGATCTGCCGGTCTAAGTTCACCATCATCTGTGTTATGTCAGAAATAAAACACTTAGATTGAATGGTATAACATGCCAGATGCAGAACTATGCCGAAAAGGAACACTGCCACACCTGGAAACTGAACCCAAGGTGATGGTACATCAGAATTTTCACCACACATCACATTCTAAATCTAATTTTACATTCAGTACATTTAGTGTACTTTCACAAAGTTCTATGTAGAATTACAGTGTTGAGGCATTTATTTTGTTAAACTTGACATTTCCACAAATTCGGGTCCTCAGATTCAGGATCAGAGTTGGTCATCTCGCTTTGTAAATAGAATGGTAGCAGCTGTAAGAAAGCCTGATCCCTTCAGATACTGTGTTTTGCGACTAATTGTGGTCTTTGAGTGCACCGGCTGTCACAAATAACTCATTACACTTGTCAAATGACTGGAAATATTTTCTAACATAAATGTTGTGAGCAAGTGAACCTTTGGCCAGCACAAGTAAACAACAGCCAGCATCAGTGAGTCATTGAGCAGAAGTGCTTTGAGTTTAAAAAAAAAAAAAAAAATCTGTTTTGTGTGTGTTTCAGCGACATTGTACAGGTGCGTTATACCTGTAACTTGAGCATTTTGTTCCAGCAAATTATGATGAGAGGATATTCATATCCTGCCACAACAGATCCATACTGCCATCAACCTTTGTCCCCACAGATGATATAGAAAATACAATACAACATATCACACATTATTCAATAGTTTCAGAATCATATAGTAATATGTTGAAGCAAAGTCGACCCAAAATTGGTTGATGAGAAGAGTCTTAGTTGACAAGCTTCTCATTAGGTAGTCGCAGAAGAGGAGAAAAAAAATGATTTAAACTTCAAACTTCATTCGTAAGCTGTTTCTTGTCACTGGGACGAAAGTATCAGGGGATTGTTGCAACATGGACCTTTTCTCTGGTAAAGCGAGATTTGTACTTCTGCGTCAGGTCTACATGCGTAGCCAGGCTTTTATACTCGTGCGTCTGCGTCGTTCTGCAATTAAACCACTCAAATGCTAGTTGGCGACAGCACTACAGCGTCCACTGTGTTGACTTTTTCCCAGCAGAGCAGGCTAACATCCGGTTCAGCCCTCCGCTCACTTGAATGGGGTTAAAATTATATACGTGCTTCGAGTGTTCCCGGAATAAGGACTGGAGCTGAGCTAACAACCGGGTCCTGGAATGGGTCCCAGCAGCCTTCCAGTGAACACGGTCAGAGCAGGAGCAAACACAGCCTCCGAGACAGACGGAGGCCAGTATGACGACAGGGAATACAGTACCAAGGTCATTCTCAGACCAGGGCTCTTGACACTGGGGACAAAGGAAGGAATATTTTATTGTTTTGAACAATAAAACTTAATAAAACAATAAAACTTGTGTGATGTTATACTAGACTGTTCAAAATGTTCTGTCCACTTGCTGGTTTCTTTTTTTCTGATGCCCTAAAAATATATATTTAAATAATTAAATCACTATCATAAACGTGCAACGACTAGTCAACTAATGGCTTGGATTAATGACTACTAGTTAATGAAGGAAATCTCTAGTTGGGGACAGACCTGATTGTATTTCCTTGCTTTGCACTAAATAGCTTTAATGATGCCCCCTGTGATTGGTGTATAGAAATGTGCTTGTTCTGGCAGTATTGTCTGCAAAATACCTAATTGATGGAAGGCATAATGGTGTACACACATGCTGTCAGCTGAAATCAATAGCAGAAGTCACTCAGTGCATTCTGGGCTCAGGACTAACATTTTAAGACACAGACAGACCCAGAGATACACTAATCTTGGGTTTTCAGGGTTACAACAGTGGTTCACTTCTTCCTGGGGTACATTACCATGGCAACTTACGCTGCACACCTAACCTACTCCAGAGCAGGTCATGTTTGAAATAAGAGCGTCAAAAAAACGTCTCAAAGAACTAATATAAAAGAACAGTCTACTGACCAATGAGTTATCTTTGAAAATTCCATAACCATTCATAGAATGTTCATGGATTTATTAATAAGACCTAAGTTCTAATAATACAAACATGAGAAGATCCTGTGGAGTTTTATCCACGGATTGTGAGAGGGTGTCGTAGTGTTCAGAGACTGGCGAAGTTCTTTCCCTGATGATTTCTAGATCTAGATTCTCATCCGAGCGACTGACTGAGCTGGATGTCATAAAATACTTTTAGGTTGGTGATGCTGAAAACCTGAGAATGAATTAAGCACTTTGCTCCCATGTTCTTTCAACTCACAGAGGGTGCAGCTGAAAGAATAAGGCTAAAATTGTTAAGAATACAGCTAAGGAACAAATGTACTACTGCCAGTCATATGGTCATATGCCACAAGCACCGCCCCTTTTATGTGAACACCCTCCTAGCTGGATTGGGAAACCCTGTGTTGACTTACAGAGGTGATAAGTCGCGGGATGTCTTGGTTGGATGGTGGTGGTTAGCCTTTTTGATAGCAGATAATAAATGAAAATATATCCTGGGTATGTTGAACTTGCTTCATAGTACAGGTCTCTGGAGAGAAGAGAGCACAAGTTTACCTAGGATGCCAAGGATAGTTCTGCTTCATCCTCTCATCAAAATTAACATTGATACCCGCTTTGACAAAAGCGGAACTTTAGCGTCCAGGGCCTTACAAACACACACACACGCGCACACACACGCTTACCGCGCTCAGATTCAAATTCAAATGAGCTTTATTGGCATGAATGTATAGCAACAATATTACCAAAGCTACATATAAATTACAAGGACAATTCATTTCTTACATTTAATTAAATAAGTAAATAAAATATTAAAAGTGTGTTTGTGTGTGTTAATAAACATAATAATAATAATAATATAATAATAATAATAATAATAATAATAATAATAATAATAATAATAATAATAATAATAAAAATATATAAATTATAAAAGTTCTGTAAAAATAAATAAATAAAAGTAAATAAATGTTAGAAAATGAAAATAATATATTAAAATAAAATTAAAATATATTAAAAATTAAAATAAAATAAATAGAGAAAACCGTAAGAGTGTGTGTGTGTGTGTGTGTATATTAATAGACAAAAATACCCTCCATCAATCCATCCTGGTGTTTCATATGATATTTACAAAATTGCCATAAAAAATGTCTCCAAAAATGGTTGTAAAATGGTCACAGTCTGGAACCCTGACATTAGATTTCTGTCAGTGTATAAGGTCATTTATTTGTTGTGGCCCTCACTATGATTTGGTGGAATATTTTTAATTTCTTTTTCATAACATAATGACATGTAGGACATTTGAGTAAGAGAAATATTATTAACGACTTTTAAGAAGAAAAAAAATCAAAAAAGCTAACATGCTGTAAAACCCAACAGATGACACACACACACAGAGTGAGAAATGATCCCTTTTTCCAGTGTGTAACTGAATCAAAGTATATTGTGTTTGCTACTTCAAATGAGACACTAGCTGAAGTGGTGATTATGTGGATGATTATATGGGCGTCTTATAAGTATGAGAATGCATACAAAAACACGCAAATGCATAATCAACACAATCGCATGCTAACTAACAATCTGTGTTCAATTACTGCATTATATGAATAACAATAATTGCCATTATCGTCCAAATAATGGCAAACATTATATTTTCTGCCCTTTTCTGTTTTTTTTGAAGAAGAAGAAAGTGGGTTAAAGTGGTTTAGTATGATAACACAAGTCTAGGCAATAATTAGCATGCTTGCCCTTTTTTGGGTGCTGCCAGTGAAAGCTGACAGTCTGTCTTGTTTGTCTTCTGCCTGGTGCTTCCAGACAGCAGAGAAAGAGAGAGGAGAAAAAAAAAAAAAAATACAAATCTGAAGTGCTCGCCTGTTCCATTCTCCAGAGAGTCCATGAAGCGCAAAAAGAAAAGGCGCTCGGCCCCACCTCGTGACACGCCAGCTCTCCACAGTATGCTCCCGCCTATGGTGTATGCAAACTGTGAATGACGAATACCAAGAGTGCTGTTCCACTGCTTACACAGGAGGCCAGTGCTTGCCAGGGAACATTCAGCAAGCTAGTGTAAATCCTTCCAACACATTGATTTTGTTTCCTTTTAATAAAAAAATAAAACTACCAAACAAAATAAAGGTATTAATTTTAGTGAGGCTTTGTCATTTTTTTCAGTAACAGCTTTTAGGCGCCCGAGTCACAAATAATCTATATGTGTGTCCTATCATAGCTTCTTTCCTTGCCTCTCTCTCTTAATACACCCTTCACACCTTCACTTTATGTGTATATGTCTCTTTGCTCTCTCCACAGCGCAGCAACGTCATCCCTTGCTCAGACGCTGGGCCTTCGCAGCAGCTTGGAGCTCAGGCTGACCAATCATCGAGCTGTGGCAATCGTCTTCCAGCTGGAGTGGGTCTTCTCGGCTCCGATTGGTCGAGAGACGATGGTAAGAGGGATGCACAAACCTTATCTAATGTTAATCCTAAACCCCGGTCCTAGCCTGAAGTCAACCTCTTGATGAAATGAGGACAAACCAGAATGACCTCACTCTGAACAAGCCTTCTCAATAATAGACGTAAAAAAAAGAGACCTTCACACTCATCCTAGCCTCTTTTCATCCTGCCCATGTTCTCTCACAACCGTTCTCTCCTGTCCTTGGAGTATCAATCCATCCTTCTCTTGCCAGTGTCTTCCAGAGGAAATTACTGAAGGCATCCTTGGTCATGAGTCTTATATAAACAAACAAGACTGAAAGAAGTATAGAAAGATGGAAGTGAGGAGAACAAATCCATTCATGATGGTTTGACCCCGAGCTGGCAGCTTGCTTCTTCCTCAGTGTTCATTCACATGTTTGTTCATGCCTAAATTTTGTGTCTTACACTGAAACTCCACAACCTCCTTAAATTTTGCAGTTTGAGAGTTGCAAATTCCCTCATCAAAACACATTTTGTGTTATCCTTGAGCTCTAAAAAAAGTGTTAAATGCATTTCCTTCCTCAGAAATATTTGCAAAGCCCGGTTTTTAAATATTACGTTTTTAAGTAAATCCTGCGTTACTGCGTTACGACTGCGCCACCGTCCTCTGCCACTGGAAGAACCTGAGAAGTTTCAGCAGCGGAGCGTGTAGCCTGACCCGCGTTATTGACTTGTTAATTTGTCCTTTTTGTGTTTTTACTACCTTCTTCACAGAATAGATTCCTGTGTTATACTGTTGAATAATGGCCAAAAAAAGTACATTAGGACATTATGAACAAAGGGAAGTTGACCTTTTGTGTAAAATTGTCTTCACTTCATCGTATTAAACATCTGTGTGAAACAATGTCATATTCATTCATTCTTGAGTTATGGCCAATGTCATTTTGAGGTCACAGTGACCTTGACCTTTGACAACTAATGAGATGGACGTATAGGACAAACTGAAAACATAATTCCTCTGGCCACAGCTACTGCTGGCACTGGAAAGGAGGCATAAAAAAAAAACTTCAATCACTTCTGCCATTGCTGAAACGCAGATTGGATTGTTTTTCAAATCGAAATTGCGATTTGAAAGAACGCGATTAGCTAATCGCGAAGACAGCGATTAAAATGTGGGTTAATTGTACAGAGCATCTGACCAGTTTTAAACAGTCCTGCAGTTACAAATTAATTCCGTTGACATTCTTGTGTGACAGATCTGCTCGCCAATCAGAAGCAACACGTGGCTCCTGTTACGTTCCTGCTTACAGTACCAATCAGAGTGGGCACAGTGGGCGTGTACATTTTACAAAAACAGACAAAACTAAGAAAAGCGTGGGATAATTGGGCCAGCCGAGCCGACACAGGCAGAGGCAGTGCCGTGGATTTGTTCGGCATCAACTCACACTGAAGTGTTTCAGCAGCGGAGCGTTTGGCCTACACATTGTTAATGTGTTGTTAATTTTTCATTTTATGTACTTCAACTATGGACCACAGCTCTCTGAGCCCGTTCCGTTCCGTGCAGGCTTACGTTACATAGCTACATGGAGCATTTCAGAATAAAAGCGTTATGCCTGTCTGATTTTTCTGACAGATTTTGCTTATTTGTTCAGATTTTGTGCTTCTACTGTGGTTAAGTAAGCTACGTAGTTAATTTTTTCTTTTTTTGTCTGTTTTAACTGTGTTTATTGTTGATGTATGACCGGGAGTCTGCAAAGGGTGTTTTATTTTGTAAATCACCTGTTCTGTGTCTGAATTCCTGCCTGGTTGATCTGATAGGGACAATTTTTCAGACCTTTTGGGAAATGAAGGAATTTAAAAATGCTGTCGAAAGTTTCTGAGATTTGTGTTCTTTGTTGTTGCTCTACAGTGTGATACTGCTATTACCTTTTGGCTGGACCACAAGCAAAGCGGGGCCAGCCTTACAAAGGTGAAAGTCTGACTCTGACTCACTGGCAGACACATTTTGGTCAATACTCAATACTTTGGGTCTCTTTGTTTCATTTACACATTATCTATCTTCACTCTGCAGATGTCTGCAATAGTTGGCAGTAATCAGTGTTTTGGACCGCCTGTCATTCAAAGTTCACTGACCCATTATGTTGAATTATTGATGTAATGGATAGATATTTGACTTCAGTCGAAATGAATAATCGTCAGTCACTGTTGTTCAGTGCTAATTTGGTCCATATTGGTAAGATGAAGATTGACTTTACATTGCATAATTTTTGTAGAACATATCAGGATACAGTACAAACAAGATTATTTATACATTATTTCTGTGATTTTTAATATAAATATATCAAATGTCTAAACACAAAGATCCGCAGCTTATGCCCATAAAATTTGTAAGTGGTCTATGAATTACATAGATCTGAAGCTGACAACCTGTTACAGACCAACACAGTCAACACATCCCCAGGGAAGTCATTTCTAAATTCAAGCCGCGCCACTTAACAACCGCTCATGGCATGGAAAACCGCAGAAAGACTGTGGTAATTATGTGTGTGGGTGAGCCTTCAAAACTTAATGCACACCAAGGCTGGGCTCTCATTGTGTTACTGCGTGTACTTTATACAAGGAGGGGTCACCAGATCACCAATTAAAAGCAGCAGAAAAACAACCAGCCACTCTGTCATCGGAGCTCGCCGGTACATTTGCATTTATGTATTAATTCACCCATTCTTACCTTTGGAACCACTTGACAGCCTATCAGTCTGTAGTAAATGGACAGCCCCCCGCCCTCCAACCTTTTTTTTTTTTTTAAAACCACGGATGAGAATGATTAGTCTACAGACTTGTTGACACATAATAGATATTTTTCATGGAAAATAACAGCAGTTTCTACAGAAAGCTTTTTTCCACAACATGAAACATATCTCGGCTCTAGTGGGGAGTAGCTCATAATTTCTGTTGTCTTTGTTGCATGCTGTTTGTCCATGTAACTCTGCTTTACTGTTCAGTCTTAAATGAAGAAAAACAAATCCTGATGTTACCATACCAGGATCTGAATTATCACAGAAGACTATAATTTTCACAACTGAGGGACTTCTTATACTGAAGGGTGCAGTAAATGCTGCTTATAGGGAGGCACACACACAGATAATAATAACAAATAGCCTCATATGTTTTGCCAACAATCTCCTACATACTTAGTTTCTCAACAAAAGCCCTCATTGGGGCTGTGTATTTTTGAGTTTATTTTACTCAAATAGTTAAAATTACTATGTTATGATATGTTATTAAAGTAAAAAAGTGGATTCCAAAAAAGGAAAACAAGAAGAAAAATCTGCAGCCCTTGATAGTGACCTGTGAGCAGCTGAGGTTGGTGGAAATATCCTTAATTCTACCACTGTTTGGTCACAAAGTAGTAACGTATATATTTTGAACTGATGACGGCGCTAGATAAAAAGTCAGGGGATCCAGAACCTGAGGAGGACACTGATGTCTGTACCACATTTAACGGCAATCCATCAAACAGTCGAACCACTAAATGACAACCTGCTGATGGCACGAGATTAAATGTAAAGGGATCACCAAAGTCTGACTGATGGACCAGAGCTATGCTGCTAGCGTACTTTTTGGTTTGGAAATGAACTACGTGTTTACATAGAGTCTTGGCCTTAATAGTGGCGATCTATACTCGAAAGGAACAAGGTTGCACGACATGTTGTCTGCTACATCACAAAGTTGGACATGTTTTTCCAAGTGCCTGCCTTTGATGGTGGAAAAGTAAGCTGTTGCCATAGTGGGGTAGGAAGTTATAAACTTGAAGTACATATTGAAAACAAGCATGCTCCCAACGGGATAAACTTGCGTTGGTTTTAATGAAAAAACTTCACTGAAGTTAAGAAACCTTCCCAGAATAGCTAGGCAAAAACTGTTGTGTGGGTGACAGGAAAAAAAAAAAAGAAGATCTCCTACCACACTCTACTTCACCACCTTCGTCTTCTCTGGCATGACTGTTTGATGAGGTGAGAGATATTTAGCAGGTGGAGTAATTTTTGCCTGTGTGGGAGTGCAGCGTGTGTGTGTTTGTGTGCATATGTTATTTGAGAGTGTTAATCCGGTGCCAGATCTGTCTTCTGTGTTGACTGATAAGGGTTTGATACATACTCCCTCCTTAAGTAGGCTACAGTCATGACGCCCTGAATCTCACCTAACCACCAACTGCATCTTGCAAAAGGCTAACGTATTTTAATCGGACTGCAAGAACTTCAGCCTCTGCATCTTCTGCTACTAAGAAGAGTGTGACGGGACAGTATACATGTCCCTGTAGTGTAACAGCTGTACGCTGTCAACAGCACTTGACGCCACTTGACGTGAATGTGAAGCTTTGTGTCTGATTGCCTCCCTTTTCAGGCCCTTGTGGAACTGTAGCAGCTCTTAAACCTGCAAAACTCAAAGCAAGTTGCGTTGAATGGAATATAGACCAGTGCAGTTTAATTGCAGTTAAATTCTTGGAAATGCACCGGAGACTTTGAACTTTGACCTTGATATACTCTCTGAGGCCATAAACAAAACACGTCAATAGTTTGAATATGGCTGTGTCTGTATACTCTTGCTTTGTTTTATACAGCTGGATTCTTATGTGTGAAAAAACACTGAATTTCCCCTTGCGGGATTAACAAACTACTTCTTCTTATACCTTCTTCTTATGTTGATTTATGGTATTTAAGATAAGATAACACTTTATCGATTCTAGATGGAGTCATTGGGTGTTACGGCAGCGCAAAAAACAGACCGGAGGAAGGTGCAGAAAAAGTTCCACAGAGTAAAGTGAAAAAAATAAGTAGAAATACACCATAAATCTAAATTGCGAAGATGCATACAGATAGATAGATAGATAGATAGATAGATAGATAGATAGATAGATAACAGAACAGTATACAGTTACAGTGCACAGGAATGATGCATAAAATCACGTAACATGTATTTTCAGAATAACCTTTTAGGATTCAGTGACTGTACAAATGGCTTTGTTGTGTAGTCTGGTGGCAGCGGGCTCAAACAAATGCCTGGAACACTGTCTCAGTGTGTGTGATGGATTTACCCATGACAACACATAGATAACTTGATGCTCTCTGTGAGAGTCCCATATAATGAAGTACCAAAGCTGTTTTCTATCCCCCATGTTTCTCTGCCTCTGACTGTATACATTTCCACTAGATGGTGCTGTGTAGTGCAACATGAGGGAGCATCCTCTTCCATAGGGCTGTGCTTGGATGGATGGAGGACAGGAACACGCAGTCCGCCTTACTGTTGTTCTTTCCTCTGATTAAATAGAATTATGTCTTTTGATGTATTCTGAGGGGGCTAAGGTGGGTGAAAACAGTGAAACAATTTTGTTGAAATCCCTTCTCTGCTAAAACATAACCGCTGCAATCCAGAGGCAATCACTTGGTGCTCTGAGACTGCCTACATGTCTCATCCTTGCTGTGTTGAGAAGCCAGTCTGCTTCTCACTGCAAGACAAAGAACGAGGATGGCCTCCTTTTACAAAATCGCATTGCCCTCATTGCCTTTGGTTATGAAGAAAGAAAATCATGCTGTCGTCATTTGTCCTCCTTGGTGTTTTTGATTTTTAGTTATGATTGGGTTGCTCTTTTTTTGTCTTGTCTCTCTTTTGTCATATTCTGTCTCTCTCTCAGAGCCTTTGAGCGGACTTCTTTCATGCCTTAGCAGCAGTCCAAGGCATGGAGATAACAATTTAAATTAAGGAGGCTCGGGAGAGGAACTGGGAATTTGTCTGATAGGCTGTTCTCAGAGGGTGTCTGGGGTCTACGAACTTCTAAGAGTCAGCTTTTCTCCCAGTTAAATCCATCATGTCCGTTTCCTGTATTCCTGCTTTCTTTTGCTGTTTTGGTATTTATTTCTTTGTCTTTCTTCCCTCACTCATCAATGGCTCATTTTATTACCCAGCATACCTCTCAGTGCTTATGCCTTGATAGGCTTCACCCAGGAACTCTGTCCTCCTGTGTCCACTCCAGCCACACTTATCCACATCACTCTGCTGCCTATTGAAGAAGAAACTCGGGGGAAGCTGTGGACGAGAGAGAAAGGCAGGGTGAAAGTATCTTCGAGAGTTGCAATTAGTGGCTCCACTCACTATTATACTCAGTGATTCTCGTGCCTCAAAATATTAAGATGATGGTAGCCTTAACTCCCTGCGTCTCCTACCATATTATTACTGTAATTTCTTGTTTATTTACTATACATGGTATTAATTGTATATTCACACAGTTCAGCTTATCCATATAAAGGATTTAACGAACACTGTGAGGTATGGTGCCCAATTTTTCCTGTGTAGACTTTAGGTTGTTTATTTTATTTTCATTTGTTTGTAGTTCACACAGTGCTCTGTAAATCTTCTATTAAAGGCACATTAATTGCTTTTGTATGATTATGTTTATCATATATTTTTAACATTTGAGGCATAACTTTTGATACTTCATTAAATTCTGTTGTGATATGACCAGTATAACCTACGTCACTATCTGCCTTTCTGATGATGATGATGATGACTGCCAGTGATGGTTTACAAATACAGTACATGGTTGTGCATAATTACAGCTGCTCTGAAATTGTTGGAGAACTTCAACGAGAAATTCCACAACTTCCTGTGCTGTTGTTTTCTTTGAAAGACTAAAGGACCAGGCAGAAGTACTGATCTGCAAAGAGGCAATTAAGGGTGCATCTATAAGCACTTAAGGCTTACTGTAGGAGTGGAGAACAGGCTTGCGAATGTGCGCCCAGTTCTACAATAATTTACATATATAAAACAGAACCATGCATGTGCAAGGCTTTATACATCTGACAGAAGGAATGTGTATGCGTGTTTCTGTCTTTGTATGCAGACAGTTTTATTTAGCCTTGAACCTTTGCAGAGTTTGTGAACAGCTGAGTAAAAAACAAGTCCATTCACATCCTATGCCAGAGACCGTCCTTGCACTGAGACAGGGGTTATAACCCTGCCCCCCTCCCCAATATACAACCATCTGTTATCACGTCAAGGTCGAGAACAAAGGTTTTTAGGGCCCGAGCACGAATCGTGCAAGGTCCCTATTGAAACTGAAGGATTTTTTTTTTCTTTTTCTTTTTTCTGCAAAGTAACCTCAATTTTGGGGGCCGAAACATACTTGAAGTCACCAAACTTTGCACAAAATTCAGATGCGGCGAAAAATTTTGTATTTTTTTGGGTTTGGCGCATGGGCGTGGCAAAACGGCTCATTAGTACGCCCTACAGAGCAGCCCCCGGACAAAGTTTCACCTACTTGTATGAAATTTCTGTGGCACATGTATCATGTATCAAAAAGCCTCTTGGAGCGATGCCCTAAACCCAACAGGAAGTCGGCCATTTCGATTTTTACGGTCATTTTCGGACCAACTTCAGATTTGTTCTGTGCTGTCTAAACCCATTGACGATTAAAAGTTGTGCCAATGATGAGATTTGGTGGAACGACGTACGTGTGGAGTCCAAAATCGATGAGTCGCCATGCAACAGGAAGTTGTAACTTCAGTCTGCATGCTCACATCTGCACCATATTTGGGATGCATTATATGAGTCCCGCCCTGAACACATCCATATGCCAATATTCACTTAAAGTCATAGCGCCACCTGCAGCAACAGGAAATGACACATTTTATGCTGCGATGTGCTACACCTAGCAGGTCGTACATACCAACTTAAAAACTGTCTCAGAAAACCCTTAACACGTCGATAAAGCCATGTTGCAAAACTTGTGAGTTTTGAAAACTTGAAAACTACATGCTGGATAACTATATATTAATTTATAGTCGTATCGCTCTAGAGCACCACAAAGGGGACACTGGAACTGATGTATAGCACATTCACAGTGGCAACAGCAGAGCTCCAGAATCTGAAACAAGGCTGCCTCACACCCCGACGAACTTCAAGTGCGAGGGCCCACACAACGCTGCTTGCAGCTTTAATTGTTTTGTATTTGTTGTAAACCAATCCAATAATTAGTTGATTGTTGAATTCCAGTATGTCCCTGTCCATTTACCAACAGTGCAGAAGTGAGCCATCTTTCATACAGTTCACAAGAGCAGTGATAAGAGCAAATACAAATAATTTGAGCCTTTTTATCGCTCTTCTTTCAGCCCCTTAACATACTCGTCTATTTGAGAAGTGAAAAAATGGCATCCCTCATTGTACATCAAGTGTTCAGTTGTCCACTCAAAAGTGTAAATGGACGCCTTCCCCAGTACATGATTTACTCACTGTGAGAATACTTGGGTCACTGACAGCTGACGTGAGGCAGCGATGGCTCTCCTAATTGTGTTCTGTCAGCACCAATTTAGCCGAGCCGTAGCTTCATCTGAGACATCTCTGGTCTGCTCCTGCTTGACGATCACTGTCTCTCCTTAACAACCGTAAGCGTCGCACTGCTCATCAATTGAACCATGTAAATACAGTTGCGTATGGCTTAATGCAAAACGATGGGACTCGTTGTTGTCTCCCTTCCTCTGCTGACAAGCACTAGCTCAATACTAATGGAGGGGCCGGTCCAGGGGAAATGGAGGCTGGCCCGCTCGTTTCTGTCTTTTTGCCAGGAAACAATTTGTCCTAAAAGGAGGCGTACGAGCTGTAGTCATCCAAAACACTGACACAGGAAATGAGTGAACGTTCATAGGTCACAGCCTCAGCAGGATGGAAGCAAAGCAGGTAGACTGATAGGCAGAGGAGATGGGGTGGACGTGTAGAGATACTTGGTTTCATCCTCTCACTAACCACCGTTACGCTTCTGAGAGACTGTCAGACGTGAATCACAACCTCGGAAAAGTAATTAGCAACTCTCCCGAGCTGTTACACGACAGCAAACTTCGGTAGCTGAAGTGGGATGTTGACAGTTGTGATATGTGTCATGTACTGGAATAGGTTCTTCGTTTGAATAACTGAACCAGCGTACAATCAGTAATTATGTGTCACAAGCATCATATGTTCATGTTGTGTCACCTTTGACCCTCGCTGTGCTTGGTGAGTGGCACACTCAATTACTGAGCGTCTGAGGAATGAAGTGTAACCATTAATGGATGACCTTTAAACATACTCAATGTCTTGCCCTAGCGATGCAGATGCAGGACTGAATTTGGCAGCATGCCCGTGTCTCATATGCTATATAAAGCAACATTCTAGTTTAAAGAAATGAACATTCTAGTTCAAAGAAACATGGTCATCAGTATGCCACGGATGTTCGTTGTGGTGGTCACCCACAGATTACATTGGGCAGCGTTCAAGAATGTTCTGTCTTTGATTTAATTTAAAATTACAAACCAAGAACACCTGAGGGGTGTCAGTGGGGCGACAGACAATCATTTCCTAATAAATAAGACTGATGAGTGGATACATAACTCATGGGGGGGGAGGGTATTTGACTACATTCTGCTACAGATATAGGGCGTCAAGGTCAGGCACGTGGCAATATATTAGATCAGTGCTGGAAAGCATTTTACCAATGCAATGTCGCATTTGAACTCAGTCAAATCACTAAGCTGTTATGCTGACCACACTATTTTGGACCTATAATGATAACAACACTATTTCTTTATAGATATTTTTGTAATGGCAGTAGTGTTTTATTTATTTCCTAGCCTAGACTTCTTCATAAACCTATATAAAGTTTTAACCACTTGTGGATTTCGTTCTTAGCTACATGATATCTTGGAAAAAGTTTTGGATCTTACCAACGTTATAGTTGGTACTTGCACACAACTTTACATTTCATGAATGACATTTATTTTGTCATTGATTTTTTTTTATTTTTAAAGTGGGTCGGGCCTTTATTTAACTCCACAGGGGTTGGTCTTATTTAAATGGATTGATTGGGATAGGAATTAATTAAAGTTTAAACTCATAGAAGTCGAGCTGAGTGGCGAGTAGTATGTGACTTGGTTATTGATGTTATTAACGCTGTAAACATATATTAATGGGGAATTTCATTTTAGCCATACCAGTAATTCCAACCCTAAACCCTCTCGATATTTTTTGTCTGGCCTTTATTGGTTCATGTCAGGAACGTGGTTCACTTTTTCACTCATTCATTGACATGTGCCTACAACTGACTGTTTGCCAAGACCTGCCCCCTAGGCAAATGTTTAAGACAGTGGTGGACAAATCCTGGCCTCTCATATTTAGCCAGACACCATCAAGTTTGTTGGGTGAAGTGACAACTGGTGCAGCGATTGTTAAAGTTAAAGCATAAATATGCACTTGATGGCTACATACATGACAGGCTCTGTCATGTATGCATTACTTTAGCCTACACTCTGATGTAGTAGCATTCAAGACCGGTCCCCACATGGTTGGAAAATACTACACCATGGATTTATTAGGCAGGAAAAGGGCTTTTTTAAAAACCCCACAATAATGTAGTATGAAGTGCTCCTCAGCTAAGAAGTAATGATAGGTACTAACCTAGTTATTCGGATATGCTAAGCAGGAAAATATAATAGTTAATGGTTAATCCATTCTTTACTCTTTTCCTCAGCGATTTTTGGTGTTGGAGAGGGTGGAAAAAAACACGATCTAAACCTCTTTTACACAGAGTATTGCTCTCGCTACACCCCCCGTGCACACTGTGGAGAAATCCAAAGCTTGACAGGCCTGCTGTGCTGTCAGAGTTGCAGTTCTCTGTAACAGGTGAAGTCACTCACACAGTTTAATGTGTTAATTAGAACATTTAGAATGATTTTGTATATAATATATAAAAGGGGTTATAAGGTAAATCTAGATTTAAATGAAAAAATAAGTACTAAGCTACTCTTTATATCTTAAATTCTGAATCTACTATATAGATATTGCCAAGCCTTGACCAATGGCTTCATAATTGTAGTGAATAATCTTATACGAACATGTATTGTGTTTGATGTTACACAAGCTTTCCATTAGCTGAGATATATAACAAATATAAGTCTCTTAATTATGCATGTATTCCTTGCTTTGTAACTACCAGGGGTTGGAAGATAACAGTATGTGGAGCAGAAAGCAGTGACATAGCTAGCGGCTGGGTTTATTAAAGGTGTTGGTGTACAGCTTCCCCTCTGTACCACAGAGACTCTTGTTTGGATTTTAATTGGCTCACCGACAGGTACATGCTGTATAGATTGTTGTGTGTTTTTCCTGTGACTTCCCTTAAGTGGCTTTTTGTGTGTTGCATGTGTGTAGTTTGTGTGTGTGTGTGTGTGTGTATGTGCAGACTTTAATGATGTTTGCTGAATAAAAAGCATCTTGTGACGCTCTCCCCAATCACATGCTCATTAAATAGCCCCCTTTACAATGACACTGTCCCCAGAACGTATGAACCCCTCCCTTAGTTTCCTTGACTGCTTGCATTACATGACATGTGAACACCGAATCCTCCCACTGGTATGGACCTAATCCTCAAAGAAACCAGTAATTTTTTTGTTTGCTTCTGATCTGAAATGTCATACAAATGTTAATTAAATGTTAATCAAACATCTTAACCACAGTAATGTCATCGGGATTTGGAAGTGATATATTTAACTGATTTGTGGCCTATTCTGGAGGTCATTCCTCCCTGGAGGCCCCTTTTCCTGTCTCGCAACGAGAAGAGACGATGAGGATAAGGCAAGGGAGGCTTCATGCCGCAGAGACAATATTTCGCCTGCCTAATTAAAATGAATGTCAGCTTTCCCCCCACTGAGAAGTGCATCAGTCTCCCCCTGCGATAGGCCCAGAGTGAGTCTTACCCTGTCAGTGCCTGTCAGCAGTGCTATCCTTCTCCAGACGAATGCTTTGCCCTGGCAGCCAGAGAGGCAGCGGTGATGATGTTTCTACATCTAATGGTTGCCATGTTGATCTCAGACTGAGGCCCTGCTTCAAGTGTAGAGGAGTTTCAGCCTAGACCTGCGTGATTCTCATTTAAAACTAAGACGTGGATGTAGCCTCCGGGTCTGAAAAGTGAAGCAAATGCGGAAGTGCCTTGAACCGAGGGCTGGACAATCTGACCTGCAATCGAAATCACGATTAATTGAACATTTTACCTCGATTACGATTATGGAATGATTATTTTGTTGTGTTATTTTTGTTGTGTTTTTATTTGCCCTCATTGTTCACTGACAAGGTTTGTACTGGAAATATGCTCAACAATTACAGTTTTTCACAATTGCTAAAACACTAAACCCCATTCTCTGAACCAAATGCTCAGTGGCCTAAACCCATTTATCCAATTAGTCACTCTTTTGGCAAAACAAGTTCAGGTAGTTAAGACACTGTTTGCAAATCTCATCCACTCTTCTTGCAGAACTCAGAACACATTCTCACTCACTAAAACACATTTTGCACTGTGATGCACTTGTGTTGCAAAATGGTAAATACATGCAGCAAAAGTTTAACACGACTACAGCTCAGCTGTCATCTTTTACACACATCAACTCATAATTCGGCACACATTTCTAATGATGTGATCAAACCAAAAAGTGGTCAAGTCCCTGGCCAGCGTAGTGGCGATGTCACACTTTGACCGAGCTTTAAGTAAGGGACAGGTTCTCTACTGTCATTCAACCTTGGGGCCATATAACACTGAACATCTTACTTTTCTCGGTGGTTGTTGGAATTTTGTGTTTGAGTGTGAGCAGCAGGATCATCAGCTGACAGTACATCCTGTCTACGGGACAATGTCAGCTTTTACTATGGCGTCCTGCTAAGCAAGTGGTTCAACGTAAACCAGCAACCAGTGATTTATAAATGATTACCTTCAACCTACAGTCCTTACTTCAATCCAACCGAAGAATTTTTCTCTGCCTGATGGAAGGTGACCTGTGACCAAAACTCATTTACTTCAGAAAATCTCTTACGGGCAACTGAATTGGCCTGTGGTGAGACATGGAGAGTTGTTACAGTTAGGCTGCATCCAGCACTTCCGAGGGTTTTCCTCCTTTGCTTGACAAGGAACGAGGTTGCATGTGATGTGGATGAAGTCTCTTACTGTATGGACTTTGATTTTGCAGTTGCAAAACATCATTTATAGTTTTCTTCTTTCTTTGGGTTTACGGTATTTGAGTATTCAATACTGTACGACTTGCAGTATTTACTGTTACTGTACTAAGTTACTATACTTTTTAAATTGGAAAATGTGTTTCCTCTACGCGAAAACAATTTTTCTGTACCTACATGCCCTGGACGCTGCGTTCTCAGTTTTTTGTTGCCCTGTAGTGTTTTACCTATTGACTGGCTGTGTCTGTGTTCTGAAAGCATTGCTTGATTTTGAGCCCAGATCACACGGTTTTGAGGCAAGTGTTTGATTTTGCCAGAAGAATCAGGGGTTTTGTGAATGTAGTTTAAAGACTGGGTTTTGTGTTTAAAGTTTTGAGAATATGGGTGAAGGTTTCAAGAAACGTGTCTTAGTAATTGTGAAAAACTGTAAAGCTGTGTTTATTCATTTTTTTGATTTACAGATTTCACAAATCCTTTATCTAAATGCTAATTAATAAGGTAATGTTGACGTGGACATTACAGAGACATGGTTCCCCTAAATTCGACGCATCGCCGCTACTGAATTATGACCGCTGCTACTAAGATTTCACTCAATTATTTACAGTTTTTCTCAATTGCTTAAACCCATTTCCTGAAACGATGCCTCTTTTTTGAAACTCTAAACATAAGTCCATAACATCTCACCCAGTTCCACCAGTCAAAACTATTTTTAGGTCAAAATAAAGCCCTACTCTGAAAACCATTAAATCTTTCTGAAAAACCACACTCTGCCCTCAGACATGACACACACTACAACACAGCCTTACACACTGGTGAGATAAATTCAAAACAATACTACAAAAACTGGTTATTAGTAATTTTGCTTGTGATCCTCCCCCTCAAAAACCTTTTCACATGATGAACACAAAAGAAATAATAAAATGTGTACATTTGCACAGATTTTTTATTCCTTAGTGAGCAGCACAACACACCAAACATCAAATTATTCTCTAAGAGCAACGTAACTCCAAAACGGGAGGTACATAGCAAGTGTTTGATTGTCTGAGCGAGCGTGGGAAAAAAATCTGGCAGTTAATGGACTGTGTTCGTTACGGTGTGTTAGCTTCCCAAGACCAACAAACATCTGTCTGTTGTTTCCCCACCTGCTGGAAAAGTGAAGCTGGTTTGTGCTAGCTAACATCTCCCTTCCCGCTTCAGAAACAAACTGTAGCCTACAGCTCTGTCCTGTAGCCTTACAGACTAGTTCATCCTAAAGTATTTTTACAATGAGTGATAAGGAAAAGAGAGGACGGTGGTGACTGGAGGAGCTGAGGTTAGTAAAGCAAATTAATGATGCAAACTAGTCCTTATAAGCAAATGAGGAGACAAATCTTTTTGGATTTTAATGTGCAAATAAATGCACCTCAGAAGAGAGGAGGTTTCTCATGTTGACTATTTTAAATGTCAGAAGCTGTCAAATAAAGACACAAAAGGCAAACATGGACAGTCGTATCTATAATGATTCTGAGGTCATTAACAGGGTTTTAGGGGGTGATGCCCAAAACATGCTGTGCCATAAATGTAAAATCACAGTGGAAAGCATCAGAACCAACCAAATTACTTTCCCCAAATCTAAAGGTTGTGGTTCCTCCCCGGTAGACTGATCTTTGGGTGTTTATTTCATATCTGCTCTAGCTTTTCCAAGTATTTGTTCGGAGACATGATGAAAATAATGGCCCAACATGATGTAACATATATGTGACATATTACATATTTTTCATGGAAAAAAGGTAAAATTTTCTTGAGGGAGGACACCGCCGCACTCGACCACCACCAAAACATTCCTCTAAAGCTCAGATGAAACTTTGGGAAAACACTGACATTTTAAGTTATTCTAATGTGTCCTGGAAACAAGAGCAATGCTGCTGAGACATGTTGTGTTGGGGTTTTATATTCAGACATACTACGCACTAAACGCATAAATCCACAGCTGCAACTCAATCCTAGGGAAAACACTGCTTCGAAGATGAAAATATCATCATAAGATTAATTTGAGACTGTATGGATAAGATATAACATCGCTGAACAATGTGCACCTCATGTCACTTACTTTCAGCAGCTGATTTGAGAGTCATTTTTCATCATTCATTCATATTATCATTATCTTCAGGTGATAAACATTTTATCTGAGGTAATCATCAAGTACCTGAGATAATCGTCTGAGGCACTTTATGTAACTGCTCATTAAAAAGAAAGCAAATTATAAGGTGGATAAATGTTGAGGTCTAAAGTTTGTTTTTTAATCTTAACGGTTGTGGTGAAGTAAATGTAAGAATGGAAGTGGTTGTCATGTTAAAATGATCAGCAGGTAGTGCTTACCTCAGGATCTGACCTACGAATTAGCATTAACCACAAAGTGCAGCTCAGGCTGATGGGAATGCCATTCGTTTTGCAGGTATTTTGTCATAAACCAAAGCGGATGACGGTACTAGAGGAAAATTTAAGGGAACACCAAAGCTATTACAATTCATCCTGTGTGGAACTATATGAAATTTCATGGCATTTTACTCCAGAAATGTCAACCTACTGGTGGCCCAAGAGAAAAAAGTCAGGGGATCATTAAAGTTATTAGGATCATCTGGGATCCATGAGCCTTTTTACAATATGGCATGACAACCCATCGCATATTTGTCAAGACATTCCAATCTGAGCAATTATTTGGTTGTTGATTAAACTGTTACTTTCTCAAATGCAAGTCAAAAATGTGCAAATGGGTCTTAAAATATCTCTCTACAGTATATTCCAGTACAGGATGTTTCAAGAATGTTCCAGAATAAAATCAAAATAAGTCTTGAATCCCGAGATAAGAGATTGATTTATTACTTATGCATTTTAACCATCATAGCTACGTATGTGCATCTTCTGTCTGTATTATTCATCAGGTAGAAGAAGAGCATCCAGCTGCTGATTTAAAAAAATATGCACATCCACATTAAATTGACCTGAGCAGTGAACACGCCTTTTAATGAACATCTCCTTGAAGTTTTGCCATCAACGAAGGCTAGATCTGAGCGTGAGCGCAGTTCTTCCCAGGCCCTCTTTGGCCTTGGTGAGCTGAATAGAGCACAGTAGCCTGCTGGGTTCATTTGGACTACTTTTGCAGATAGATGAAAATGTGAGTGGTTTAGTGCTCTTAAGTTAATGATCTCTGTGCATGTTCCCTCACTTCCTCCAGGGCATCTCATTGTGGAGAATAAGTAGCGGGTGCTGTGGGCCCGGTGCCTGTCACAGGGTCTTGGCTGAAATAATGACTTGAACAGCCCAACAGACTGAGGTAATAGTAATAACTGTCAGACTCCGTCTCCCATCAATGCTCACATCCCCCTAATTTAGGATTAATTCCTGCTGTACTCCAGAGTCACTGAATATCTTGTCATTTTCTTTGAGCCTCTCCAAAACTATGTTCCTGCAAACTGCTTTATCTCAGCTTATCACAAACTTGGCTTTTTTCTAATATTTGGACACATTTAAATTAGCATAGAAATAGCAGCTCCGAATTGGTAGATGTTTCTTAAATTAGTGTTGCTTTTACTTTTATGTATAAGAAGAGGCCTTTCATACTTTTTTAAGTCTTTGTAAGTGGGGATGAAATGGGGTTTCAGCTGTCTTTGATGTGCAAAACTCACCATCACCTTTTGATAATTTCCCATTTTTCCCCTCTTCACAGTATCCACAGTAAAATAAAAAAAAATGATGATTACCTTTCTTGCTCCAGGTTGCAGACATACAATCTTTGTTTCCTCCTGGTAGTATGTTTGAAACAGGCAGCTTTTTTTTTTTTTATTTGGAGATACTGCAGTGTTATATTTCACACTTCTAAACAAGGTTGATGGATTTTTCCCTTAGAAAATGCTTTGCCAGTTGGAGCAATTATGTGTGCAGTGACATCGCCGGTTATTGTTTTCAGTACAACTTCATGAAAAAGTTTGCTGCTGCCTTGTTTTTGCCTTAGGCTACTGTTTCTATTTTTTTCTCCCAAGTGCGCTATTGAAACAAGTGCTTGGTTGCTCTCCGAGTGAAAGTTAATGACTTATTTTAAATATAGCCTTTAACACTCAAATCAACAGTGTAATCACACTTTGGGGAAATTGACTATTGATCATTCCGCCTTGTCCGACATAATGGCCAGCGCCACAGCAAACAGTCTCAAAAGCGATTTTTAAATTCAAATGGCAAATTCCCTGATTAATTCAAACGTTTCCTGCTCAAAGCAGTGCAAGTGCAAAAAGTCATATTTTATTTCCACTGAAATATAATGTCATTGATTTGATGTCTCTTTGCTGTCACCAGCAGGCTTTTCAATTGATTAAGACTCACTGAGTTACTGCGGTGCTCAGAATGAGTCGATGGGTTTGACCCTTTAGGCAACTTTCGTCTCTTCTCTTCTTAAGGCCTTCAACACATGCATACATCAGCTAACTACCTCCTGCATCACTGCGTCCTTACCGCAATGCCATTAAACCACCTACACTCACACGTTGATGTAGCCCTGATCTCCGCTGTCATATAATCAGGAAACCGCATATTGTTGTTCTTAATCTCGTGTATGCCTCCGAACGTTGTGAACTGCTTGTGTGCAAGGATTACGTGCATAATGTGAATTTTTCTGCCCGGCCTTTGAATGAAACTATTATCCCTGTTTGTTTACTCAAACAACCACTTAAGAGTCTCTTTGAGATTCCTTCCATCCTGTTGTTTGCCAGCCCAAGCTGTCAGCAGTATATGCAGTTCATATGTAGATCACACCATTCCAAAACACTTTAAAACCACTGAACTGAAATCATGATAGCAATTCATGTTGCTGCCAGCTTTGTTTCTCAAAGGGAATTCTTAATTTGTGCCGTCCATGTTTCGGTGCCATTGTTGAGATCACAGAATTAGAGAATAGAGAAATGGAGAATGTTTAAAAAAAAAAAAAAAGATCTTCCATTTTGACCATGAATAAGTTATTACTTGTTGATCCCAGTGATGGATGTTCACTTCACATGTGTTTGAAGATATGTAGTTGTGGTGAAACATGTTAAGTTTTGATGCGTGTTTGGCTCACGGTTTTGTCTATTCCTTTTTATCCATACTCGTTGTTACTCAGTGCAATTGTGAACTTTCTCACTTTCCTATGATTGAGAGACTGAAAGTGTGTGATAAGCATTGAGTGTCGGACAGATGAAAGCTTTTCCCTAGGCTGTAGGTGTCCCTGCAAAAAAAAAAAAAAAGGGGTCCATGATTGCTTCTTTGTTTCTCTCATTCTCTGAGCTCCGGCATTTCTGCACCAGAATCATCCCTGCAACCCAATATATTCATTGAATAAAACAAGAAGTGAGTGTCGGGTCGTGCGCCAGACACTCATTTCGCTCTTTCCCTCGTGTTCTGTGGGAGCACACATGTTAGAGACAGAGGGTGCTTGAAAAAAAAAAAAAAAATTAAGAGACACATTAGATAAATTGCCTCCCAATTTTTACTGGCTACTCCCTGTGCCATAAAGTGATCATTCTCTAGTTGGATCGTTTTTACAAAATCATCACTCTGAAAATAGACTTGTTTGATTGAATGTTTCATATAAAGCATCTTATTAATTCAACTCCATGAGATGGAAAAACAGGCAATGCCTCAAGGGGGAATATGCTGCAATCTGTTTATGGCTGCCATATATTTCTGGAGTTACAATTCAAAGAAATAGCTGTTAATGTCTGTGCTACTTGGGGGTAGAATTATAGTCTGAAACAAACTCCCTCTCGAGAGGAATGGAGTATTGATCCACATCTGGGGCTGCTTGAGTTCTTAAATGTACATACAGTAGCAAACATTCAATATTCAATGTGACTAGGTACTATACTGTCTGGTTCCCTCATTTGTCAGACATGGACAGCAGTAACACACTGTGTATGACTGACCAAACTGTTACAACAATTCAGACTGGACTCAAAGGACTTGGACAGGAAATTATTCCTAAATAAATTTAAAATAAGACCAAAAAGAAACTGTGAATTCTCAAAGCACCTGCAGAGGGTGAAATGCACCCTTAACTGCACTGACAAGCAAATAGTGCCGTCTCTGTGCATTTGCACATATTTAAATTAGGTGTTAAGTAACTGAAGCGCATTTATTAGGTGTCACGCCCAGACTTTTCAGGTGATCACGGCAGCAGTGATTGTAGTCAGTCGAAGCTAAAGCGCATCACAGTACATCATATGCACACGGAAGGCAGAGGCGGTACCATACCTGATATTCACCACAAGGGAATCAAACTGGAATAAAACATAAAAGGCAGAGTCCAGCAGAGTACAGAAAACAGCTCTCATCATGCGCCCAGATGCATGATGGGAGCACAAAGTTACAGCATCCTAAATAACAATCCCTCTGACAAAACACTCAATACAGAGTAAAGCTGATGATACACAGAGCAACTTTTATAGCAATGGTGCTGGGTAATTTTGCCGTCAATCCGTTCAAAACATAGTCGGACTTGCCACCAGTGAGATTGCCCAAGCAACATTGCTCAAAAAGTTGCCCCACAGACAAGGAAATACTAAAAGAGCAGAGGGAGTTATTAATAATCACCTCCCCTTAGTTTCCATCCGGTTCAAGCCCACCTGGGGAGGCCCACCTCCCACTTTGAAAACCTCTGTTTTAAGATATGAGTGGAAACTTTTGTTCTAACAACTTCATATATAAACATTTTTGACTTCAGTGTTGCTTAACCATGTGATGTGATATGCTACGTAAGTACACTTGAAGAACAAATATTACTGTGGCCGCTACAGAAAACTGCAGTCAACATTTAACTGATGCAATATAAGGGCATATTGCACTCTGCAATTATATATATTTGTGAATCAGACCATGAGATGAGGCGGATAGCAATTGCAAGTGATGTGCAATCCATGGAGCTATCAGCGGCCAATACAATTTTTATTATAAACAGCGATTTTGAGTAAGGATGGCTGGAGATCCAAAGGTAGTTTAGCGTTTGGGAGTAATGGCAGAGGAGATGGCATTGACACTGGGGTAATGGAGGAAGCGTGGCTGTCCGGCAGAAAGCAAACTGAAGACCTGTGTTCTGGAAATAAAGTAAGCTAGGTGCTGGTGTGATGAAGAAGTTTCTGAGACCGATGAAGACTTACACAGCATTGTTTTTTGAACCTGGCCAGCAGTAACACCAAACCTGCTATTGGCTAATGGTTCAGTTCAAGACACTATACTTACCTACGTTAACCTAAAGTCACATTGTTTGTCATTCAAGCCACATGCAACAGCCTGTAATGAAACAAAATTAAGATAATCTCGACCTTGGGTTATCTAACAAATGGATAACAATGCATCATTGTCAAGGCAGCTGTGTCTGTCGGTCAACCAAGCTGGCAGAGAGGAGAGAAAGAGTCTGACCTTTTGGCCAGTCACTGCCTGTCACCTTTGGCTTAATTTAGCTCAGCAATTGATCCTATCATGACCTGGGGAAACCTCTGTCATAATACCCTTAATTCCTTTACTGCAGGGATACAGGCCTGAGGCCCAAGATACACAAGTTAGGAGCGAGACAAAACACAAGTCAGTAAGTATTAGCGAGGTTTGGCTGAGACGTATCTACCACCGGGGTTGAAACAAGATAGATATTTATTTAGTCCTTGCGGAAATTCATTTTGTGTCATAAGGCAAACGTCAGATGAACAACATCAAGTGACTAACAATCAGACAACTGCTTTGCCAACACAACCATCGCCGTCATGCTAGTTTGCTGTACCCTGGCAATCTTACTGGACATACTAACTATCTTATGCAGTTTATTTTATTATTCACTGACAATGTGAATTGATTGAGACCGGGTGCGTAGATGCAACTGAGCCGGGAGCCAGGACAGTAGGGAAGGGATAGCCTCACCCGCGACAGCAGACTCGCAGGCAAAGACAAACTCATAGAGAGACAGACATGGGAAGACTGGAAACACAGGGAAGGGGAAGAAACACAAGGAGACACCAGGAAACACAGAAGCAGTGTCAGAGCTATAACACAGACTACAAAACAAAGGGCTGACATCTCTTTAACTGTTTCACCTTTAGAGCTCTTAGTTCCCTCCTTGTAGTGTGCAAAATGTCAACTCCATTAACCTATCCAAACACTTTACTTTAGGTTTTATTTGAGCAAGCACCGGACAGCAAGGTTACTTTGCATAATGCATAATAATCTGACATTTTGAAACTGCACTCATCTGACAAACAAAGGCAGCGTTGGTTGTTTCTTCAAAAGTTTAAAATGTTCTATATTTGTGTTTCCCTGACAAGGACTTCCTGTGGCAGCGAGTATGACTGTCGCCTGTCAGTAAGTCAAGGCTGACGTAGCCTGAAGTTGTTAGAGGTAAATGGTTGTGGCGGATGGTTATACAGTTAGATTTAATGGAAAAGGCGCTGCTGTTTGAGGGAGCTCTCAGTGAATCAGAGCAGCAAAAGGATTCTGCTGAGAGAGGTAATCCTCCGAGTGGAAGCACAGAAAATCTCAGCTTGGCTGAAGAGGAAAAGTCGGTTCATCAATAAAAGCTACATGCGACAAAGAGCAACAGAAACAGACTTGGCTTTGACTAAAATGTCCGCGAAAAAGTTTCTGTTCCACTGACGAGACAAAACACAGCAGCACAACATTTGAGCTGTTGTGGAGCAAATCCCCACATTAATACATTAACGAACATAAATGCCATTTTTTTCCATTGTGTTTTCTACACTGTTTTCACAATTTCAGGTTTTACTATCCTTCATTTAACAATGTCGTCTTTTTGTGCCCTCTTGCTCAGTTGTTATAGCTCAGTTGTCATCACATGACCTAAGCATGGAACATCGGTCACATGATAACAGTAAATGGTGCGGGGATTGTAATCCATTTGTTTAAAGATGATCATTTGGCATCAGATGTGGACGGCCTTCCTTGATCTTCCTCCAGCTGTCCAATGACTCCTGGTTAAAGACCTCTTGACCAGTGGATGCTGTCACTGGATTTGGTCTTGTGTTCACCGACAGCTGATGTTGTCTGTTTCTGGTGTCCATTCAGTGCCTTGTCCGCCAATGTATCAACAATGTCATCTTCCCCATGGTTGTTGCATGTGGTGTCATACACCACTCCCGTTTTCCTCTTGAACTACCACCTTGAACCGACCGTCATCAAGACGATGCTACTGGACCAGATGGTGGTAGGCCGGCTACCAGTGGTGTGTCCGTCCTTTCTGAAGGTCTCTTGTACCCACATGCTTCTGTCTCCTGCGTGTTTGTACACCTCTCGCGCTCAAACAGTGCCAGAACTAGAACCCTCCGTTTGTCTATTTTATTAAAGCAGATGTTTTAGCTACAAAAGAGCTGAGTTGTGATCAAGTTTCTTCTAATATGACAGTTATTACTTAACGGCAAACCAAATATTACTGATCTGTCTTCCCAGTTATTGGAAAACAGATCCCAATTATCACTGGGTGTTTTCCAAATTCAACCAAAAAAGGTTTTGGGGTGTGCCTCACGTTTTCAAACCTGCAAAGCGCTTTCTGTCTGATCGGGGCCTTAACATACATTCCGGTTGTAACGACCCCAGTTTGGAATGTTTTGATCAAACGGTGCAATTTCATTACACACAGACGTTGAGTTACTGTATCATTCTTTAACAGCACATCTTTCACAATCTGCTTCAAGACTACTTCAGGCAGTTCCTGTTTTCCCATACGACCACCCTACGGGCACTGCATGACATTAATGATAAAGATGAAAAATGAATGATGACCTATAGTATTGGATTATGGTATTACATGTGAATACTGTGCTCTGGAGACTTATAAGCATTGAGTGAACCATTATATGCTCTGCTTTGTCTTGAAATGATGTGGACTAAAAGGCTCCTTGTGTATTCTACACAGTCCTACCTATGATTGATTACAATAGTGTGAGGCTGGCCGGTTTATTAATCGATTCAGCAAAGCCTCAGAGTCCCCTGTGGATGATTTAAAGCAAAAAAGGCTTTTTTTTACAACTTTTCCTGAGATGGCTGGCTTAAAGAAATGTAATAAATGAACCTGCAGTGTGGGAGTCAGTGGTGGTTACAAGTGTATGTGGCAATGAATGTATATGTGGAGTTGTGAAGGCAAAACAAAAAGAAAGCCAAACCTGTATGCGTACATACAGTGGTGTATGTGCAGGTATGTAATAGGACAGAGCCTATACATGGATACGGAGGAATCCAAAGATTGACAGCTGCACCCAGTTACAGTTGCTATGATTTGACAAGCACTGTTTATGGGGGGGGCGGGGATTTAGCAAGCAGTCTGTTGTTAATATGACCATTGTGAAATAAAATGCAGAAAAAACTGTTTTGATTGTTGTTCTGCTGTATTTTTATTTGAACATGCTTATAGTGGTAATACTTTTTGTCGCACTGTCTTGTGTTTTTACAGGCTGTAAATTTGCTTTTTGACTGGAAAAAAACCCAACAGATTAAAGCAAATGTCCTAAATCTATACTTGCTCATGCAAACTAATGAACGTTTTTGTTGAGAAAATGTCAAAAGGAAAAACATTTTTACAGTACTGTAGTCACGAAAAGATAAATCAAGGTTGCTTCCAAAAATGGAAACAGCAATAATCATGTCAGTGTCTGAATGTCCCTCAGTCTTGTGTCTTTTTCCATCACGCAGCTGTCTACCACATCCACATCCCGAGCGGCCTTCTTGCAATGCCTTCGTTGGGGGATTTGGTGCCCCTTTCAGGAGCCAGCTGACTGGAAGTGGAAAGAGGTACAGCTTGTTCTGCAAGGAGGTGCAAAGCCAAACCCTCATGGAGTCATGGTCTATAGCACAGAGATGTCTGCCAAGGCTCAGAGCCCTGCGCCACTCTCCGCTCAAGGCACAGCTCAGGTAACACAATAGCACAGAGGAACGTCTTTGTAGAAGAAACAAAATGTAAATAGTGTGTTGAAAGGCGTTGAGACAAGGTTGCTGTTTTCAGGACATTTCAGCACTCACACAGATGTTTCTCTTTCAGTTTTTCTTTATGTGGTGCATTAAGATATTTGATAAGTTGTCTTTATTGGTAGGCCACCATATAGTACCTCTACACAGTCAGATTACTCTTTAAAGCTCTGCGTTGTAAATTATCATCACAGATTATTGTAAACTTTTGTCTGCAAGTCACACATTTTTCGTGACAGCATGTAAAATGTCAAAGTGTGCGAAAGCCGGCATGTTTTGATGACTTTTTGCTCCTGAGCTGTAAATTTTCACACAGGTCAGGTATTTTAAAATAGCTATGCTAGGGGTGTGCATCTTGACTAATCTCAGTATTCTATTACGATTGTCCTATCAGCGATTCAAGTTGATTCGATATCTCGATGCATCAAGATGCATCACGATGTGGCACCTCTAGGGGTGGGAATTTCTAGTATTTGTAACAATCCAATTAAATAGGTAGTTGAAATGCAGCTATTTAATGTTACTTAATATAAATGTAGCTAACATTGCACAGCATTATTACATTATTACAGCATTATGCTGCTGTTATTAGTATTGAGTTCAACCCCATCTCAGAGTCAGATGGGGGTTGAACTACGCACTTTACAACGCTCCAGCCAAACCACTTTCACTCCACCTTAATATATCTGTTCCTTTTTTGTCTCGTCTAGTGTAGTTACATGTTTGTGTCTTGTCCTGTAAGATTATTGTAATCTTGTGTGGGCAACGAGAAACGGCATTTCGTTCATTTGTGTACTCAATATGTGGATGAATGACAACAGATGAACTTGAACTAGGAGCCAAAAAACATCCTGCTCTGCTTTCAGAGTGCAGTCTGAAGAGGAGATGTTAGCTAGCGCCAACCGCCTTCACTTTTCCGGCAATTAGAAAACAACAGACAGATTTTAAGTAACACACTTTGACCTACACTGTACAATTACAGCTAGACTGAAGCCTCCTCTGCTCCGCTCGCTTCCACCACCACCTATACCGCATGTCACGTAGCTGTCCTTTGAAAAATGAGGAGAAGAAGTTAAGTGCTTCCGTACTGCACAGTGTGCGGGTGAAAATCATTAACGTCAGATGTGTATTGTTTTTATTTATCATGTGAAAGTTTAGCGGCAGTCATTCATTTAAATGCTGCCCGGCTTGCCAAACAGGGAGAACACGTCTCTTTTGTTGTTGTCAACAATATGTTATCAATTAACCTCTAGATAATCTAGATTATTGAGATTTGTGAATCACTTCAGAATTGGACGCAAGTTCGCATCGCGATGCATCTAAGAATCAATTATTTTCCACACCTCTAAACTACACCTCAGTGCCACATGTAAATATGCTCTGTATTTGTATAGCGCCTTTCTAGTCTTTTCAACCATTCAGAGTGCTTTTACACTACATCTGCATTCACCATTCACACACATTCTTTCACTGAGCGTAAGTGCTCAACATTCACACACATTGCCACACACACACACAATTCGGGGTTCAGTATCTTGCCCAAGGACACTTTGACATGCAGCCTGGAGGAGCCGGGGATTAAACCGCCGACCTTCCGATTAACAGGCAACCCGGTCTACCTCCTGAGCCGCTGTCGCCCCGCATATATCCTGTTCCTTTCTGCTTTCTCATTGATCTTTGTTGTTTTGTGTTACTGAAATGTCTGAACTTTACTTATCCTGGAGGTCTCAGAGGCAAGGGATACAATATCGTTTCGGCTGTCATCCAGTCTTGAGAGGAAGGCCTCCAGCCCAAAGGCATCTCTGAGGACAAAGCAGGAGGATGTGTCAAGTCAGAGAAGATCACCTTCATCACCTTCACAAGGTAAATATCATCATGTAATCCGTGATGGCTTTTTAAACACATTTTAATTGCTTGGAAAGGAATAGGAGCAAGCTAATATGAAGGGTTTTCATGCAGGGAGGTGAGAGGCTGTTTACTGCTCACAGTCTTAAAAGGACCACATTTTTGTTTCTCTGTGACAAAGGTGTGTTTATTAGACACGAATGTGTGTGGTCTGTTTCTGCAAATTGTTTTGTGGGTTCATCTTAAGTGAGCCGCCACACTCAGGTGAAATATAATGCAGCCCCGACCCCTGCAATGTCATCTCAACTGCACCACCTGCTCTTTGTATGATTAGCACACTTCATGATTGGAGTCTGGGGGGAATAAAGGGATAAACTCAAAGTGCTCTGTGAAGACTGACTGTCCATTAGGGCCTCTGGATCTTGAACTAGCTTTATTTTGCATCCTCATGCCAATTCTTGCTTTAAGAGGGGAACTTTGGCCAGAACATAGACAACAACACATACATCCTGTATCTATATTTTTAATATATTTATTTTCAGTCTGTGATGACTAGGATTTGTGCCAAAATTATGCAGTCAGGAACGTCAGTGTTTATTTTTAACACAGTTTGAGTCATAGTCTTCCTTCTTTTCTGCTCATGTTTCTAATCCCATTTAAGGTTTTTAGCCATGCTAAAATCCTAGCAGCATCTAGTAATCCCTATGTTGGTTTTCAGCTTCTGTGGGCAATGGCCAAATTTCGGGGCTTCCGGTATAGCCAGCTAATTTCCGGTCCAAGACTTCCTCTTCCAAGCGCCGGTCATTGCTTACAGTCCGATTAGCAATCTTGAATGATTTGATTGCAGATCAATTTTAAAAAGCTCATTTTTAGGGTTCCGAGTCGTCAGGCAACAGCCGACATTGCTTTTCAGGTATTGCGTTAGGCTTCTTTTACTCCCGCTCAAAAATGATTGGTATTTACAATACCAAAATCTTGTCCCTTGCCTACAGTTTCTGCATTCATATCTATTTATAGAGAGTAGTCGGTCCACTACTTTAAGCCCAGACTGAAATATTAACTACTACTACTGGATGGATTGCCCTGAAATGTTATACACACATCCATGGTTCCCAGAGGATGAATCCTAATCACGTTCGCCAGGACGTTGACAGTAGTTTTGAGTGAAAGTCACAACAACTGTTGGATGCATTGCCAAGGAATGCGGTACACACATTCGTGCCCCCCTCAGAATACTCACTTTGGTGGTCCCCATATTTACCCTGTAGCACCACCATCAAGTACAAATTTCTGTTGTCCAATACTATGACCAAATACATGTAGCTGAAAGCCTGTTTCCAAAACTTGAACTTTTGTATTCGATAAAGTGTGAAACAGACTTGATATAAAACTTATTTAGAACATTAAATGGCAGGGGAAAACAGCAGTTTAGTGATCATTTTTGCTGTGTGGCAAAGACAGTACCAGCGGAAATGCTGTTGCACTGCGCTGCAGTCCAGCCAATCGGACCGCTCTTCCTCTCTGGAAATTTGCAGTATCTTTCCCGGTGCGTTGTGTTGATTACGATACGGTGTCACCACATCAATGGTGCAATTGCAGTAACAAAATACAGAAATCCACAAAGTGCAATGCTTACTCTAAAATAGTGTTGACCGCGAACTGTTTCGCTGCGATTTATTATAACCAACTTTGATTCACAAATTTCTCCAAACCTCTATCAAGTTTGTTTGTTGTTGTCCTGGAACATTAGCACATTTCCAAAAAAAATATCTTCAAAGACTCAATTGCATGACACCCAGTGAAATGCAATACTGTTTCGCATGTAAGTGAGACTGTAGAAGAATTAGTGTGCATTTTTGTAGCTTCACGCATCATGTGTCACCACGCATATTGGCTCTTCTTTGCTTTCTGTAAAAGTGCAGTGATTAAAACTGTGTAAATAAACCTGAACCAAGTCCCTTTTTTTTCCTTCAGATTTTAAGAGAGTTATCACTTTATGCTGCTGAATTTCTCTAACAGTATCTTTTTTATTCCGTCGTTCCCAATTAAGCATGACCGTTCCACGATATCCCTCCAAAAATAACTCCTGAACCCCAAGCTTTAAGGAGGCCTCCCACTGAAACAAAGTTCTGATTAAATATTCCACATCCTTCACACAGCCAAAGATAAATGATGTGCCACTGTCTGCATCTCTTATTGAAACTGCTGATTTGCTCTGTGTCTGTCAGTGAATTGATTAAAAGTGTAGTAAACACTAAACACAGCCACTCAGTCCCAGTGACAGCAGAAAGAACTTGAGTGGACCCCGGTCGTATACTCATGATTTCCCCACTAATGATGCTGTTAACTTATCTTGGGAGAGAAGAATAGAGTTGATCAGGGCCTGCTTTATGGGTGTGTGGAGAAGGCTTTTGGCAAAGTCTATTAAAGACATTTTAATCAGTGCTCAAGTGTCCTCAGAGGATTGCCCAAGAAGCCTGAATGATTCGGGCTTGTGTTCAGAGGAGAATGATATCATGAATCTCTGTCATTCTTTCATTTTCAGCATCTTAATCATCCTTGACTTTGTTTTTCTAAGATTATATGTGTGGGCGCATGGACATGCCTGTAAGTGTGCTGATTTCCATTGCAGATAGCTTATTTAAACAACATGATATTCAAGGCCAGGATGAAATATGTAATTCATGCCTTTGATGCATGTATATTTATTAATGTGGAAAGAGCTCACTGCTTTCACAACCTTTGAATGTGTAAAGAAAGAGACAAGACACTTTGCCAATCCCATCTTCTCAGAATGAACATCTAAGTTATTCATGACGGACATCAACATGACTTCCAGTTAGAGGGGTGTAAATTCTTTTGAAGTCCATACATTTTCATTAATCTAATCTAGCTGCAGAATCCCTTGATGTTTACGTGACCATCCGACATCGCTCTCTGCTTCTAATGAAAGGCTGAGAGGAGTACAATATGGAGGAAATCTTGTTGTTATGATATAGATGCTCATTAATGAATTTTAATAATGCATTATCTTTACATATTTAAACGTTCTTCCTTAATTCATGGTGTCTTGTGCATGTATAGGTGCCTCTTGTACAGTGTTGGGCAGTAACGCGTTATTATTACTTTTCCCAGTAACTAAGTAGTGTAACTAATTAATTTTCTAAAACGGTAATAATATTACTAATTACTAAGGCAAGTAACGCTGCATTACTTTATTACGTTACTGAACGCACCATCCTTGACTTAAATCTGTGACTGTGACCGGACCTTCTGTTGTTCATGTCTGCTGATAGCCAAACACTAAAGGAAGAGAGGAGAACAAGGTTCTCTCCACAGCTGTAAGTAGCTCTGCTGCCATTATTTTGTCACAGTCTGAGATGCAAAGAACATTGTCGTCTGTTGTAAACTCTTTTCTACATCTGATTTATTGAAGCATCTGCTGAAGCAGCACAGCGACGTGAAACTTCCAGAAAGAAAGTCCAGCAGCTGCTGTCACTGATGCTCAGACTCGTCAGGAGAGAGCGGCGTTAATGCTTCTGAATACTGCTCTTATAAACAGGCTACATGTGTAGTAAAACCGCTCTTAAAAAAGATTTACTCGCTTTATCTTCTTTTAAATTTCAGCCGGTGGCGTTAAAAAAACAATATGCCTAGGCTTTGCTCTGTAAAAACCCCAGTCCTTGCTGCTGTCATGAATATGATGTTAGTTAAAAACTCGGGGGAGACTTTGTTTGGGGATGTTGGATAATTATCAACGCGGACCGCCACATATTGATTTTCCTAATTATCATCATATATCCGCTCCCTCTTTCTCTTTCCAAAAGCATCATACAGACTTTCACTCTCTCCCCCTCTCCCGTGAACACCACTGCACCAACCTGTCCCCCCAAGTAACGTAACTTGTAACGTAACATAACGAATGAACAGCCAATTGCGTCAGACCAGCTAATGAGCTGAAACACATTTTCCACTGGCTCGAGACGTAAAGCAGTGAGAAAACGGGAAGCCCTAAAAACAAGATGGCTGACGAAGGGGAGGTGGGGGCAGAACACAGAGAGGAGAGCCAGCCAGTCCTGCACCGTGTCCACTCCGTGTACATGTAGTCTGAACAGATGGGAGCTACAGTAGGACACCCCAGGCAACTGAAGCAATTTCCAAAAGGCCAGTCAAGCCCAGCACAGAGAGCGAGAAAGAGTGGGAGAGGAGGACAAAGAGATGCTGGAAAGCCTTTCATTTCAGTATTACCATGGCTACCAACCAAAAGCCTCAGGAAGCATTGTTAGACTTTAAACTCAGTGTGACATCTAAATCCAACTCTGCCTTGTGATCTGTGTGAAATTGGATAAATGTGTTACTGATTGTAAGTAGTTGTTGGTATCCCAGTGTTCAGTGGAGTTATTTACTTTGCTGAAGTTATTCAGTACACATTGTTATAATATACTCTGTATACCTCAGGATGCTACCGGACAGCAAATCCAATCAATTAAATATTCCTTTGAACTGATGAAAATTTACTGTAAACTCCCATTCCCTCTCACAAGTTCTTCTAACAAATGTCTAATCACACTATAAAACTAATGGTGTAATGAGATACACAAAGCAGTGTTGTTAACTGAACTTGTTAAACACAACTGGAGTTGTTTGCACATTGCCAAGTGATGTGCAGATGTGATTTGTCTTCTTTTGTTTCGCTTGTGTTTTTCAGGTCAAAAATACATTCCACCAGCTTCTCCTCCAGAATCTCCTCAAGGCCCCGGGGTAAGACACAGTGTCAGTACATGGTGACACAGGAGTGGGTTTAAATCAGAAAATAGTATTTAATCATATTCAGACTGCATATTTATATATTATAACTAATATGCGATTCCTGTCTGACTCGCTCTTATTTACTTTTTTCCCTGTCCTGTCCCTGTCCCATGTTAAATAGTGAAATTGACTCCCATCCCGCGGGAAACCCATAGGAATCCTGTGACCCACAGGATTCCCGAAAATCTGTCAGTGTCTACTATAGCTAGTACAGCTAGTGCTATTCCTAAAAGGTTTTGTCTTAACTTTCAACTTTCTCACTAAAAGCAAGTGTACGCTGCAAGCAGGGCGCAAATTATGCCATGACACCCAGGGGAATCAAATTTTTTTTCTACCTCACAAAGAAAACCCAGGTGCTAGCGCTTGCCTCAGTGAACTAAAATCTTACAATATCCTTGATTATTTAACTAATGTATGTAGATGATGATAGGGCCCCATAGGTGCCCCCTACACACAACTTTTGTAGTCAGGTCACAAAGTATTCCAGAGCAAAACAGGCAACAAGTCAGACCTACACACACAACAGCTCTCATCATTACACTCAAACACAGACCCACACAATGCTGAACCAGAACCAAAGACACTATCATAAAATACAGTCTGCACTGTCTCTAATTCCTAATTCTTATCATTTCAAGTTTTAAGTTCTGACTTACTCTTTTGTGTAGCAAATATCTCCTTCCCTCTTGCTCATGTTGACTGTGAATGCAATGTAATCTGCGTTCAATAAAGCAGAAATCATACATTATTTGGGAATTGGTAACTGTTGGGTTTCTGTAAATGATCTTAAACACAGTAAGGTTTAGACCTGCTCTATATGACAAGTGCATTGAGATGACTTTTGTTATGAATTGGCGCTATATATATAAAACTGAAACTGAATACATTTGAATTAACAAACCTGGATTTTAGCATTTACCTAGCCAGGTAAAACTCCTGAATTCCACAGTGAAAACAAAACTGCTTATTCTAAAAAGAATCACAAAAGACTTCAAATGAAATAATAAATTCTATACTGATGTCAAAATGTATCTCTACAATTGTCATGAGCTACATTTCCATTCAGTTTAAACATTCCCAAAAAACTCCAGGACACAGGTGATTCACTTCCATGAAGTTTACTGGGAATCTTGTGAAACTGTAACAGTACAATGAGATGTTTATATCATTAAGGAAGCTAAACACACAGTATCAAGGTAAGCAGCATCGGTTAGCTAACGTAGCTGCGAAGCTTATAAAATTAAGCACAATCGAGCTAGCAGCAATGAAACATAAAGCTAACTTAGCCTAGCGTTAAATAATTAGCGTTTTAGCCATCACAATATTCTTAGAAACTTATAAGATAACTTAACGTTCCACGCTAAAAAATACTTAGACGTTTCCTTAGCAAAGTCATCTTCTACGCTCACACATCAGTGTTAGCTAACAACAAGATATAATATAATTTTATAATGGTAATGAAATTATAGGGCGGGCTGTCAGCTAGCTAACGTCAGATGGCTTAACCTGCAGTGTCTCCATTAGCGATTGATGCACTAGATTGGAGCCGTTGCGAGGGATGCAGGTAGATGTTCAACTAATGTCAACATTAGTTGAGGAAATGGTATGGTCCATTTTTGGGGTTTCTGACATTGTATTTCAAGATTCTTGAATATAAGGCATGAATATGGGAAATATATTGTAACATATACAATTGCAACAAAAGACACTCCTGAACTGTTGTTTTTGTCTCTTTTGGGGGGGTCCAAGCCTTAATTAGGGCGTTTCAATTCCCCCGTTAATCGAACCATGGCTGAAAGTGTTTTAGCTGCCTTTATATGCCTTTATATGTTTGTTTGCTTTTTGGCCAGTTAGGGCAGCAGAACAGGCTGAAAATACATCTGACATTTTGGCAAAGATGTCTATTTACACATCAGCATCAATTCCATTCATTTGGAGTTCTGTTTCTGTCCACTTAATAATAAATCTAGCATTTGCTCTCCTTTGCTCTCCTTTGCTCTGTTTGGTTTCCACCAACCTTATTGTCCAGTTAGTCGCTCCTCCAATCCAACTCCTCCAAACATTTTTAGGAACAATGAATGCACAGGCAGGAAGCCAGGTAGGCATACAGGTACAGATAACGCATTTTCTTCTATTTTTTTCTTCAGAGCATTTGTTTTATTGATTGCTGTGGGTATGTAGAATTTCAACAAATGACAAAAACTGCTTCTGAAAAGCAGTAACTATCCTAGCTTTATGACTAAACAATCAATAGATTTAGTAATTGTTTTTTTAATTGATAATAAATAATTCACATTTGCTTCCTCAGTTGCAGCCTAATTTATGACTGTTATCTATATAGGCATGTAAAAGCAGTAATCAAATTTCAGTTGATAACTATATCTACATTTTGATCCTTCTAATGCGGTTCTCTAGGAATAATGTATGCAGAGTAGATTCAGATGGGCCTTCGGCTCTGTGTATGGTAAAACTCCATATGTCTCACCTCTTGTGCAGTGAAAATATAAATACTTTACAGTGTAAAGTAGGTATCTGAAAAAACGTTTAAATATAAGCTTAACAATATAGGCTTAATTCTTCCGTGCTTGTGTGTATTATTGAATGCTGATAACTGTCTACATAAGTCAGAAACAGAAAGTAACAGAAATAATACATGGTCTACACCAGTGTTGGGCAAGTTACTCAGAAATTGTGATGTATTACTAGTTACTTTTTACTCCTTAAATAGTAATATTGTTACTATTATTACTTATTATTATTAAGTAGTTACGTTACTATACCCCCTTCACCATCAAACAAAGCAGTCTCTCCCAACTTTTTAACTAATATCATCATAACCGCAAGAAGTGTGGTTTTTATAAAGCATATAGCCTAGGCCTATGTAGTTACAAAACATTACGTGAATGCCACTCTCTCCCGACGAGTCCAAGCATCATGCTGCGTTCCATTGACTTCGGAAGTTGGAGGTCGGAGCTGGTCACACCCGAGTTGATGGCGTTCCAGTTAACAACCTCGCTCGGCCAACTGTTGTTTACAACTAGCCAGGTTAGCTATTGATACGCCGGTTGATTTAAAAAAACGCATTATGCGGTATTTACTCACACTAAACACTGTAGCACCACGTCCACAGACAGCTGTTGGACAGCAGTTTATGGATGAACATTTATATGAGTCACAAGTACACAGAAGTGCTAATAAACAGTATAAACTACAGATTTCAGTAACTGTTGATAGTGTCACGTTCGGCGTGTGTGGAGTGCAAGGCAGGGCAGGTTGAGGACCCAAATGCAGGACACACAGGGCGGAGCAGGTACAGTTCAAAAAGGGATTTTTTGAACGAGAACAGGGCTGGGCGGCCTGACAGGGGAGCCTCAGGCGGGCGGCCTGAGAACAGGGCAAAGGGGTAACTCAGTCCGGGAGGCCGGGGAGCAGGGCGAGGCCGGGGAGCAGGGCGAGGCCTCTCCGGAGGCCGGGGAGCAGGGCGAGGCCGGGGAGCAGGGCGAGGCCGGGGAGCAGGGTGAGACCTCTCCAGAGGCCGCGGAGCAGGGTGAGGCCGGCGGCGAGGGCGGAACCTTGCTGGAGGCCGACGGCGAAGGCAAGACCTCTCCGGAGGTCAGGCAGGAGGCCGGCGGCGAGGGCGGAATCTCTCCGGAGGCGGATCAGGACTCGGGACCACAGGAGGCGGATCTGGACTGGGAACCACAGACGGAGGATCTGGACTGGGAACCACAGACGGAGGATCTGGACTGGGAACCACAGACGGAGGATCTGGACTGGGAACCTCAGACGGAGGATCTGGACTGGGAACCTCAGACGGAGGATCTGGACTGGGAACCTCAGACGGAGGATCTGGACTGGGAACCTCAGACGGAGGATCTGGACTGGGGACCACCGGCGAGACACGAGGAGCAGGAGTCGATGGAACCACCGGCGGAGTCGGTGCCGGACTGTCCACTGACGGGGAACCACGAACAGGAGGAGTCGGCTGGGCCCCCGGCGGAGCTGGTGCCGGTCGGACCACCGACGGAGCACGAGGAACTGGAGGAGTCGGCTGGGCCACCGGCGGAGCTAGTGCCGGTCGGACCACCGACGGAGCACGCGGAACAGGAGGATTCGGCTGGGCCACCGGCGGAGCTGGTGCCGGTCGGACCACCGACGGAGCACGAGGAACAGGAGGATTCGGCTGGACCACCGGCGGAGAAGGTGCCGGTCGGGTCACCGACTGGACAGCTGGGCTGGGGACCATGGGCCTGGCACGAGGAACTGGAGTCGGCCTGACCACCGACTGGACAGCTGGGCTGGGGACCATGGACCGCACACGAGGAGCTGGAGTCGGCTGGGCCACCGGCGGAGCTGGTGCCGGTCGGGCCACCGACGAGGGACCAGGAGGAGTCGGCTGGGTCACCGGCGGAGCTGGTGCCGGTCGGACCACCGATGGAGCACGGGGAGCAGAAATCGGCTGGGCCACCAACGGAGCTGGTGTTGGTCGGACCACCGACGAGGAACCAGGAGTCGGCTGGGCCACCGGCGGAGCAGGTGCCGGTCGGACCACCGACGAAGCACGAGGAGCGGGAATCGGCTGGGCCACCAACGGAGCTGGTGTTGGTCGGACCACCGACGAGGAACAAGAAGTCGATCGGACCACCGGCGGAGCTGGTGCCGGTCGGACCACCGACGGAGCACGAGGAGCAGGAATCGGCTGGGCCACCAACGGAGCTGGTGTTGGTCGGACCCCCGACGAGGAACCAGGTGTCGGCTGGGCCACCGGCAGAGCTGGTGCCAGTCGGACCACCGACGGAGCACGAGGAGCAGGAATCGGCTGGGCCACCAATGGAGCTGGTGTTGGTTGGACCCCCGACGAGGAACCAGGTGTCGGCTGGGCCACCGGCGGAGCTGGTGCCGGTCGGACCACCGACGGAGCAGGAGTCGGCTGGACCTCCGACGGGCTGCTAGCATGTCGGCTAGCAGGCCGGGAACTGAGCAGGTGGCTAGCCGTGCTCACGGGCCGGGAAACTGGTTGGTTGCAGACGGGCCGCTTATGGTGACCTGGTCGCCGCCGATGACCACCACGGGAACCCGAAAAGATGGCCAGGCGACTCCCTTCGAAGGTGGACTCCGGGGAATGCCTAGCCTCCAGGCTATCTGGCCATAGACTAGCTGCCCGTGCTGCCTCTGACTCCCTGGCCTTCATGGACAGGTAGGCCAGGAGAGTCATTGTCTCCGAGTCCTTGGTAGGTGGCAGGCAGACGGACAGACTAGACGGAGCACTAGCCGGGCAGGACACAGGCAGGACAGGCGGAGGGCTAGCAGCGCTAGCCGAACAGGACACAGGCAGGACAGGCGGAGGGCTAGCTGCGCTAGCCGAACAGGACACAGACAGGACAGGCGGAGGGCTAGCTGCGCTAGCCGAGCAGGACACAGACAGGACAGGCGGAGGGCTAGCTGCGCTAGCCGAGCAGGACAGGAGGATTCCTCCCAACCTGCAACTAGCAGGCCGAGAAACAGTCCTTTGAGGGCTAGCAGGCCGGGGAATACACGGCCGGGGGCTAGCAGTCCAGGGGTTAGCCGCCTCCAGGCTAACTGATTGAGGAACTGAGTCTTTGACTGGGGAATCAGCTGAGATGTGGAGGAAGTCACACACCCATCCTGGGCAAGAGTCTGCTGCTCCTGGCTTAGCAGCCAGGCTCTTCCAGGCGAGGGACACGATTGCCGCCTTATGGCTTTCATGTCTTGCCCCATACCACATGTTCCTCAGCGTTAATAAATCCCTCAGCACGTCAGTTTCTTCCTCATTTAAAGTGTCTGCTGGGTCCAATCTAGGCCCGGTCATTCTGTCACGTTCGGCGTGTGTGGAGTGCAAGGCAGGGCAGGTTGAGGACCCAAATGCAGGACACACAGGGCGGAGCAGGTACAGTTCAAAAAGGGATTTAATGGTAAAACAAAAGGCGAGCACACTTACGGCTGAGTGGCTGATAAACAGTGTCCAAACATGGGAATGCAAACAGAAAATCCAAAATCCAAAATCCAAAACAGAACTCAAAAGGCAACTCCAAAATCCAAAGACAGGGCAAGACAGGACAAGGCAGGGCAGAGCATGAGACGAGCAGAGACGAGACAAGACGAAGTAACACACTGGACTCACTATGACAGCTTGTGCAATGACCGGGCAGGGAATGAACAGAAACACCAAGTATATATACACACACACACACGGGACTAACGAGCAGGGCGGGAGCAACACAGGTGAGTGGGATCAGGGTAACGAGGCAGGCAGACTGAAAGAAGGGAAAACAGAGGCAGACAGAAACAACAGGGGGCAACAGAGAGGCAAGCAGGCAGAGACAACAAAGGAGACAGACGGAACACTGGACAGGCAGACAAGGGGCAAAACACTAGAGACATGAACTTATAGGACTAAGAACTAACATACTAGACAAGACAGACACTAAGAACTAATACATGAAACTGTGACAAAACTGAAATCAGGAAAATACTAAAACACAGACTAACAGACACAGGAATAAACTCATAACTAAACAGAACAGATGACAAGACTAACATGAAGCTACAAAACCAAAACCCTCAGAACAAAACCCAAAAACACAGCACAGGATCGTGACAGATAGCCATCTTGGATCACAAAGTCGGGGTAGTGTGGGTTGTCCCGACTTCCCGAGTCGGAAATCCGACTTCAGGGGGCGTTCCAGTTGAAATTTCCAACTGGGAACTCGGAAATTCTGACTTCCGAGTTTACAATAGACGACAATGTTCTTTGCATCTCAGACTTTGACGCAATAATGCCAGCAACTACGTACAGCGTGGAAAGAACGCCTCTCTCCCTCGTTCTCTATTCCTCCTTTAGTTTTTGGCTAACAGCGAACATGACCAACCGAAGTTCCGGTGCCGTTGAGCTGCCTTATAGTCGCACATTCACGTCAATGGTGCGTTCAGTAACGAGTAACACAGTGTTACTTGCTTTAGTAACTGTAATAATATTACTGTTTTAAAAAAGTAATTAGTCACACCACTAGTAAAAGTAATAGTAATAACTAGGAAAAGTAATATTATTACAGTAACGCGTTGTTACTGCCCAAAACTGGTCTGCACACACAAAGTAGAATTTCTGTTCCTGATCACAAGTTAGTGATGAAACATGTATTTTCTTCTGCTTTACCCCAGAGTGAAGAAACATTATTAAAAATATGTATTGTAATATGTAATATTAAAATGTTTTGAGTGTGCAAATGCTATCAGGCTGTTGGCTGTACTTGTCAAAAGAAAACAATATGAATGGATTCCAGTCAACAGCTGACCTAGAGTGATTCCTGGTTGGATGACAGCATGAGGAAACCCCTCTAGCAGTTCTCTCTACACGGATACAGCTCCTCTTCCATGCTCTTTAGACAAAGATTATACATCTTGATTAACCCACAGTCATGCTCTGGCTGGTTTGCCAACAGAAAAATGCGTTATCTGTCCAAGATCTCTCTACAACATGGTGATTAGGATGCATAAATAGCATTAGTAAAGAGGTGCCTGCTGAGAAGACTTTTAATCTTTTGACTTACATGTTTGAGATTCCAGAGTTATTGGGTCTTTCAAAGTATCCTGCATTCATAGTTTTACTGAATATGCATCTGCTGGCTTGGCAAAGAAAAAAATAAAATAAAAGGAAGTGTGTGGGTGTGTGTCTGTTGAAAATGTTATTCTTGGTGAAACACAACAAAATATCTGTGTGTCAATCACCGAACACCTAAATCACCACAGGAACCCGAGAAATAAAAGTAATACTGATGATGATAATAATCATGTCTAGTTGCATCAAATCAGATTAAATGTCACATTAGCATCAGTGTATGTCAGAGGCTTCCCACTGACAACGGATATGGCACTGATCACTTCTACAATATCTATGTGATAAATTTAACCGCATCATAATCATCCAGCCATCAAATCTGAGGTGGGTGATGATGACTGACTCATATCCCATTCTTACTAAAAAAATACCAACATCGACCATATGTAACAGACCATTAGTGTGTGTTGTTGTGTGTGTGTGTGTGTATTTTTTGTGTGTATTCTGCCTGGCTGAGCTAAGCTACAGGGCATTACCATCATCACTCAGCCTGAGTGGAAGTGCCAATGGAGACTGGGAGTTGTGATGGATGCTGCTCTCTCTCTCTCTGTCTCAGGATGGAGGAGGCCAGGGACAAACACACACACACACACACACACACACACACACTAACATAGTGCGACAGAGCGGAGGAGGAGAGAGATCAGCTCAGTTTCAGTGTTAGCTCTTTGGGCCAGAATGAGCCACGGTCTGTATTGACTCATTTTTAAATTAAACCAACAGGGGCTGGGAGCTGTGGGAGCGCTGCACCCATGAACTCTACAAATCCTCGTTCATTTTGATTAAGCAGCGAGGGTGGTGGAAGCCTGCGAGTGGGCTCCCAGTGGTTAACAAGACACGACTGTGGTCATACTGGTCAGCTCCTACAGGATGACACTTTGGGAGGTGGTGCTTTAGAGTGGATATATACTACTCTGCATGTACAGAGTCTTTTTTTCATCTCTTAAATCCCCAAACATCTCGGGCCAGATGCATACAACTTGTAAATGCACAAATCAAACTGTCTGTATACATTAAGATACAAATATGCATTTGCATTGTTTCAATCTGTTTCATAAATCTCAATCATTGTGGAACTAGATGCACGCCCTCAAGCCTTATTTCCACTCCCGTAGTCCACCATAATTGGATGTAGAAACGCCCTAATCACCCATTTGCATATCAGTACTTGTGTCCGCTCCATAACTCAATAGACCTGTCAATGAGAAGAATGGCAAAGAAGCAGTGCAATGTCACCAATTGTGTTGCATCAGTGAGGTTCTCCACCAGCAGTATAACGGCTGTCAGTTATTTAGTGCCCCTACCATTAATTCATCACATGTACCAGTAACGTATCATTGCAGTATTTCGTAATATCTCAGTCATCCTTATTAAACGTCAAAAGGATGACCAGTGATTAATTCATATGGGTTAGGGTTAGGGACAGACTTTCCGAAGTGCTTCACACTTCATAATAAAACGAAAAGGGGACATAATGGCTCAAATGTAAAGAATGGTATCAAAAATAATTTAACTGATAAATTATTTAAATTAAGTTTATAAATGTGCTTTTGAGTGACATTTTACAGAATGGAGAGTAGATCGCAATAATAACACCAGCAGTGAAAGTGTCAAACAACCTAAGTTGCACAGGACCTAACTTCAGAGTTGACCCTGGGTTTTCAGAGATCAGCATAAAAGCGCAGCGCTACTGACCAATCATTTTTCTTGGAAAATGGCATCACCATTCAATGAAGATCGCACAGACTATTTCGCAGGCTGCTGTAGGTGGTGCTTTTGAATACTGATATCATCCTACTAGAAAAACTGAAGAAATAAAGTACGACATTTTAGCCTTTTTCTTTTAGTTCGGCTGTGTTTCCGTGATCGTAATTAAAAGATACCCTAGGTATATTGAAATTGTCTTGTAGAATTCTGGCAGGTCATTGTCATTGAATATGTACATTTGAAGAAGAAGTAATAATATACAGCAGGGGTCTGCAAATAAGTTTTGCATCGGAGCAATTTTGTATCCATTAAATGGGTGAAAATATGAGACATGATGTTTGAATTGCTTTTTATGGTGTTCGGTTAGCTCAGTCAGTGAAGCGCAAGACTCTCACCTTGAAGGTTGTGTGTTGGATCCCACGTCTGGAGAATTTTTTTCCCCCTCTTCAACAAATTGATAATGAAGCGACTGTTTCTCACGCTCACAATAAAGCATGTACTGCAGTGTGTGCGTTCCGACGTTTGATCCGCATCCATCAACCTATGGACACTGTTTCATTTCCCCAGTATCTCCAGGCAGAGAACATTTAGGGGAATCACGTTTTCTGATGGCTCTTTCAGAGTTGTGTCAAGCAGGCCGCAGACTCTTTATAATGTCGTTTAGAATTTTTCAAAGTAAAAGCTCTCAATTCAACTCAACTTCAACTTCAATTTTGCAGGTTAAATCAATTAAGAGGAAGTGATCATGTGAGTAACTGTTCCTGTCATGACTGACAGCACCGCTATCAAAGTATTTATTTATTTGTTGGGGTTTTTTGCCGCTGTCAAAGCATCATAATTTGGCTGTGGGCCAGATATTATTGGTGGCAGGCAGTTTTGGTGCGGGTCCATTATCACAAAGACAAATGACGTGTTGTCCTTGTCAATGTTGTAAAATGCCTTTGTTAAACTTTATCTGTTGTGTTAATAATGGACTGTGGAGCAGAAACAGTGACAGTGTTACACAGTCTTGCCTTACCTGTCAGCGGCCAAGTCACAAGAACATAAGGTTTTACAGAATAATTAAGTAAATAGGATTTCTTAATATATCTACCTAAAGAAACCTCATTTCTTGACCGGCTACTCTCTGCTGTCTCAGAAGACAACATCTTTTGTCCAGTCTCAGCCCCTGTAGCTATCTTACGGTCTTTGGAGGGGCAGACTAGACAGTTGGCTGCAATTTGCAACCTCACCGCTAGATGCCACTAAATCTAACACACCTAACCTTTAAGTTATAAAGGCTTAAAAAGGAAATAACTAAAGAACAAAAAAAACAAACCATGACAATCACTTTTTTCACAGTAGTTTCTATTTAATGTTTGTTAACTCTAAATGAACAGGCATAGTCTATAACATGAATGTGATGATTTAATGTGCTCTTATGGGGTGTACGACATTTTAGCCTTATTCTTTTAGCTCGGCTGTGTTTCGGAGTTTCCACATTAAAAGGCCTCGGGTTCTGATGGTGATGTCCAAGAGAACTGATAGGTCAGTAGGTGGTGTTTTTATAGAGTTGATCTCTTATCTAGAGCACAAGTTACCATGGGGATCTACCCGGGTAAAGAAGTGAACCACTGTCGTGGTACTGAAAACCCAGGGTTAACCCCCATGTTACTTCGCTAAGCTCAAATCCTGCTCTGTGGTACAAGCCCCAGGTGGTGAAAGTACAAATAAAGGCAATTTATTGTAGTCAGGGGAAAGGGAAGTGGATGGTGAGCGATGGCAGATGGAAAACGGAGCAGGCTGGGTGAATGAATGAAGATGGCATGGCTGGCTTGGTGTGTTGCAGGCAGGCAGGCAAGAGAGTGTGATCCTGAGGCACGAGGAAAGTCAGAGTTCCTTAGAGGTAAAACAATGACAACGACGAGGAAATAATTGGAACTAGGTTAAGCACAAGATGTGGCCGGAAGGTTTGTACCATAGTGGCTGACTGAACAATCTGGTGATTGTTTTTACGGGAGAACCGGGGCTGAAATACTGCAGGACTGATGACAAGGGCAGATATTTCATGTCACTGTTGGTGGGCACAATAAAACATCTCCCACCAAGAGATTTTTTAGAAATAAAGTCGCTTAAGGTCTGATAAAAGTAGGCAGCGGACCAAACCACTGTGAGCTATGTCAGGGAAGAGGACATCATTTTCAGAACTTATTAGAGATGGACAGACAAAAACACTAGGGGAAACACAGAGAAAAGCCTTGAGTCACGGCCATGACCATAACCAACATTGTTTTATTAAGGGGAGTGAATATTTGAATTAAATGGTTTCTACAAACACAACTAGAAATGAATGTTCCATTTCTGCTAAATATGTAACTAGACAAAGAATTGCTAACATTTTACAGTTTGCCGTAACAACTTAGTAGGATGTTATGATGTCAGATGTTTTTGCAGCTTGTTCCTGCGCCAAAAAAATCAATTAAAGCAGCTTTGACAGCTAAACACACAGTCCCACGCATTCTCCTATATACACATATTTCAGAGTAAATAAGGGTAAGAGCAGTCATTAGTGCCCTGGCTGCTCTGTGTGCACAGCAGATACCTATCTGATGGTCGTCCAGGATTTTGCATAAAGAAATGAAACAGAAAACACTTTTAAGCCATGCCACTACTGTTGGCAGTCACCATACAATTCATCACGACTCACAGTGTTGCTGCAAAATTCGCAAACGCAGTCCCTGTGTCTCTCCCTATCTCTTTCTCTTACCCTTTCAGATACTCAAAACACTGTTATAAAAATACACTTGTTTCAATCCTAAAATGATTTTGCCTGGTCAACAAAATGTTTATTTCCTCTTCAACAATGTGACTGTCAGGTGCTGATTAATCAATGGCAACCGTCTCTGAAATGGCTCTGTAAACAAGCGGTACGCTCCTGCTCTGTCTGTAGGCATTGTTGAATCTGACAACTTTCTCATGCTCGCATAAATTATTGATCCTTGACACTCTCGGTTTGCCGAGGTGCAGAATACTAAGGATTCTGTGGTATTTATAGCCAACATTTGGGAGAGCAGCTGAGTTTGTTTTCCTGTGTTGATGAGGATTTCTTGCACCGGGCTGCGTCATGTTTTCAGGGTCGTACTCGTGTTCTGTTGACCCAGGTGTTCTTGTAGTCCGTGGGCTGGAGGTGAGGCCATGTTTCAGTTTGTTGCTGGCAAAGGGCTGTTTGGCAGCTGGTACTGGCTCAGTCAGACCTAATTTTTTGCAGCTCTCTCCAACACAGTAGTTAGGTAGTTAATGTCTTATCCTTGTATCAAATGTCTTTTCAAAACAATGGGAATTTAAGATTTCCGTGCAATTTTTATTTTATGACTCTGTTTTTAGCACTAGAAAGTGAAGGGGTAAATGTAAATTTAACCATGTAGCTGAAACACATTTTCATGACACAAAATAAATGGTAACTGGTGTATAGTCTTGATATGAACTATGTAGACATTTTAGTGTTAAACAAAGCACGGATTGTTTTTTTCTTCTTGTGTTTTTCTTATGATAATCACACATAAAGGTTACAGCTCAACCCCTTACTTCTACCATAGTGATTACTGGGGGGAAGTACCTCACACCAATTTGCTGCCCAACATTCATTTAGTGGTGATGTAGCGGCTCTGGAGGTCGTCCACCAATCGCAAGGCTGGTGGTTCGATCTCTGCCATGATTGTGTGTGTTTATTATTAGTTTCTGTTCAGCAGTTGGCACCTTGCATGGCAGCCTCTACCATTAGTGTGAATGGGTGAATGTCGACTTTAATTGGTCGGAAGATTAGACAGGCGCCATGTAAGTGCAGTCCATTTACTATTTTTATAATTGAACTTTAATTTCTTGGATATTTATGATGTTACGGCACATTAGCTGTAAATGAGATCTGACTACATTCTATGTATAGTTATACCAGCGTGGGGGACCTTGGAAAATCTGAATGGAAACCGTAGTATTGCATTTGAAGGCTGCCAGATCATTTGGAACACTGAGATAGTTTTCACAAGACGAAGAGGTGTCATTGCACCTCTGTTTGTGTAATATGAAAGAGCAAGATGTCCAATAAAATTTTATTACCATTCTCGAATGCAAACATAAAGAAGAAAATTATGACTTTCATACCTTTTGATTTGTGGAATTGGAAACAGTTGTAGCAGTGACGTGGTAATTGCTAACAAGTAGACCTGAGGCTAGTTTATAGAAAATTATTGCAATTTATTATATGCAATTTAAATTGCAATCACAATATTGTCATGTCCATATTATCCTTTTTCCTTATTCCTATATTATCCTTTTTTAGGTTTTGTTTGTATTTATTTTCGGTTTTTCTTTGCTATTTCTTATTAATCATCAGAGATTAATCTCACATGTTTTTCTTGTAGTATTTCCCTCTATGAATGTCCTCACTTTTTATTTTCACTCTATCTTTACTTGCAGCCAACCCCTATTGTTCACACTTTAACTTGGTACCCCCTCTTTCTTGTGCATCTCTCGTATTTTCCTCTTTTGTGCTTGACTCCTCCGCCTTTTGTTCTCAATATTTAATTCCAGTAATCCCGCCATCTTTTTCACTGGATCTCCCTCTTAATCCTCCACTTCCTTTTAAACCTCACCTGTCTCTCACTTTCTTTCTCTTGAGAAACATTATGACCATGTCACGGTCTCTCCGCCTCACAAACGCACTGATTATCAGGAAACAGACAAATGAACATTCCTGAAGGTCTCACACACACACAAGAAATGAGGTTAGCATATACTGTGCGTGTACATATGCACACACACAACATGCAGGTCCCATGAAGCCAGAATGTGAACAGATGATCTACTTGGCTGTCAGGGCAAACAGGCTGAGTCCAGAACATTGGCAGCCACGGCAATGCCACTACTAATTGCCCTGCTTTGCGTATTCTGTGTGTGTGTGTGTGTGTGACATCTTCACATGTAGAGTGAGTGTGGTGTCTTTCGCACCCTCTGAATGCAGTACTTGGTGACTCAATGTGAGATCACATGCATGTGTCAGTAAAATGTGAAATGGCTTAGCAGGACTTGTGAGCACTGACTTGTGACAGCCCACTGGTCTTGACATTTTAGGACATTTTGAATTGTGAGGACATTTTGACCAATCCTAACAGCCAAAACAGCTCATTTTAGGGTTACGCCTACACCTAACATAGTATTTGTAAGCAAGCAAACTGTGGAGTGGCCACCAGTATCAAATGAAGATGTCCACTTTGAAATCATGTGTAAGTGAGTCAAACCACTTGGTTTAAAATCTCTTTTTCAGTGACATTTAACGCGTAGCATCCCTTTTTAAAACAATACTCTTTGTCTCTTGTCATCATTTAAACATTCAAAAGAAAGAAAAGTTAGCTGTAAAAAGTTGCTGAGGGCAAACAGCAGCTGTGTTCAACAACACTACAGGACATATTCTATGTTTTGTAATCCCACGTGGGATAGGCCAGATGTTTGGCGTGACACAGATATAAAACCTAAACTGAACTACTGGAGGCTGATATAGATTTTTGCTTTTTAACACAAATACATAAACCATACATTTTTGATGAGCATCCTGGAGATTTGTATTTTGTGCATCAGCTATAACACGACTGTACTTTGGGATGGGAGGAAACCCCCCAGAGGAAACAAAAATAAAAATGCAAATGCCATGCTGGAAGGCCCCAGTCAAAGCTAGTAGATTCTGAAAGTAGGACCGTTTTGCTGGGAGGCAACTGAGCTACAAGATGTCAAGGTTCAAACAAGTGTAAGCTTTCAAGATGCAAACATACTTGCTATAACATTTTATGTGTTTGATGTGTGTTCTTTCCATGCATGATGAACCATCCTGCTTTTTGTGGAGTGGCTACTTTTAGGACAGATTTCTGGGTCCGCTTAACCTCTTCAACCTCGACCATATCAATTAATTATAAGCTGCCGGAGGGTCAGTCATTGCAAGCTCAGGCTGTGCAGTCAAACATTGCTCAGACCCACAGAACTTAGAACTATTTTTAATTCTAGTAATCATCCAAATGTTTCAGAGGAAACCAAATGACTCACAAGACATCTATAATATTTCCATTTGATGAAATGGTGCAGTCATCAAAAATGCAGAGTCTTCAGTTTAAATATGTCACTCAGTGTAAACATCATCTATCTTCAATGGAGATTTGGAACAAGCTGATACAGAATATATATGATGCTGTCAGACAGTGTTCAATAAGATATTTTTTTTGTAAATTGTAAAGCTGTTTAAGGATAAACTCATGGGGAAAATTTGGCTTTAAGGTGTTAGAATGGGATTTTGTATGTATCAAATCAGGGTTAGGGTTAACATGTAGATATAAAGAAGTATAGATTCATTGCCTTTGTCCATTTTCACACCTACGTTCTTTGCTAAGAACATGTTGAAATTTGCTGTCGCTCACCACTGTGACCAATTCATCCTTTGCCATTTTTTTGCAATTTACTAGCTAACATGCATTAAAATGTTGTGATCTAGTTGATCTTAAAACTGTTCAGAGAATGTACAAAGCACAAAAAAATACTTCAGAGTTTGTTTGAGAGAAAGCCAGGATGAACTTAGCTTAAAGCTATATGGTATGTAAAAAGGGTAGGTATGGTAAGATAAAACATCAGCTAACACTTTTACTGTTAATTTTTATTTGTTTTCCTTTTAATTCAATGCCTTTATTCTTATATATTTTCTTCTGTATGCATTCATTTTTGAAAATTGTTAATGATTCAATTCAATTTTATTTATATAGCGCCAAATCACAACAACAGTTATCTCACAGCACTTTTCACAAAGAGCAGCTCTAGACCGTACTCTGAAGTTATTTACAGAAGCCCAACAATTCCTACCAAGAGCAAGCACTAGGCGACACAGGCAAGGAAAAACTTCCTTTAAGAGGCAGAAACCTCGAGCAGAACCATGGCTCAGGGTGGGCGGCCATCTGCCTCGACCGGTTGGGGGTGAGGGGGAGAGAGAGAGAGAGAGACAGAGAAGGACAGAGAGAGAGCAGAGGGAGGCAGCCTACACAGTATACACATAGAGGTACAGACAGTAAAGGTAATGTTGCTATAGACTGAATGAAAAATGGTACAGATATTTATAGTAATGTTAATGATAACAATAATAGCAATAGGACTAGTAACAGCAGTTGCAACTGTAGCAGAGGGCGTCGAGCAGGAACACGGGGGCAGCAGGAGACTCCCAACCACAGATCCAGACTCCACAGCTCCAGAGCGAGGTACACCTGCAGGAAGTGATAGGAGGAGAGAGGAGAGGGACGAGAAAGCACACAACTACGGGGAGAGGGAAGAAATCGAGTTAGTAACATGCATTAATGGGATGAGGTTGCACTCAGAGGGAGAGAGAGAAGAGGAGAGAGGAGCTCAGTGCATCATGGGAAATCCCCCGGCCTATAGCAGCATAATTAAGGGATGGTTCAGGACTCACCCGAGCCAGCCCTAACTATAAGATTTATCAAAAAGGAAAGTCTTAAATGTCGACACGGTGTCTGCCTCCCGAACCCAAACTGGAACCTGGTTCCACAGGAGAGGAGCCTGATGATGATGATGGCCAAAATACAACTACAATATACTGTACATAATACAACAACTACTATTAAACAACACATCTGGTTATACCTCAGCTAGAAGCGGGTCATCTCTCTCTCGCTCTCTCTGTTTATTCTTCACTCAGTGTTTCCTTATGCGCCGAACATTTAGCGGTCCAAGAGTTACATGACGTGTGTCACAGTAGCACATCGTGATTACTTCCTTTTTTTTTATCTGATATGGAAGAAGAGGTTTAGAGTGAACTGGGAATGTCTGATCTATTTCAAGCCCCAGGGCAAATAATGTAAATCTATTTAATGTCTTCAAAAGCATAGCAGTAATTACGTGTATGTGTGTCCAACAGATCAATCGGTGAGTGAATATCTTCTCCTTTCCTGCTCAATAGCTTCAACGCAGTATCTTTTTTGTCTCCAGAGAGCCATTTGTTTTGACCATAGCAGATTTAATATTGCTCACATACAGACGGTTAGATGAAACCAACTGAAAGGCACATCCGCATTATCGAAGAATATCGGCCACAATAATTCCAGTGATAATGTTTTTGACATTTTAGACTTGTTTTTCTGTTACTTAACACAATACACATTGCTTAGCCCTGAAGTTAGAATAATCAGACTAATGTTCTATTATTGATTGACCTCATATAAATGATCCTGCCACTCTTACTTACTGGTAAAAAAAACCATCTGCTGCACTGGAAGCAGTGTGTTCTGTCTTTAGTTTGTGTGATAGTTAAAAGGGGGTAAAATGAATGCCATTTCCCCATGTTCCCCAAGATTATTTCCCAAAATAAATATTTGCTTTTGCTGGTGGAACATTTCCCAATGGGAAGTAACAAATCTTAGGAGCTCTATTTCCAATTTTATCCAAATAGTACTTAACCAAAGCATTGCAGTCTCTTTAATTTAAATGGTTAACCTATCACTCCCTTTTGGGGTATCATAGCTCGGCTATGAATATTAAGTAGGAATGTCTAGGGCGTGAGTTTTCAGAGTCTGAGACCGTGGGCCTCCCTCAGACAAAGCTTGGAAAAGGAGCCCCTTTCACCCCTCTTTAGCTTACCTGAATGATTAAGGGATCATGATTATGTTATTTGGTCCTGTGGACACTCAACTATTGAGTTTGACATACCTTCAGAGTAACCAAATACATAAAAGGTTTTGTCCTTGGCATTTATAAGTTTCTGACTCTGGGAAAGTGGGGAAAACAGTAGAATTCCCCCAAGCTACTGTAACTCTGAACTGTCTCTTCAACCTAATCACACACATAGACTATTCTGTGTGATTTCCTTTTGATAACTAATGTAATATTTGTTTCACTTCCGTCTACTGAGCCTCTCCTGAAACTGTGTGGGCCCCCCCACGGTCTAGGATATATTTGGTTAGACATGTTTCAGATTAGACATTCCCATGAATAAAAGGCCAAAATAAGTTTCTTTTAAAGGATGTCTGGGCTCACGCTAAGGGACAAAGTGAAAAGCTCAGATATCCTGAAAGAACTCAGGCAGAACTACTGCTCCTTTGCACAGAGAGCCAAAAGGTGTGGTTAGGGCATTTCATCCGGATGCCTCCCAGACACGTCCCTGCGGACATTCATCTAGGAGGAAACCTCGGGCCAGGCTCTCACCAGAGGTGTAGCATACCCTGTGGAGCCTGGGAATGCCTCGGGATCCCCCAGGAGGATCTGGAGGTGACCAGTAAAGGATATCTAAGCTCCTGTACTTACTTCGCTGCCTCTGCTAATCAAAACTAGACAGCCAGTGTTGAGTCACAATCTCACCTCTTGCTTTCTGAAGCCATAACATTTAAGTGATAATACATAACAAGGTGTCTAGATATATTACAATGGTGAAGCTGAAGAATGCCATGATACAAAGCAGTCCTGACAAATGAACACAGAAGAATTCTGAATTTTAAAAAACATTTTAATTCAGTTTCAATAGTTCTTATTCTTATTTTTTAGTTACATTTACCTAGGAATATTTTTTCAATCAGTGTTAAGCTACCAGTGAAACTCAACACTCCTTGCACAGATGTTTCTACCTTAAAGGAGACCTGTATTTCCAGTCCTATATTGTAGTTCTGTGACTCCTGTATGGCAGCTTTGCATGATTAAAAGTTAAAAAAAAAAATGTTTTCTATCTTATATTGGCCCTTCATGTAGGCCTTTATTTTAGCCTCTAATTTAAAAAAATAATGTTGAATGTCTTTGTGAAACTGAAACAAAAAGTGTTTTCCTTTCTTTAAGTCTGATGTTTTGTCATTGAAGGTTTATTGATCCAACCACTCAACCCGTCCTCTTCCGTACATGGACTTTTATTTTGCTTTTATAACAACAACACCTGACTTCCTACTTTGTTCCTGCCATAAATACTACAGCCATGTGAGGGCTTTGTCACTTGAATGTAAATATATGTCGGATTGGGGCACTTGCTCAAACTGATGCTTTTGTTTTCCTTGAAAGTCAGCCTTAAAAGACTGGTTTTCTCTGCAGCTGAGATAAAGTAAAGCAGTTACAAGTGTTGATAGTATATCCGTGGCTGTATTGTACTCGCTGGAACAAGCCTTTTCGAAATGACACAAGGTGGGTTGTGTGGAGTCAAATTACGCCTGATAAATGTTTTTAAAAAGGTGTAATTTGTGATTTCAGCGTGATCTAATTGTTGTATCTTGTCCTGTATAACAACCAATTCATTCTGTGTAAATCCTGTCGATATTTGAGATTACTAACCTTCTAGAAAATGGGCAGGTGTTAGTATGCTAAGTTCTCCTTAGCTATCGTAACAAATTAAATTACAAATTAAATTAAAGAATTTGAACATGAGCTATGACAACTAGGTAACCAGAAAACTCACATTTCATTACATTTAACCAATAGAAAAAAAGAAAAGTACAGTATCAATTCACATTAGGATTTTAAGTTTAGATGCACTAAAAATGCTGTGGCGTTACCATAGCAACCACACCAGCTAAACGCAACTTATATTTTTTTCATTGCTAAACTGGTGTGAATTAACTCAAAGGTTATGAGGCTACACCTTTTCATTGCCCCTGTGATTGATATATCTGTTTGCCACCCTTGCATAACCCTTAAGACAAATGGAAGGACCAACAGCAACTATTTTGTTTCCAGTCAAAGTGCGATAGCAAGAAGGGAGCACACAAACTTTTTTTTTTTTTTTTTAAATTCGACCTGCTGGGGGGCTGACAGTGTTGAAGGATGGTGGGTGGAGTGTGAAGGGCTTATGACTGCCAAAACAGTGTAATGGTCTGTTGTTGTCATCTGGGATGGAATACGCGTGTCTCTCTTGCGTAAAGTATATTTCTAAGCCCTGTTCTTCATAACCATAATGATAACAGCGAATCATTTGCAGCTCTTTGTTTCTTTGCAGCTCTCACTGTCTCAGCTGGCAGCTACTTCACGCTACCCAACCATCAGCCACTCCAGCTCGGCGTTGCCGTGGCAACAGCCGTTTCCTTCTCTGCTCCATCCTTCCCCGTTGGCATCGGCCCACCAGCTGTCACATGTCGTAAGATTTCCACCTCCGTACGCTCACACACACACACACGCACACACACACATATATGCTGAGGAAAATAAATAAGCATTAAGCAAAAGAGTCGTGGCATTTACAAACAAGGTGCGCATTCAAACACAGCATCACTAAAATGCACAACATGGTAAGCCTTTATACATCCCCAAGGATATGCAGACAGTCACTCAATAGAGTTCAAAGACACTCACCTTTATAGCACTCTGCTCCCAGCCCCATACCCATGGAGACACATGTGCGCACACACACAAAACCTCTAAACTACAGCATTACACAGTCTTTCTCTTTGGAGCTACTGGAAGTGCTATAACTACTCCTTTTCATCTTTATAATCAAAAGAAACATTATTCTTTGACTAGGCTTTTCAAATCTTTCTACAAAGGCTACTCCAATTTTCTGAAGGTATCCAGTATCCTGCGCAACCTTGTGTTTTGCCCCCTGGTGAAAATATTTTTAATCTGCCTTGTCCAGGACCGCGTTTAATAATGATTTACCCTTTTTCCCCCACATTTAGCTGCCTCATTTCTGAATCAGCTACCATTTTAAAAGTAATTCATGGCCTCACAGCAGTGGTATTTAATGGCAGACCTAGGTGAAATAGCTTTAAAAGAACTGAAAAATAATTAGACCTTTCTATGAACCACCACACCACCAAAACACACCATACCACTCAACTTAGCAAAAATGCTGTTTCCAGATCTTTCTAATTGAAACCACGTAGATCCCCATTGACATAAACAGTAGTAGCAGTAGCAGTAGTAGTAGATAATGGAAATAACATGAGAAAATATCCAAATGGCTGTGCTTGTTAACAATATGAATACATTTCAGCCAGCATATCGCAGAAATGAGGATGTCAGCTAAACTGTGCTGATTTTAATAACTCTAATGAATCATTTCCTGAAATGATGCCAGGGTTACCTATTACCCCCAGATGTGTTTGCTGCTGAGAATCTGCAGGCAAAGAAAGCTGCCTTGTCTTTGATTATTTAGACCATGTTCACCCACAGATGCATATATTTAGGAAGCAGCACGCTGCACGGTAGAAAGAGGGGTAAAATCTCACAGAATGGAGAAGGAATCATAATCCTGGGATTAACCCTGAAGCTTCCTCTGCTTATCAGTTTGCACCTTCTTAAATAATATCTGCTATGTAGAAAAATCATCACTACAACAACATACTGTATTGGTAGTGCCAGAGCAGTTTGTGAACTGTTTTTGCTCATTTCTAAAAAAAAATGAGAAAAAATAACAGTACATGCTCGTTGCCCGTCTTTATGTCACATCTCATTCAAAGTAGTTTTGCTGAAATGATGTTAGTGTATGTAACAAATATCTTTGGGGAATAGATAACATACAACATGTCAGTTACTCATTTGGGTAGATCTAAATGTCCACCCTTAACCTGGCAAATTTGCGGGGTGTCTAAAGTTCTCAGTTGTGACAGGGATAAAATGCAGTGAAAGACAGGACTTCAATCCTTGCTGTGGATATGGCAAGTGCACATATCCTGACCTTGTAATCCATCAAGGTCCACCAGCTACATGGACACTACTTTTTCCAACTAGTCATGCGGTATTCCAAAGTGTTGGTTACCCGGCTACATAGGATACAGGAACACTCTCGGTGTTATTCTGCGTCTGCCCCGGAATGTAGATCGACTAGCAAATTGAGAGCTTAACTTCATTCATAGCTCCCTCTTTCCCATAACAGTCCAGCGCACATTAGCAGTAGACTTTGTGAAAGTCAGCAGAAAGTGTGCTCGAGTCCCCTTGCGGACATGATGTATTGTATATTTGGGCACCCTTTGGACTCTGGAGTCCAGGGGTCTGCAGGGGCTTTGTAGGAATCTAGTTGTTGTTACAGTAACTGTAATTCAATCTGAATAGTTTGTCCTGTAGTTAAACAGATAATGTTGAAGATTCTATGTGTCACAGTAAATCACTGACTCATTCGTTCATTCACCTTTCTATATTACAGTATATTCTTCATTTTCATTAGTTTTCACAGTACATGGGAGCTGTCCTGGCCAGTCTACCTGCTTGTACGCCTCAGTACTCATTGCTCATATTTTAACTTGACTGCAGTAGCTTTAATGGGTTTCTTCCATATTTCATGGTTGAGATCCATATAGTTTAAGCTATGAATCATATTGCAGGAATAATGCAGGAACTGTGGATCCGGCTTAGTGGAGATAACAATATAATCAGACGCTCAATATTTCAAAAAAAAAAAAAAAGAAGCCAGAATTCAATTTGGTTTTGAAAGACTGACTAGGCTGTGGAACTGTCATAAACTTGTCTATTTCATATATATTATAACTACATTGGAGAACCATAAAATATGACAGGTACGAACGAAAAGAGAAAGGTGGGAATAATCCATAGCGTAAAACATACATATACTGATCAGCCGTAAGATTATGACCACTGACAGGTGAAGTGAATAACACTGATTATCTTTTTACCATGGCACCTGTCAGTGGGTGGGATATATTAGGCAGCAAGTGAACATTTTTTTCCTCAAAGTTGATGTGTTAGAGAGCATGAAAAATTCATAAAAAGTTGAGCAATTTTGACAAGGGCCAAATTGTGATGGCTAAAAGACTGGGTAGCATCTCCAAAACTGCAGCTCTTGTGGGATGTTCCTGGTCTGCAGTGGTCAGTACCTATCAAAGCTGTGAACCAGCAACAGGATGCATGTGGGGAGCGGAGGCTGGGCCGTGAGGCCTGATCCAATAGACAAGCTATAGGTCAAATTGCTGAAAAAGTAAAGTCAGAAAACTTATGGAGCTGCGTAGCCACAGACCATTCAGGGTGCCTATGCTGACCCCTGTCCACTGCCGAAAGCACAGTGGGCATGTGGGCATTAGAAGTTGACTACGGAGCAATGGAAGAAGGTGGCCAGGTCTGATGAATAACGTGAATGGCTGGGTGCGTGTGCGTCGCTTGCCTGAGGAAAACATGGCACCAGGATGCACTATGGGGAGAAGGCAAGCCGGGGGAGGCAGTGTAATGCTTTGGGCAATGTTCTGCTTGGAAACCTTAGGTTCTGCCATTCATGTGGATATTACTTTGAGACATTCCAACCATTTAAAGAAATGATTTGAGAAAGACAATAAGTTCAAGGTGTTGACTTGTTGACTTGGCCTCCAGATTCCCCTGATCTCATTTCAATCGAGCATCCATGGAGGCCCCACTTTGCAACTTACTTAGGGTTGGGCGATGTCTATAACGAAACATCGGGATGGACAATGTGCTCGGGTGCGCAGGGGGGCAGCAGTCATCTTATGTGCATGTGTTCTCGCACCGACTTCACTCTGTAAGAAAAGTGGTAAACATTAACTCACGTTACAAGTCGCTGTGGATATTTTTACGCATGGACCAGATGAAGCAACAGTGAGCACTCAGGGCTCAGATGCTGGTTTCAGTTGTTTCATAGGCTACATCATTAATAAGGCGATGTGCGGCTCACCTGCTGCCGTGATAACGGATCGCAGGTGGAAATCTACTGAAAAAGACGAGTTCTCAGTCTTTTAGGTGACTTTATGGAGCAGACGGGGGGAGTGAGACAGAGAGAGAGGCTAGGGGGGTGGGGGCCCAACATCGTGATGTTTGTTACATTTACATTTACATTTATTCATTTAGCTGACGCTTTTATCCAAAGCGACTTACAATTGCTATACATGTCAGAGGTCGCACGCCTCTGGAGCAATGAGGGGTTAAGTGTCTTGCTCAGGGACACAGTGGGGATTGAACCCGGGTCTCTCACACCCAAGGCGGGCATCTTAACCATTGCGCCATCCCACCCCATAGACGATGTTGTTAGACGATGGCACCGTCTATCGGCCCAACCCAATTGTCAAATGTATAATGCATTATATTCCTAGTGAACTTGCTGCCATTAGTTTTCAGTTATGATGCTGTGAGTTTCTGTGGCTTTATCCAACGAAGGCTGAGGTCAAGTGCAACTGGACTTGGTAGAAGATACTAGAAGACGTTTCGTCCCTCATCCAAGAGACTTCGTCATTTCTGACTGACTGGTAGGGTTGAGTCATATTGAGTCATTAATTCAGCTTGCAAAATGTATTGTTTTGTCCTTGTCCAAACCTGACACACCTGGCTATAGGGCTGTGCGATATGTCAAAAAATTCATACCCCTGTATAGAACATTTTTTGTAAATTCGATGAAATATGGCATTTCCAACTGTAACTCAGGATATTTCTCTGCATTATAAAGTTGGAGTAAGCTATTCTGGAAAACTCCAACACCATGACAAATACTGTGATAGAGTGAACAACGACACAGCAACAGCACAAAGCGCCATTCCCGCAACAAAATATTACAGTAAAGTGTGGAATTTACAACACAATGAAATAAACGATAGAGCATAATTTTAAACGACAGACGTTTTCCGATCGTCAAACCATAGATATCGTCATATCGCACAGCCCTACCTGCATATGAAAAGCAGTTACTTTGTATGTCACCACACAATGTAGGTGCAATGTCAGATACAGTATAAAGCTATTACTTTGAGCCTCTTAGACATGCTACGGCTTCTACACCATGCCTTGGGACCTTCTAAGGTTATTATATCACAGGCTGTTTGATCAAAGGAGGAACATGGATGTGTATATTGCAGCGTGACTTTGGTCGAGGTTATTAGGTTATATGTTTGATGCACAGCCATGTATTTCCTCTGATAGGCCAACTGAACTATGCACATGTATCAAAGAGCATAAAACACTTGACTGGAAGATGACACCATTAGCACTTCTTAGCTAATTATCTGCGATAATACCCCTCCAGCTGCGTGTGTCAATGACAATGAAATGGGGATTAATGTTTGCCACAAAAAATGTCGAAATGTTGAGTTGATCCACAGGCATTAACAGTTCTATTTTATTTTCCTAAATAGCTGAGGTTATGAAGTACAAAAGAAACAAAAACGGATAACAAGAAATGACACAGAAGAATGTCAGTAACTGAATCACAGATGAGATGCAAGACTACCTCAAAGTCAAAACATAAACAATACATGTTTGGCAATTAAAACCATACTTGGATGGTGTTGTTTATTCAGGGATGTTTGCTTTTACCTAGATTAAAATGATTAAATGACTTTCTATGGCATTTTTTTTGTTGAATTAAAAGTTACTACGGTTGTGCGGGACACTTACATCCCATTAAAATACATTGTCTTCACGCAACAAAAAAATAAGTCAACACTGTCCTTGGAAGTTTCCTTGAAAGAATTATGCAGTTTGGAACTAATCTTGAATATGCAGGAGTATCCTTGAAAGAAAAGCCTGAATGAATATTAGCTTGGGTTTAAGCCAATATTCATTCAGTATTCATTTATTTTTGGAAACTTTATTCTCAATACACACTCACTGGCCACTTTATTAGGCACACCTGTAAAATCTGATATACAACACCTCAGCCATAAATTCTACCTCTACAAAAATAATGTGCAGTTTCACACTGTCAGTGTTATTCATGTAAATATATGTTTATTATTAAGATTGTAGTTTGGCATTATCTAAGTGTTTCAGGTGTTTTGCCCTTGACCGTGATCGTAAGAATATTAAAAACCAGTGGTGGCAGAAGTAATCAGATCTTAAGTAAAAAGTGGCAATAACACAGTAAAGAAATATCAAAGTAAACAAAGGTATAAATGTATTAGTGCAAACATTTTGAAAAATGACCCATTTTGAAATAATATACATTATATTTTGAATTGTAATTATTCATGAATTAATGTTTACTTCACTTAATGCTGAAGCTCATAAAGCTAAGCCTTAATTTAATTTGTTTATATACTTATATTATTACTATATTCTGTATTTATTTCTTCATATACTTCTAGGTAGCTTGTAAATTTCCCCCTAGAGATCAATAAAGTTTTATTGGGATAACAGTATCATAATTTATTTGTTGAATATTATATTTTAATTGAATGCATCCAATTTTATGCATTATATTTTGCATTATTAATTTTAATTTATAAAGCAATGCCAGTAAAACCAGTAATGAAAATACATATAGTGGAGTAAAAAGTATAATATTTGCCTCCGAATTGTAGTGTAGTGTAGTGTAAAGTAGCAGAAAATATTCAAATAAAGTACAAGTACCTGAAAATTGTACTTAATTACAGCACTTGGGTAAATGTACTTAGTTGTTTTCCACCATTGTCAGAAAAACATTTCACTATAATGCAGTCCAGTACAACACCATCAATAACTATGATCTCAAGAATAAACTTGTACTATTATGCTACTAAAACAAATCAATGAATCACACTTAGGCACTGTAGTTTATTTTGAGTCAATCCCACATACCTGCTGCCATGAATACTTACTAGTGCACGAAATGTGTATTAATCCACGGCTGAAAATAGTGCCCAACAAATGTACTATTTACTCCTGTTTGAGTAACATTTACTAAAAACTACAGTGTCCCGCTATTTTTGGAAATAACAGGAGTTTTTTTTATAAATTAAACTCTGTATATCTGAACCTACTTAAAGATTTGATTCTTTACTAGGAGCTAATGGCTTGGGCCATAGGCATAGTAAGGGAATAAAAACTACTGATAGATGGACTAAAATACTGTTGGTGTTGGTCTTTTCATGATTTGCTTATCAACAATATAGAATCAAATGGGCAGTTTAACACTGTAATTTGCATTTTTTGTAGGAGCCAGTGGTGTATTTGATTTGGGTGTTATGCAGAATTAAGTAATCCAGTGTTAGACAGAGACTTGCATACCTTAAATTCTTTGTTGTTCTTTTGTTATACGGTCTGAGCCGATTCATTCCTTTACAGTCTACCCTAGATATTCTGTCCATCGATTGCTGAGAAATAGCAACGGCAAACCATTCCACTTTCTCTAGGTGATATATTGTGTTACTTATAGATCATTTTGAACAAACAGGTGGGTCTTTGCAGAAAACCAGGGATACAAAACCAGATAAAATCAAGTGTAGTATCACTGTTGTAATAAAACAGTTAAACACAAAAGACACATGCAGAGAGTTCCAGGACCCGGAAGGAAATCTCAAAATTCAAACCAACATACTATAAGTAATGATTTTATAATTGCAAGGCGGCTTTTAGAGAGTGATTGCTAATACAAAGTCTTAGGTTGATGATACACTGGGCAACTTCATATTTGACTGACAAGGTTTGTACTGTAAATATGCTCAACTATTAAAGGTGGGACATTTTTTTTTTGGATTCCTAAATGTCAAAAATAAATTATTTAAATGTTAACTGATAACGTAATGTTGACGGAACGCATGGCGGATCTGGGAAGTGCAGCCGCACTTTTCAAATTACCTCTTTATTTATCAGCTACTGGCTGCTAATTTCCTGTATCTCTATCATTTCACTTATGTCCAGGCCTACTCAGGTGTCAGCAACATCGCCCATCTGGAAGTGGACCTTCAGCGGGAAGGGGGTGTGTCACCTTCAGCTCAGGAGGAAGGAGACCAACTTCAGGAGCTGCCCTTCACTCCTGTTCATGCCCCTGTCATCACGCTGGGCATGAATGTGCCAAGGTTAGTGTTAATTGTCTGCTTCGGCCGTGGACAATCATCTATTTTAGAAAGTCATAGGGGTTCTTATTCTGTAAAATAACCTCCATTAGGGATGTTCAGATCCGATCACGAGATTGGAAATCGGGCCCGATCACGTTGTTTCAGACTCGATCGGAATTGGACGTTACCTCCCGATCAGGACTCGGATATAAATGAATATATATATATATATATATAGATGTGCTTTGCAAACACTGTGGCACTTTTGTTTTTGTATTTGTTTACACGCCTGCCAGGTATTTTAAGTTGAAGTGCTATTTGTTTTTATTTTAGACTTTTTTATATTTACTGTTTCACCAAAGTCCAAAAGTGAAGAATTTACGTTATTTATTACTTGATTGTTCAAGCTACCTCACAGAAGTGCTCTGTTTCTTAACAGAGTTGTTGAATGTTAGAATAAATGAATGAATTAAATAAAAAATAAGGAACATCCTGGATCTGTTTTTTCGCTCTTCTTTATTCTTTTTTTAAGTATTATAGAAGTATCGGATCGGGACTCCGTATCGGTAGATACTCAAAATCAAATGACTCGAACTCGAGGGCAAAAAAACCTGATCGGGACATCCCTTTTTTTAACATTCAGTTCTAGTTGCAGGAAAGACTTAAGAAGGTGCAAGTCAAATGGCCAAATTAAGAAGTGATGAGTTTTGTTTTATCTTATGTTTTAATACTTCACTTGTAAATGCCTTTTCCTCCAAGAGTATCACAGGACAGCCGTCGTAAAACATGCTGGACGTCATTTCCTTAAACCTGTTACTTCATGGTGTCCTTTTTTCATGCTCTCCACTTTGCCTCTGAATAATTATTAATTAATATTACTCATGTTAAAGTTATTTGCATGACCTGGTCTTAAATACAGGACGTGGCACCATTCTGCTCTCTGAAACCCAAAGCTATCCCTCATCCTGTGTGTGAAGTAAAGGAAGCACCGCTTCTTGCATGTTGGTGCATCAGTTGTGTAACATGAATTACAATAAAGAGGCCAGCTGTTTGTGAAACAGTAAGCACTGGCCAGTATAATGATAGATGCTCATGATGTTGCAGCCTTGAAAATCCATTAGTTAAATGCAGCTTTGAGTGGAATGGAGTTTGGTGTTCAGCACTTCATTGTAAAAAGGACGTTCTAGCATGTTCCAGATATATGGAACTAGTCCGATTTGGCCACCTGGCCCTCCTAGATTATAACATATGGAGCTCGAGTTTCTTACACATTTACTTTTCTCCTAGTTGTATTTTCTGTGTGTATTTTCACTACGGTTTCTGGTGTGGCTAACCTCTCCATTTCAGCGTGGGAGGGTGACATGAATTGAATGACATTGAATGATGCCACCTTAAGCATGTTTTTAACATGCTACTGTTTTATCTGGACCAGAATCCCAGTGTGAACACTAGTGCGGCCATTCATTAGTTCACTGTCTTGGTATCTACAGAGGGATATTGATTGGCTCACTAATTGGCGGCATGTGTTCACTGTATAGTATAGCGGTGTTGTCATTAAGTTGAGTGCCTGCCTTTACATCCCACTGTAGGTTAGGGTTTCAGCACTGTTTGTTGGTGTGAAATGTCCTTATTAAATCCAGCTGTAAGAAAGAGGTTTTTATGTTGATTTTAGTGTAACAGAATGCAATGAAATAAGCCAACTGTTTACACTGCTGCTAATAATAGTGAGAGAGTTTGGAGAGGATATTATAATGGCAGTGGTAATGCAGCTGGGTCTGCTGAGGTGGGACACCAGATGATAAAGTATGCCCTGCAAATAATGGGCACAGGGACTCAGGAACAAGACTTACCATTAGTACAGAGAGTCTGTAAATAAGGAGCTGGCATCGAAACAGTTTCCCTACCCCAGAGTTTGGATCCAGGCACGACGCTGCTCAGTTCAGTGGGCTGAAACATCTCTGCCTCTTCACTCAGAGCCAAAACATCTTTTTGACTGTTTTCGGTGTGGAATGACCCACTTCTTTGAGAAGAACAATGAAGTCTTAAGAAGTTTAATTGAAGTTGCAGTGCATATCTGATTGAGGCCCTTTTCAAATAAAAATGATGGCTTGAATATTAATCCACAAGGGCTAAATTAAGATAAAACTTTGAGGGATGGGGAAGAGAGGGAAAGCATGAAATTGACACAGCCGCTGAGGAAAACCCAATCGACTGTCTTCTTCACTGTTGTTGGCTTAATTAGTTTGATCAAGGCCTCGTTCTTTCACACATATTACGGTGTGGGCTCGACTGTTTACCAACTCGACATAGGCAACATTGATGTTATGATAAGCCCCACATATTATCGTTCATTTTCCTGTGCCTGCACTTTAGCCAGCCATCTGTGCAGTGTGTTTATCATACCCAGAGTGTTTGGTGTCAGCATTGAAAGTATAAGTTATGAATGTTACCACAGTTGCGGAAAAACAGGTGGCCACTATGATTAGAGATAACTGCCAATTATGCCTGAAAATCCTGAGGGAGCGCTTTTGGCGCCTGTTCTCCCCCCTGAAAGCGTTCTCATGGTGTCGCTACTTGACGGATAGTGCTGACATCCTCATGCTGTGTAATCATTGTTCCAGTGCGTTTTTGTTGTGTTTGCTGAATATTGAAATTCAGGTTCAGTTTAACGGGATGAAGTGAGCAAAGTTATCTCCCAAAAGGTAAACAAGCTTCAGTCTAAAGGGGAACTGATCCAAAGTAAACGGATAAAACCGGTGGAGTTTTCCACTAAGAGCCTAACATTGTTTCTGCCTCATTTACAACCACAAATCACCCGCAGTAAGGCCAATGCATCATGGGCTTAAGCACATTACCTCCTGCTGCTCTTGAAACATCAGGAACAGCATCCGCTGCAATCTTTTCAGCTTGGCGAATGATTCATGTGTCCTCATGATTCTCTAATTTAACCCTTCCCCTTTAGGTCCAGCTCAGTCAGCTCCAGGAGCTCGCTGGCCCACCTCTACTCTGCTGGCTTCCCAGACATCGTGGACTGCAACGGGCAGGTGGCAGAAGTCCTGGACCCCACAGAGCCTGTGCCGTTTGACCCCCAGCGTGAGGAGACTGACCCTCTACAGAGTAACCTGCTGGTGTTCCAGTTTCTGGCGTTTACCAGGTGAGGCCAGCAGTGCTGAGTTACATGAGGTTGCTGCATTGTTATTGTCTGATAGCAGCAGCTCATGTACTGCACAATGTATTTGCTGTTGTCATAAAGATCAGTATAGGTTTGTATGCTAGAATACAATGTGTGATTATATTCTCTATCCATTTTACTGTAAATATAATAATTTGTGTTTCCAGAAATTTCAGAATTGTTGTTGCTGCAGTCATTGCTTTGACAGCACTTTACTCAAATCTTACTGTACACTGAGCCACTGACCATTTAACTGTCTACAAGAATAGATACATCCTTTGTGCAATTTGGTTGACGGCCAAGGAACACGCCCCGCTTGAGGCTTCTCTTTTTTTGTATTGAACTGCTGCCAGAACTCCAATGCACTTAAACCATGCAGGCATAAAGTCCTGCCAGTCATCCTCTACACACATGTCAAGTACATACCCATACACAGCTTGGAGACATACGCTCACAATTGCAAAAAAAACCACATAAACACATTTCCTGTCAGCACGGGCTGAATAGCACCTCTGTCAGCAGCTAATCACAAAAACCCCGGAGCCAGCATCCCCTCTGTCAGGGGTTGACAGTGAAGGGGGGCTGTTGAAGGATGAGCACAAAACACACCACTCTTTGTGTCCTTCTATCTTGTCATCAGCATTGTCAACAGTTTGATAAGCCCAACTCATATCTGTCTTGTTCATCATAGACTCACCGTCATGCAACCTGTGTACTGATCCCAATGTTATGTAATTTCTTGTTTTTGAAAGACATGTGATGGATGACGCTGTTCTCTGAGAATAATGTGAATAAGTAGACCTTCTTTGTTTGTAATTAGATTTAATATACTGGTGAAACTCAGAAAAATTAGAATATCGTGCAGAAGTTCATTTATTTCAGTAATTCAACTTAAAAAGTGAACCTAATATATTATATAGACTCATTACATGCAAAGTAAGATATTTCAAGCCTTTATTTGATACGATGATTTTGGCTCACAGCTTATGAAAACCCCAAATTCAATATCTCAGAAAATTACAATATTGTGAAAAGGTTCAGTATTATAGGCTCAAAGTGTCACACTCTAATCAGCTAATTAACCAAAACCACCTGCAAAGGGTTCCTGAGCCTTTAATTGGTCTCTCAGTCTGGTTCAGTGGAATTCACAATCATGGGGAAGACTGCTGACCTGACAGTTGTGCAGAAAACCATCATTGACACCCTCCACAAGGAGGGAAAGCCTCAGAAGGTAATTGCAAAAGAAGTTGGATGTTCTCAAAGTGCTGTATCAAGGCACATTAATAGAAAGTTAAGTGGAAGGGAAAAGTGTGGAAGAAAAAGGTGCTCAAGCAGCAGGGATGGCCGTAGCCTGGAGAGGATTGTCAGGAAAAGGCCATTCAAATGTGTGGGGGAGCTTCACAAGGACTGAGGCTGGAGTTACTGCATCAAGAGCCACCACACACAGACGGGTCCTGGACATGGGCTTCAAATGTCGTATTCCTCTTGTCAAGCCGCTCCTGAACAACAAACAACGTCAGAAGCGTCTTACTTGGGCTAAAGAAAAAAAGAACTGGTCCGTTTCTTAGTGGTCCAAAGTCTCTATTTTCTGACGAGAGCAAATTTTGCATCTCATTTGGAAACCAAGGTCCCAGAGTCTGGAGGAAGAATGGAGAGACACACAATCCAAGATGCTTGAAGTCCAGTGTGAAGTCTCCACAGTCTGTGTTGGTTTGGGGAGCCATGTCATCTGCTGGTGTTGGTCCACTGTGCTTTATTAAGTGCAGAGTCAGCGCAGCCGTCTACCAGGACATTTTAGAGCACTTCATGCTTCCTTCAGCAGACGAGCTTTATGGAGATGCTGACTTCATTTTCCAGCAGGTCTTGGCACCTGCCCACACTGCCAAAAGTACCAAAACCTGGTTCAATGAAATCATGGGATTACTGTGCTTGATTGGCCAGCAAACTGGCCTGACCTGAACCCCATAGAGAATGGGGCATTGCCAAGAGAAAGATGAAAGACATGAGACTGAACAATGCAGAAGAGCTGAAGGCCGCTATCGAAGCATCCTGGTCTTCCATAACACCTCAGCAGTGCCACAGGCTGATCCATGCCACACCACATTGAGGCAGTAATTTATGCAAAAACCAAGTACTGAGTACATATGCATGGTTATACTTTTCAGAGGGCTGACATTTCTGTATTTAAAATCCTTTTTGTTATTGATTTCATGTAATATTCTAATTTTCTGAGATTTTCAATTTGGTGTTTTCATAAGCTGGAAGCCATAATCATTGAAATTATATCAAATAAAGGCTTGAAATATCTCACTTTGCATGTAATGAGTCTATATAATATATTAGTTTCACCTTTTAAGTTGAATTACTGAAATAAATGAACCTTTTCACAATATTCTAATTTTCTGAGATGCACCTGTATGTGGACCTAAATAGTCTTTTCCTGTGTGGTAATTACGGTTAGGCAATAAAACAATAACGATATTACAATATAAATGTTCAATATATCGTCAATAAATATTTGGTTTAATTAATTTGAATCACAAACAAATTAGCACTTAATTTTTCTATAAAAATATGTTGTTGAGGAAAAGGGACTGAATAAAGATTTACTAAACATATTTGTTGAAAAAAGATTTTGTCACAATAGTTTTGAATATCCTGCCTCAGATTTGTGAAGTGATCCACTTTGGCATCAAGTGTTTGTCACATTCTGAGCGTAAAGAAACGTTTCACCACATAATTAATTGGTCTCTTCAACTTTCACTCAGGAGCAAAAATCAGCCTTTAAAGAAATATGATTTGACGTATATCGTGATAATTATCGATATCGAATGATATGAAATGTTCTTTATCGTGATAACATTTTTGACCATATCACCCAGCCCTGGTGGTAAAAGATGCCATTAACTTTATGTACGTTAACCTCAGTATGCTTCAGATGTCATTAAATCACAAGATGGTATGGGAAGACACAAGTGACATTTGACTACTAGCCATCCTTAAGTGCAGCGGAGAGGAGGAAATAAGCAGTACTTCCAAAATGATTGGGGCTGATGCAATCTGATTATTTTTTAAGTTTCATTGTTAAATAATCTATGATGATTTTTATCTTAGAAAATGTTACATCTTTGTTCTTTGTTTGCCAAACAATTTTTTCCAGCCACTGTAATTGTAACATTTAAGTGTTTTTCCCCAGTTAATGGCAGTGAATGTCGCAGCCTCTAAAATCACATCTGTTAATTTAATCAAATTAGCTTTGCTGCCAGATTAAACTGAACTGAACTGGTGAGTTGAACAGGTGACCAGCATTGTGACATCATCAATTTCAGCTTCTTACAGGATAATTCTGGTTCAAACTTATTTAGAGGAACACTTGGGTGCAAACTGTAAAATCATTACTTAAACAGTCTGATGTAAACTTCTATCACAGTTCACTGACTGACTTCCGCTTTGATCTGCCATGCTAATGTAGCTGTGCACGCACACATCATGAACAAGACATCCATTTCCCCGCCAACTAGGTTAAGCGGAGAGATTTGTTGGACATGTTTCCTACCCCCAGCATCACTATCCTGTTGATTTCATACAGGCTGGCAATTAAATCACTTCCTTTCTGCGGGCGAGTTGGAAGGAAGTTTGGTATTAGTGCCTAGTTATGTCTTAAAATTACAACAGCAGAAATGTAAAGCCTCTGGGTCAGTTGAAACTCTATGATATTTCCAGTTGAAGACAGTGAGACATAGCAGATATTTTAATATTTTTACTTTAATTTAAGTGTTGTGAAGCTATGGAAGCCTCTTTGATTCCTGTGTCTTTTTTTCAAGGCCATCTTGAGACAATCTGAAGTGCATCCTGAAAAACATATACATATACAAACATATGACATACAGGTATGGCAGGCAGGTGTTTAGGCAGCGGCAGCAGTAGCAGTTCGGCGAGCGGGGAGCCCATGGATAGGCAGCGTAATTTCTACCTGTCACCCTGCCGACATAATTATCAATATTGTCTGTTTACAGAATGAATATTAATGCCAGCTCCTCTTGAAGATGGAGCACAGCAACATCGTTAACAGTGGAATATCAGAGCGTGTGATTGACTTGGAGGTCGCACACCGCTCTTATTAGATGCACACTTTGAAATCTCCGGCTCTGACGGCCCGTCCGTGGTCGTGGGGGGCCTCCCGGCGCTCCCTGCTTGTTTTCAAATGCATTTCCTTTTTCCCCCTCATTATTGAATGCCCAGTGACTGATTGCTAATCTGTTCATCAGACGGAAACAAAAAAAAAAGGCTCATCCTGAAACTCGCTCATTTTTTAATTTGTTCTGTGCTAAATCAAGTGCTCGCAGGCTCACCGGGACTTTTTGTGGGCCATCAGCAGTTTGAAGTGTGTGTTTAGCTCTGTATACGTGTGTGTGAAATCACACTCAGAGGGTGGTGTTTGTGTGAAAAGGAATACACAACACCAGGAGGCTCTCTTAGTCACAAAGACGTTTTTTCCCCCCCATAGGAGTCCCAGTAAACAAAATAGACATGCAATTATTGCCTTTGTTTTAAGAGAATGCAACTATATTTGTACATTTTTTTCTGACATAAACAGACAAAATTTCCTGTCTTCCACAGATATAATAACCAGTTTTCTTGCTGCCTTTATTTTTTAAGAAGGAGTCAAGCTTTCCACTTTTTCTAAATCAAAGGTGTAGTACTGAATTTCTGGCTACTCTATCAGCAATCCAATTTATAGCCACTTTCAAGGTGTTATTTACCCCCTTAAATTCTAATCCTCGTTTTGGTTATTGCGGTTTCACTTTTAAGTAGCCGTAAAGCTGAATTACCGGCTCTGGTAGGACGTGGAAGAAATACATATTTGACTTTCTTTCCTGGAATTGTCTGAGGTAAATCATTAGTTGAAATGTGATTTACTCTCTCAGGTTTTTAATGACTTTTTAAAATTAATTTTCAAAGACGCTTACCACCCTGCTCCCCACAAAGATGGAGTATTAAAAACATCACAGTGAGTGTTTAATTGATTATATTCAGGGCAGTAAATCAATAACTTTACATGCATGCAGAATTGCCGTATTACTCGAATATTGCACTTTGAGCATTCACTATGTTTTGAACAATCATTGACCATTCTCTTTTGACAGGATACCGACAGCGGGTGTCGGCCCGGATTGGCCTGACAACATCTACTTCACCTTCCAGTTCTATCGTTTTCCACCAGTCACATCGCAGCAGCTCAAACTACTGACCAGTGACAAGGTTCAGCAGAAAGCTAGCGATCCACTTCCCTGTGTCTTGGCCTCCATCAACAAAGACGGCACTGTCAACTCTGGTAAATATCCACAGCTGCAAAAAAAAATAGCACTGTTTGTTTTTCTCCCCGAAATGGAGAGTCGTGCCTTCTATTGGCCCCCGTGCATCTCCACAGTAAATATCTAAGGTGAATGAAACCATGCTCTCTAAAGGCTTTTTTGTGCTCTAGTCCCAACAGCTTGTATCCACTTTGAGCATCTTAAAGACAACTTGTGCAATTAAAGTGAACATTTTTGAATTTTTTTTTTCTTATCCTCCTGACACCTATTCCATTCATATTAGCATGGTATGAAACTTGTTTGCGATAAATAATCTATCACAGTGAACAGCATGTCGAGTTACGTTATCAGTGCACGGTTACACAGTTGAGAACCTGAACTGACAAGTTTGCGCTGCATGGTGCATTCATTTCCATGTCGGAAAGTGGGGAAATCCATTTATCTAAATACAACGTTGTATTGTTTTGGGAAATGCCCACACTCTGCCAATGCTAGCGTCATATATCTGTTACAGATTCTGGATATAAGCCGGGCTGTGATTTATTTTTACTGCTTTCCGGGTTAACGTTGTACAATCAGTGCCTACAAACTGCAAGCGCGTTACATGATGCTCCATGATGTTCTCTGATGCTGAGGCACTTCTCTTTCAATCAGCGGAGCGGGAGCTGATTGATGTCGAGTCTATTCATGTAGCGACTAATGAAATGGAAGAGATATTACAGCTTCTGACAGGGCGTGATATTCAACAAACAAACAACCCCCCCCCCTCCCCGTTCCTACGCCTAACCACATTCTCCAATCCCCAGACGTGCACTCCAGTCTAACTCCGTCAATATTTCTTTGTCTGTCTCCGCGCCTCTCTTAGTCTATATCATCTAGTGTGCTCTTCCACAAAGCCCTCCTACATTCAGACAAATCCTTCTATATATTCTAAGACTCGGAGCCTTTCCAGCTATTTACTCATAACAGCAGAACTACTAAAGCTTCTTTTACTTAGCTGATGGATTACAGTAAGTGCTACGGTTATCATTTAACAGTCTGTTTGTTTACAGCTCCTCTTCCTTCATTGGCTATCAAAACCTGACTCATCTCTCTTTTGCAACTTTACTTGCTGAACTACCAAAACATATATATACTGTTTATGTACAAATAAGAGCTACCCTTTCTGTAGAGATGATATTATAGTTAGTCATGAAATTGCAACTAACAGACTACACTGAGTGCACTCAGAGGACATTCCGCTGTTGCATTAGATCTGCTTTTTTTGTAATGTCATTACAAGATATCACAAGAAATGAGAAAGGTTTGTGAACACTGAGAAATTTTGAACATTTAAAATTTTAATTGTTCCCAAAAATGACAAGTTTCCTCAATAAAATAGATCAAATTACTGACACAGGCTGAACAAATAGGCAGAAACAACTGGAGATTCTCAATGCATGATTTTTCTTTAAAGATGGCATACCTGTCAAGTTTTGGATTTGAAAATAAGGTAAATTTTCCGGCGCCCACCGTGAGCCGTCCCACCACCCCAACCAAGCTCCAGTATTCCTTACATTTTAAGACAGGCGTTATAGCTTACACAAAAGGGTAGGCTATATATGAAAAGCATTTATTTAAATGCTTATTTGCATATTTTCTGTTCATTTAACATTGCTTGTCTTTACATTTACATTTTATTTTCATTCCACACATTCTTTTCATTTCATATTGCTTTTCTTTTAAAGTTTTTCTTTTAATTTCACGTAACTTTTCTTTACTCTTTTAGTGAGTTATTGTACAAATTCGTTGCAGACTTTGCTTCTTTAAGACTGTTTTGGAAGGCGTGTGTTTGTGGGCGGGGCCAGAGTGGTTCATTTTACATGAGAGTAGAGCAAACAGTTGTTGTCTAACGTCTACCTGCAGGTGGCAGTTATCGCGAGGCTAGTGACAGAGCTCAGATTGGGTATAGGTGCGTTCGAGATGACGGCAGCTGACTTTCGCCGACTTCATAGTCTAACGTGAGCTGCAGGTGACTGCAGGGGCGGGGTATAAAACAGCGTCGTAAAGTCAGACACATTCTATCTGCGTGAGCTTACTGTGTGCTGAGATCAATGACTGATCTCGCGGCAATTGCAAAGAAAAATGCTGCGAGACTAGGCAAAAGTGTGGTTGTAACTTTGTGCAGACTGAGAAAAGCGTCTGCAGTGGCCTTGTTCCCGAGATTTTTTAATGTCATGTGTCCTGGTGACGTTTTGCAGCGCCGGCTAAAGTCGGACACGATTTCTAACCAGCATGCCTTATGTTAAGTCCAGCATGCATCACCTTAAGTCAGCCCTGCGCAGCGCTGCAATGAAGTCAAACGCACCTAAGGGTTTTTTTGGTTTTTTTACTCCGCCCGGGCCCGGGGTATTATTATTATTATTTTTTAATAATGCAGGTTAAAATACGGGAGATTTACAGGAAAATACTAATACGGGAGGACGGCGGGAAAGAAGGGTAAAATACGGGACTTTCCCGGCCAAAACGGGATACTTGACAGGTATGAGATGGTAATTTTGTTTTATGTTACTAATGTTTCAATAAATGTTTTATAACCAGAGTAAAGTAAAGTTAGAAGATAAAGTACAAAGTACTATAATATAATAATATTAATGAAGCAGAAATGACAACTTACAAAATTTCCAGGACAATACTTAAGTTTGATTAAACAACTAGTTAGATGAAATGTCTTGTTATTAAGACATTATAGAGGTGCTTTTGACGTTATTTAAAGTGACACAAAGTTTTGAAGCTATGGTAGGCAGGGTTGGAGAAACTTGCAAGCAGCTGCTAGATTTTGAAAGTATTCGACCCCAAAAATCCAGCTCCTCCCATCAGGCCTTCCTCTAAAACACATTTTCATGCACAATAATTGCGCAATAAGTGGACCGGGTGCACGCAAGTTAGGTAGACAGGCCGAATACAGTGATTGGCAGTGCTTATTAATGGCCTACGCCACCACAAGCCATGTTTCCATCCAATTGTCATGTGAATTTTAAGCACACTTTTGAAATGTTGCAAAAGAAAAAAAAGAAATGTCAAAGAAGAACGGAGAATATGACAAACCTAAATATCCCAAAATTTGTGCATGACGTCACCGTGTATTCGTAACACCCCCACTCCGCGACACTTAATTTCGGGGGTCTACCACCCCACCCCCCCTGAAAAAAAACAAACAAACTAGGTGAATCACTGGTAAAGTGACCATTCCTCCTTAAATATTTAAGATTATGGAATTGTCTGTATGAATGGCTTTACTTGATGTACTTTAATAGATTTAAGGTCATGATTTGCCATTAAACACTCAAAATTATCAATACTTAACCTCTTTTGTTACTTAACTTTTGCTCAGGGTCCTGAATGAATCTGAATGTGTATGACCCCAAAACAGGTAAAGTTATATTCTTCTGTAGAGTTTATAGTATTGAGTTGATTGATTTTTTTGGGGGACTTTTTGTGAGTCTTTCTACCCTGAGGCAGTACTATCTGCTACTCCCTCCATGCTTCATTGTTGAGATGACCTGTTTTTTATTCAATGTGGCCTTGAGAAAAATATAAAATAAGCAGTCATATTTTGTTTGTTACCAGTATGTGGCTGGTATTGTTTTTACCTTGGGAGTCTGTGTGTGTGTGTGCGTCATCATGGCAAAATGTGGTCCTGGAGACACCTGCTTTAGCAGCAAACTCCATCAGGGGTAAGTACCTACCACAGGTACAGGAACATGTACAATTTAAAACATAAATTTCACCATTTATCGCAGCGTACCGGATTATAGCTTTAAGCTAATTCACATCAGTATTCCCTTTGCATGTCAGAACAAAGAGACAGCACAATAACATAATACAAAGTTATACCAAACAGAACACACAGCTACACAATGTAAGCTTGTCCAATAAAGGCATGTCATGACGACTATAAGATAGAATTCAAGGTCAGCTGAGCAGCTTTTAACAGACCTTTTAATTCGGTTTTGAAAGTGTTGATAGAGCTGCAGCCCTTTACATCATCAGGCAGGGTGTTCCACTGATTTGTGGCTTTTACAGAAAAGACTGATTGCCCAAATGCAGTGAGGCATGAAATGGTATGTTACAGTTTCATATCGAGGATATTCTGGAGGATTTAATAGAATTTACTGAGAGCGTTACACAATGTCATACAGTGCAGGAGGGGTCAAACTAGGGCTGGGCAGTGAAACATAATGGTCGTTATTGCAATATAATTTTCCTCAATATAACAAATGCTCAATAAATGTTTGATTTAATTCTTTTGAATCGTGAACAAATTAGCTCTTAATTTTTCTATTAAGAGATTTATTTTGTTGAGGGAAAGGGACTGAAAAGGGGATTTTACTTCATCTAAAATTCTCAAAGCTCAGTAACAATCTAATTTTTCTGTACCCTACAGTGATGAAAATGCAATGCCTTTTTGTCCAGAGTGTTTAGAGTTTGTTTTTATAACTCTGTCTCACCCTGCCCCCAACATGTAATGCAATAAGGCACATGGGAAACTATCATGGCATGCATAAATGTCCAGAGTCTCTGGGCCCTTTTTATACGATCTGTTGCGCATGCTCTAAAGTGCATGGTGCAAGTGTATTTTGGGAGTGTCCAACTCCACTTTTGCCACTTAAATGGCACATCATTTGCGTGCAAAGTAAGGCGTAATGCACAAAGGTGCTACAGTATATATAATATATATAAAAGTATTTGTCTTTTAGGAGTAACATGTATCAAAACAATCGGAGTGTCATCTCCTATTCCCTTTAAAAGCCAGGTGCATCTGCACCTATTTAAATGGCAGATAAATGGCACATTATGGCACAAAGTGTGATGCAGACTTGCAGCAGAGAGAGAGCGAGAAAGAGAGAGAGCTCATGTTTTGACGTGATCAGTGAAGTATATGGACGACACTGCAGAGTGGAGTCTATGTTAGTAGTGACAGACAGATCGTTATATATACTCGTCTCCTCTATGAAACGTCTGTATCCTCGCTGCGCTGTACTATTACAGACCATGATGAACTGGTCATGGGTCACATCTGTCTGTCGCCCAGGCGCTGTCTCTCCCTCTTCATCTCCTCCTTGCAGTTGTCATGCATTTGTTCCGTGTTGTTGACGGTGAAGTTGCTGTGGCAGCTTTGACATACAGTATGTTGATGTTCAAGACTGCTGTTAACTATTTAATATAAGTTATCTTGGTCCTTCAAATGAGTACAAAAAACATTGTGGACCCTTTATTCATATGATATTCATGTATCAATCTGTGAAAAAAGATTGCAGAGCCCCGTCCAACCCACTGAGCTTCAACCACATACTGCAGCATCTCTGACATTTATTTTGATGGGTATATGTTTCACTTCAACTATTGTGACATCCAGCCTCTATTGATTCATGCATTTCCAACGTCCATAATTTTTTGCCACCAAAAACAGTCTTCTAGTCATTTCATGATACATTGACCAGAAGACAATCAGCTCCTTCATTCCCTAAATCTCCTTTTCCCACTGTGGCACTAAACACTCAAAGATTGAGAAGGGATTCAGATGCAGTTGGGCATCCTGCTGTTTACCCCGTGTAAGTTAGCTCACACAGCGATTAAAGTGTTCTGTCTCAATGACTGATTTCTCTTAGGCAATAGGTGCAAATTTTTACAATTATCTGCAAGCAGTTAAAATGGTTAAACTGTAGGTAGTAACAATTAAAAGAATTCACCAGAGAGCAAAGGAAAATGCAAATTGCTTCCTTTGTAATAATTTGTTTTTTTTAAAGCCACAACAACAGAATTTTATTTGAAAGGCAACAGTGGGACACACAAGTTCTGAGTTGCTAATGGTAACAACAGATCAATGTGTTTTATATAACTGTTATTCTGAGCAATAATTTACCAGGGATGGGAATAATCCTGTGTATTCTTCCACACAGCTGTTTGTCTCCTGATTAGAACACCAGTTTTTGCCTTTTACCACAAACAGTGTACCAACTGAATAGTCAGCTATAGCTACCTTACAATGTATGCACTAAATATGTGTTTTGGGTTTGTGTGGTACCTCAGTCACACAATATATTCTGTTCCCTGGGGGCTGGGCCCGTTCCATAAAACTGGATCTGTCCCACACACAGCAAAATACAGGCAGAAGGCAAGGTCTTTGCAGATACCTCAAGGACCTGAAGGATAGTATCCAAACAAAGTTTTATTTTTATAGTATTATATAGTGTTTATGTATATAACACCTTTTACACCACTCACAAAGTGCTTCACAGTCAAATAGAGACAAATCATTAAAACAACGATTAAACGCCAGATAAAATATAAAAGGGAGCAAACCATAAAACATAAAATACCATGTTGCACAAATGCCTGCCTGAACAGATGGGTTTTTAGCTTTTAAAAGTCCACAGAGTCCAAAGACCTCAAGTTTATTGGGAGACTATTCCAAAGCTTGGGAGCTGCTGACTGGAAAGCCCTGAGTTTTAAAATGTGTCTGAGGTACACTTAGAAATCCCTGGGTAGGGGACCTAGGAACTCAGCTCAAGGTGTGGGGGTGCACAAGGTTCATGATATTCTGTGGAGCCTGGCCATGTGTGGTTCTATAAGTGAGCACCGATTTAGAATTAATTCTAAAATTACAGGAAGCCATTGCAGAGATTTGAGGTAATAAATCTATTTACTCTATGTAACAATCTGTTGGATCATGATTAAAGCCAAGGAACAGCATTCTGAGCAGTTTGTACACTGTGTAAGGAGAGTAGTCCAAAAGTGATGAGAATGTAAGGGCATGATTTTCCATCTCCATTTAATTTCTTGACACAACAGACCTACGTTTTGCTCAAAACTCATGGATTGGTCAATAATGATACCAAGATTATGCTGCCCAGACTGAGAATATGAGGATAAGGTAGATTTTGCCTTATTGCTGAGTCATGGTTATGGGGAGCAATAATCAAGACTTCACTTCTATTTGCATTTAACTGCAAACAGTTATTTTCCATCCAGTTCCTAATTGCATTATAACAGTTGTTCAGTACAGACAGTTTATAAGGCTCTGTGGGTGGCGACGCCGCAGTGGATTAGACACATGCCTTTGATGTGAGAGAACCGCGTTGCTCCAGAGGCGTTCGACCTCTGATATGTATAGCAATTGTAAGCCGCTTCTGATAAAAGCGTCAGCTAAATGAATAAATCTAATGGTTCAAATGAAATATACAGCTGGGTGTCATCAGCATCAAAACGATGCCAAAACTACTGATACTATGTCCTAGTGGCGGCGTGTATACGGTGAATAAAATGGGTCCTGAGACCGATCCCTCAGGGACCCCACATGGCAAAGCAGCAATGTACGTAACACAAGTCGCCCTACAGAGACTGAGGAGAGCGAGGGGCAGATGGAGATTGTATTGATATGGATGGTTAATACTGAGTTAAATGCTCAACAAAACAAAGAGAGGTTTAGTTGCAGTCCATAGGGATTTTACATTTCCTTGATGGTTAAGTCAGCACCGCTATAGTTAACGTTTTGAACATCACGTCTGAATATTTACTGCACCTGTCAAAATGTGTCGGCAGCTTGCAATAGGTGATGCAAATGTATTTATCTAAAATGTGGCAGATTATTACTTTTAGATGTGTTGACTAATTTCAAAATAAATGTCAAACCTTACAAAGTGCACCATATCCCTTATATTGCAGTGAGAAACTCTGAAGTGGCCAACATGTGTTCCCGCAGATATATTGGTAAATTTAGTCTTAGTCTACAGAGATGCTCTGGTTTGCGTCAGTCTCGACATCTGTACACTCCGTGCATCCTCACTATTTTCTTTCCCTGCAGCCTTTACAGCATTGATGAGAGTTGTTGATCCACGGCAGGATTTTCAGCCTGCCTTGCCTGCTGTGTACACACCAGGCCGGCCATCCAGGTTAGGGATGGGAAGGGGGGGAGTCTGGTGCTGCTCCTCGTCTGCAGACCTGGCTGTGGACACACACACACACACACATACACTCACAGGCACACATCCCTGTACAACCCTTGGGCCAGATCTGTCAGATCTTCCTCGTTTGTGAGCACAAACACACACAGCACATTCTCTCTCTCTTTCTCCCGCTCTCCCTCTGTGCTCTCATTGCCACCCGTCCACTGCACACAAGCCCAGAGCACGCTGGGAGAATTAATGGTCCAAGTGGAGAGAGTTGGCGGCTTGTTGGGGAGAGGGGGAGGGGAAGGAGTTAGGTGAAAGGAAAAGAGGTTCTTAAGCAGCACAGAAATATCTAGACTGCTTTGGTCTTTGTCGATCTTCCCCGGTCACTTTTTTCTCGAATAAAGTTATTCTAGCGCTGTGACTGTTGGCTACTTTAGATAAAATGGAGGTTCCGTTAGTCAGAGTGTTTTTATTCATTTGAGAGATCTGATCTGAAAAAAAAAACACATTTCAGTGTGGATGCATTTAAACTTAGCAGTCACTCAGTGAACACTTCACTGTAACCTACTACACTCACTTTAAGGAGCTGCAACCCACCCAGATGAATTTTGCTTTGCTGCTGTAGAGTTTGTGTGTTAAATGCTGTTTCAGAAGCCTTTCTAATTTGATAAGAAGAAAACAGAATGTTACTGTATTATACGCCTTCAACTGCATCTCACAGAAGCAGACATCAGCTGTCTGTGAACACCAAGTCAAGTCAAGTTTATTTATAAAGCATATTTAAAAACAACCAGAGTTGACCAAAGTGCTGATAACCAGACCAAAAACACACACACACACACACACACACACACACACACACATAGGACCACCTAGTTAACATGCAACTGAAGCTGCACTAGTAGGTAAGGGACCATTGAACTTTATTTATTTATTTATTTACTTATTTATTTCTTTACATAAAAGTTACACTTACAAGATAAGAAGTTAATTTATGATGTAAAGTTACTAAATGGAACTTGTGGGCGGAGTGTTTTCTCAAATTCGCCTCAATAGATCAGATAAGTGATTCAAAGTCTACTTACAGGAGTCAGATTCAACAGAAACCTATGGAGCCCTAACTCTTATTTTATATGTTGGCATTTGCCTTTAACAAACCTTTGCTTTGAATCCAAAGAAACACCCAGTGGTAGCAGCGGTGGCCTCAGAACAGGCACTCTGTCTGCATGCATGCATCATGGGAATACTGCGAGAATATATGTGTGCGTGTGTGTGTGTGTGTGTGTGTGTGTGTGTGTGTATTTGAACAGGTTTGTTTTCAATAAGTTCATGTGTGGAGAGAGGCAGAGGGGCTTGCTGGTCTCTTTAACACAGCAGGGCTGTCACCAAAGGTCCTTATTATTCCACTTCTATCCAGCCAGCTGCTTCTCTCACTTTCATTTTATGGGTCTGAAGACAGCATGCGGAGCTCTGATACAGAGTTGGATGGATGCTGTGGGGGAAAATTCTGGAAGTCAAGTTGGCGCCATCACACCTTTAACACTCATACATGGCAGCATTAGCATGCCACTGCGGTTTGGGTTTGGGCTGCAGCAGACTGTACATTTTACCCACTCACCAGCTGAGTTGGATCACCGATGGGGTCAGTTTCATTTGAACTGCACGGAGTAAGTGGATGAGTCAGATTTTCTGTCTGTACATCACAGAGCCGTCATCGAGAGAATCACAGGGCTCTCACTTTACATTCTCGAAATGAATCTCGGCTTTTACTCAGAACTGATTTAATCAAAATGAAATGGCTGGTTTCTGTGTCCCCCCATGTGACCTTGCAGGATTGGGCAAAATAACAAATGGCTAACAACGTAAATACTAAATAAATATTGAGATTTTCAGCCGCCCGATGTCCTCAGAAAAGCTTCAGTCTTCAAAGTATGTGTATAGTATTTTCTTCAAAAACAAAAACCTTTTTCTTCCTCAAGGGTCCAAAAGCATTTACTGTGGTTGTGCTGATTAAAGCCATGCCTTTATCCTGCAGTTCATAAAATCCCTCTTAAGGTTTTTTGGATGGTGTGTTAGACACCATTATCATCTTGAATTATGGGAACTCTACGGTGTCTACATTTTGTGAAATGGTCTCATACTCCCTGGTTATTGTACTCCCATGCAGCGCAATCATCAGACCTAATGACTCCCAGTAGACGGCTGCTCCACCAGTCCAGATCTGCCCACAAGGTTAACAGCTGGTGACAGATATTATGGCTCAATTTCTTCTTATTGGAAGGAGAGGCTAAAATAATGATCAGGTTGTGCATCTTTGCACGTTTGATTGTCAGTAAAGACATAATGCGATTTTCTGAGACGGTATAGTACTTTTGTGGTGTTGAGCATCAACTTGCCATCGCGTCGTTGCACTTTATCATGCAAATGAGTGACAAATTAAAGGCTGATTCAGTGTTACCCTTCCAGAAAGATGGGAAAATAATGAGAGAAATAAAAATCCATAACAAATTATCTAAATGGCTTCAGCTGGGGCCGAGATATCCTGACTTTTATTCCCTAGCATGGGTCAAGCTCCAAAAATACAGGCTCCTACACTTCCATGTCTTTCAAATTCTACATTGGCACACTGGATTCCAAAGCCTAAGCCCAGATAACCCCAATGACATCCAACTAGGACTGCGATGATTATGTTCATTAATCAGTTAATCTCCTGGCTATTGTATAAATTAATCATTTGGTCTGTAATTTGTCAGTAAAAAGTGAAAGATTTTCACCCTTCACTTTTTTTGTAGTTCCGGTTTTTGCACAATGTATGTGTTTTTCTCTCCATGCTAAAGTCTCCTCTCTCCTTGCTCAGGTTCTCCTGGTCTGCAGGTGCAGTTCAGAGTAGATAAGGGTTTCCTAAGGCCTGGCGAGAAGCGCTGGTTTCTGCGCTACCTGGCCCTGCACACCATGCACATCGACATCTGGGACAGCGACTCGTTGCTCCTCATAGGTTCTACTGCCATCGAGCTCAAGGTAAAAGACTCGTGATTCAAATGTATTTAGATGAAAGTGATCCTTTGTGATGATTAGTTGCAGTATTACAGTATGAACTCCATTGACTTTCCACTCACCTGGTGTTCTTCACAAGAACTTTCCAGAGTTAAACAACAAAAACGAAAAAAACGGTTTCTATTTACGCATGCATTGTCAGCTCATACCATACCTTCCTCACGACGCAGTGCATCTGTTATATATTTATCCAGCATTTACAGATTGTGTTAACACATTTAAAAAAAACGAACCAGGCGTGACAGACGCTACTGATAATAGAATGTCAAATCCAAAAACGCTTCACTGTATATTAACCAGGTGTCCTCGAATACACAGCAGACATTTCATATAGTTGTTATGAATGGTTTTATTCTGTCTACTCGGACCGGATCAAGCATAAATTATCTTATTTTATAAGATATGCAAGCGTTGATTTTCTTAAAAGGAAAAGAGCATATGAGTTTAAAATCTGAAAAATGAAATGCACCAGAGTGAGCCTTAATCTGTTTTGAACAAACCCACTAGTATTCAGTGTTGCTCCCCGTGTACTCTGTTCAAGGATTTCACCCAAGCAAGTTTTCCTCCTATTTTAACCTCTAAAAAAAGTAACCATAGTAAAAGGCTTTGTAATTTTGGTATATTTTTTTAACTCCCAACTATTCCCTGCATATATTTAGTCTTTCCTCATTTTCCTCCATCTCTTGATTAGGACATTTGTGTTTAATGCATGCTTGCAAATAACGCCATCTCACTTTCTTTTCTCACGCCCGAATTTGCGACCCCAGTACATGTTGCGTCAGGGTAAATCGGCAGTGCAGGCCCTTCACGAGGTGGAGGTGCTGACCACCGATTACGTGGGAGAGGACACCCTCCTGACGAGCGCAGATTCGGGCCGACGGTCAGCCTTCAGCCCCATGACGGTCCACACCATTATCAGGGGCCGGCTGTACATGCGCACTGGCAACATAGGCAAGTACGGCGTAGAGCATGCCAAATATTTACATGACCATGGCAAACTTCAACATAAATTATCAACCGATGGAAAGACCAACCAAACAACTTCCTTAGGTGTGACAAAATTAACTTGAAGTCCACCTACTAGCTCTTTCGGCTCAAGTGTTGTCATTGGACCAATGTACGGAACTTTGGTTTATATTATTTGTATCATATGGTGTCATATTATTGTCACATATATTGATCTTAAGGTCAAGAATAAACTTCCATGCTCAACATAATTATAATAAATGATCAGGATTCCCTGATTGTACAAGTCATGATTGTTAGTGGATACATGTGAGAGCCTTATGATATTGGTGCCTTGATACCATACTGAACTAAATAGGTAAATGCTGTATGGTTAACATTCTTGCACTGAGCATCAAATGTAGTGTTTGGTAACAATCATCCCACCAGCCAGACGGTTGTCTTACTTTGTATTGCTGTTTCCTCATAGTCCTATGGAGAAAACTGTAAATCAAATAGATCAAAATCTATTACTGCCTTCATTGGGACACAGAAGAGGGTTAAGAGTGAATGCATGGGACGAGGGCTATAAATAGTTGGGTAGTTGCATTATGAAAACTCAGATGTAAGAAATGTAAGAAAAGCCAGGAAAAGAAGAACTAGTATTTGTTGTAGCTTTCAAAAGAAAATCCAATTTCAATAGCACCCAAATCTTCTTCTACCTCTAAAATATTTAGCAAAGTGTTTTATATTCAGGTCATATTCCATTTGGAGCCTCAGATTATGAAGTAATGCTGTCTGTTTACTTTTATTGATGTGTTGAGTTGGAAATGACAGTGAATCCCCCAGGCTGCTGCTGCTGCTCCTGCTTCTGCTGCCGTTAAAAGTTCCCATTTTCTGGAGGTGTGCAGGCTTGCAAAGCAAACACTGTGCCAAAACGAAATATCTTGATGTGATAGTTCCACTCCATCTAGCAACTGAGCACCTTTCCTCTTCCCTTGCACTCATCCAATTTGGGCCTGGCGTGCCCCTGCGGCACGATGGCAGCTGATGATAGCTTCCTCGCCATTAATCAACTGTTGAAACGATACTCCCTCTCATAAACAATGCATCATTCTCCGGGCCTCAAAAAACTCTGCAGAGTGCCATTGTTGGGGCTAAATATGCCACCACTTATCACTCAAAGCAGGTTGAGAGCGCAACGGGTTATTGGGTGTGCTTGGGATGGATGGGGGAGGGTTGTGTCTGGCATGTAAATTCCAATCAAGGCTCAGTTATCCATCAGGCGCCCTGGCCGACAGTCAGAATCAATTTGGGGAGGGAGGACTCGCAAGCACTTTTCTTTGTTTCTGCTTCCATCTGTCGCTGCCTTTCTCACATTCACACTTCTCTCTTCGCTCTTTATCAGTGTCTTCCTGTTTTCTCCGATTCATCCATTTACCTCTTACCCTTCTAGCACATGCTCTCTCTTCCACCCTCTATCTGGCTGTTTATTTTCTTCTCTCACCACCCCTATATCCTTAGTGTTTCATTTTCCTTCTCTGTGTCTGACATCAAGCTGTAATAAATCAGTGCTCTTATTTGGTGGGTGGTAAAGGATGTGAAGCAGCTATTAATCGGCAGCGGAGTGGGTGGGGGGTGGGGTGGGGGGGATCAGAAGTTACCCACGGTACAACAGATGGGTTTGCTGTGTGAGACTTTGACAGAGATTTGATGAGAAGGACACACACACAAGCGTGTGTGCATATCAAATCACTCACGCATGCCAAGACGGCTCGCACCCATGCATGCACGCAGACGTATAGACAGGCAGGTGTACCAGAGCGTGGACAGGTTGTGTGATGAGGCGGGGTGGCAGAAATGAGAGGCGGACAGTTAGAGTGTATCACCAGCATCATGCGAGGACCCAGTAACTCAAATTCTTGTGATTTTCAAGTTCAATAGAAGGATTACATGGCTTCACTATAGATTGGAAATTTCCCACTAAATCCCCACCGGATGGCACACTGGCCCAGCTGACAGGCACTCTGTATTTCTGTGTTGACACTGTGCAGATACAACTCCTGGATTTCAGCTCGAGAGGTCGGGGGAGGTTTTTTTTGAAAATCGTTGATGACGCAGTGTGTGACAGAAAACAAAAAGTATGTGGCAGCGAACGCTATAAAAAGTGAGGCTGACATTTCTTTTTGTTGTGAGGATCTTGTCAATTTAAATTAATGTGCTGATTTTTTTTTTCTAACAGAGGGCTTTATTTCTAATTTCCCCTATTACTATTACTACTTTTACTAGCAATCCTCTTCTAATGCAGACTCAAAACCGCCTCAGCATACTCTGCATTTCCACAGCACTAATTTCAGGAGTACAACAACAGAGTCAGTTAATAGTCAGTACTCTGCTCATCAATGTTTCTCTACTCTAACAAACATTATGTCACTCAGTATTTTCAGTTTCTTTGCTTTTGCCAATTTAAATCTCTTAAATTGCAGTCATTGGTATTTAAAGAGGTCATCTTATGCTTTTTGGCCTTTTCCCTCTCCTATATGGAGTTATATATCTTTTTTGTGCATGTTTTGTGGATAGGTTTGCAAAATGAAAAAGCCCAAAGTCCAGTCCAAAGGGAGTTCCCATCTCCCACAGAAAACACTTCTTTGATTGACTTTCTTCAATTGTAGTCCAGCCTTTTCTTCCGCTTTGCTGTGACATCACAGCAAAATATACGTCATGACACTCGCCAAGCGGCTAGTCTGATGCCCTCAAAAACACCGGTGTAAACTAGCTACCCTCCAGGCAGTCAGTGGACATAAAGTTACTGTGATGTAGAGACAGAGCTCAGTTAAAACTTTATAGATGAAAGATACATTTGTTACAGATTAATAACTCACCACTCTGAAACTCTTGCTCCAGTTCATGTTTCTAAGCTGGTATGGTAAACATGTACAGCCGAACCGAAGCCCTGTTTACCGGCTTCTCACTGACCCACCCTACTCTGCTTCTAATTGGCTAGTAGTCCTTAACTAGGAACTGTGCATGTGCAACTCCCAACAAAGATCTTGTAGAAGTGAGATGAATCACTATATAGCTAAAATTAAACGTTCAACACACAGTGTGAAAAGAGGAGCTGCAGTAATGTGCAATATGACAAAAATCTGGTGTTTTTTGAAAATGAAACCATGTAAATCTGTTCTGGTACAACCCCTAAATAGGATTTTGAACCTGAATGTGAGCATAATATGACCTCTTCAACACTTCCTGCGCAGGTGTTTAACAATAAAATTCTTCCAGAGACTGCATAATCCCTTCCATTCCTGTTAGGCTTTAATTTGAAACATCTCCTGGATGTGTTAAGTTTCAATGACAATGTCTTCCAAGCACTCAGAAAAACAGCAGATTGGAAGTGATTGAAATGAATTAGGAAATGAGCAGAGTGGTTAATGTGACTGTTGTTGATGTAATTAGTTACTGTGAAATATTGCTCTCAAAAGAATAATAATAATAGTTACATAATCATATATATTAGTTTATATAATATTGTGGCTCTCTCCCCCACCATGCAATTATAATTCACAAGCAGTGCTGTTCTGACTACATACTGCTCTCTCCCTTTTCTATTTTTTTTTTAAAATTGCAGTCATGCATGTTATTAATCATGTCTTTACTTCGCTCCGTAGGGAATTCATCAGAATTAGGCTTTATTGGAAAAAGTGAGTGGCAGACTGTCATTTCCAAATGAAAAGAGAGTGAAACACCAAATGATATCCTTTTAATCATCACAAGGTGGGATTGACAACTAATTAATTAAATGGTAATCATAAACGCTGTCAGGCCTATTCAATCATTCTGTGAAGCAGCTTTTATTAATAGCGTCGTAAAGGACCAAAGGAAGTAGCTTAATTAGAATAATAGAGACTTGTGGCTGGTTTTGCTTTGGTATGAAGTCTTGAGGAAGGAAAACAGCACTCCCACACAGAGAACTCTGGGAGCAGATGAGGAGTGTATAAACCATGACGACCGCCTGCTCGTCCTGTGAAACTGATCGACTGGTGAATCCAGAGGAAAGCTACAATGCTTTATTGATTTCATCTGCTAAATCCACACGAACTCTGAGTGGAAAATGAAGATAGAGGCAGGGGAAGGGACACGTTTCTGTGAGATGTTTAACCTTAAAACAACTTGAAAACTGTGAAAGAGCTCTACATTTGGTAGCTTGTAATAATATTTTGTAGCAACCGCCAAAGTCTGCTGAGTCATCAGTATGTGTGAGAAACTTTGTTGCAAAGATAGAAAATACAAAACATTGAATTATCTTTGTAATCCGTGATGTTAATCCCAGAGCTTTTTCAAAGACCGATACTGTGGACTGATTGGTGGTCTGTTAATAGTGATTAATCTCTATTGTCTTTCTAAAACAGACAGATCTAAAGAAAGCAAATGATGGATGAAATAAAAATTAACATTTTCATAGATGTAGAACAAGTTAAGAAACATGACAGAGGGGTGTATAACTGAACTCATAAGCAATGATGCCTTCATTGGGATTGTGTTCTCTGCTCACACTCTGCCCTGAACATTTCTGTCTGACAATTGCTGCAGATGTGTTTTTGTATTTGTGTCAACATTTTCCACCTAAATTGCTATACATTTTGACACCGATATCCATGGTCCTTGGCCCATGGCTTGGTGACAGCCCCTGTCTATTTGTCTCGCGCCACCAATTAGGTTAGATCAGGTGAGACTCTCATGGTCAGGTGGTCAGATGTGTTCAGACTGGTTACAAAACAAATGTACATGTTAGGTGGGGTTGCATTGCCAAAACGCAAGTAAATGGGTACGACTCCGTATTCGCTCTTGGTTGAGCAAATTTAAGCAAACGCAAGTCTACGGCAGTAAAAAATGCTTGCTTCACTACGTGAAACAAAAAATCCTGAAGAAGGTTTCTGGCTCTTTTAGTGCTAGATAATTTATTATGTTCTGTCTGCCGTATTTGTATAGCACCTTTCTAGTCTAGTTCCATTCATACACTGGTGGAACAGCCACCAGGGGCAATTCAGGGTTCAGTATCTTGCCCAAGGACACTTCGCCATGCAGCCTGGAGGAGCCGGGGATTGAACCGCCGACGATTGAATCTCCTGAGCCACAGATAATCATTTCTATGTCACTGAAAAAAGCTGCCTGATCTGACTGGAAACAAAGTTGTTAAAAGCTTCCGCCCTTCAGGCCGAAACCAAAACAATGAAACAAATTGGTGCTTCTTTTGGCTGATAAAGACACGGTGATAATATTTGCCAACAGTAAAAAACGCCCATATGTGACAGAAGGAAAAGCCTATTGATATAAAATCGTTTTGCTGACTGAGTTGTGTGTGTCTGTATCATTTTTGTCTAACTCTGACTTTCTCTTGCTGTCTCTGCCCCCTCCCCCCACACACACACACACGCACGCACGCACGCACGCACGCACGCACGCACACACATACACACACAAAGCATGTATCTACTTCAGCACAGTAGAGAAGACAGATTAGAACCTTCTCCAGACCTCACAGTGCTCCTCATCTGCAGCAGCCTGATAAGCCTTGGAGAGACTGAGCGTTGCAGCAGGAGAGAGTGGAGAGAATCCTGCCTAAAGCTGCCACTAGTGGAACAAAATATCAGTGAAATTTACCTAACAATTAGTTTAGCTAGGTGACTTCCCTAAGGGGTGCACATACAATACAGTATGTCTCACTCATTAAAAGCTCTTGCTGTTGGCACATTAAGTCCCGACTTTATCAACCTTGCTTTTAGCCCTGAGGTGAGAGGGATTCTGCTTATTCTGAAAGGTCTGTGGCCTGGAACGGAGAGGCAGGAGAAATCGAATATTGCAGACTACTTTGAAAACCCCCTTGGTGCTTGCTCCCGTTTGTTCTGGGGGCCAGTAAATCAGTGGTTTGTTGTGGCCTTAACCTCAAGAACTGCCAGCAGAGCAAAGAGGGCGGGCAGGTGGCGCAGTGCCGAGTGAGGTTATTGTCATGCAACAGAGAGAGGTAGTCAATAAATTTGATAGAGTTCAGCCCCCTGGCACTTTGTTCACAATTACTCTCCTCCACACAGATAACACAGGGCAGTAAACGCTGTGCTGGGCTTTCTCTCTGCAACACAAACTAGGAGTATTAGCTCACATTTCAGTGATGAGGATCATCAGCTCTGTCTTAACAATCTGCCAGTATGATTCAGCAGTCAGGGGCGGATAATGTGACCGAACGCAAGACATCCACGTCAGCCTGGATTAGCACTAAAATAGGTATTATCTTAAGAGCCTACTGATGGTTCTAGTGATAGCCGATTAATTAAAATGATTGAGTGATTAAATCAGAGGGTCACAACTGGGTTCATCATCAGTCCATTTGTTTTATTGCAGGCAAGCAGCACTGGGTTTTCATCTTATCGCATCCTTACAGGCTCATTGTATCATTCTGTCCGTCAACAAAGCATTTCTCGACGCAAGAGAAGGCAGGCTGAACGGCCCATAATGAGACGTTGGGAATGAGATCTCTATGGCTTTGTTATTGATTGGAGATGTTTATGTGTCGGCAGACGTAATGTCTTCACTGTAATATTTGGGAAGTATAACTCAAACAAATACATTCGGCTGAGTCTTGTGGCCAGGGAAGGGTGATGGATGATGAGGGGAATGCATTGGGACGGCGCACACCTCGCCCATTAATCTGCAGAACTGTGCTGTCTGTGTCTGTTTGCATGGCAACAACAGCTCCCCATTACTCATTTAGCCGCTGCCCATTATCAGTTTGTTGATGAAGGACTTTGCCTCTGAAAGATTTGGAGGGTACTTTTGCCTCCCCATCTAAAACTCCTACAAGCTCACTGAGGTGTCAGTTATGGGCGGTAAAGCCACTTAATTGCTACACTCACCATATTTCATATGAAAGCATCCCGGATGAGCTATCCCAGAGCCTCTCAGAAAATGCTGAAAGTTCTTACACTACAATTAAGCACCTCAGTTGGGTATGTTGTGAGCCTAGAAACTTAATGGGAGCATTATGTCAAAGTGCACAGCGATTTAAAGAACCCTGAACTTTAGTTTTAATTACTTCTTCAGTCAACTGTTGTAAATTGTATCTAAAGGAAACCAAGTGTTGCCCTCGGTACACCTGTAAATTGCACAAACAAATCTATTGACCTGTGGTATTTGAAAATCCCCTTTGTGAAGATGGCACGTGGCTGCAGGCTGGTGTTGTGGTTGCGACTGTGTGAGCAATTATCTGTCACACTGCCATTACCAGGCATTTTGTAAATAAAGCACTGTTCAAAAGCATAAGAAAGCTTTTCCCACAGCTACTGTACTGTAGAGGCTCTGGCAGGATGAATTAATGTTTAAAGAAAACCTTATATCGACCATCACTCACTGTCTTAGTACAAGCACACCCTGGAGTGCTTACTTATCCACTTGCCTTTAAAAAGAGGGGGGAATAATGCTTTTGCCATTTAGGAACAGAAAGGGAGACAAATAAGGCTGAAAGCTGAAGGCAGTCTGGTAATCTGTAATTTGTGGTGAGCCCGCACTCACAGAAATTTTGGTAGCTGGTTGCAGGCAATATTTAATATCTTTATGTTGAACTACTGCATCTCTGACATCCAGCACTCACCCAAACCAGACCGAAGCCAACACTAACCATCAAATCAGCATGATTGCAAGCTTTCATCATGTTGCAAGCTTTCTGTGTCCCTACTCTGGCAATTTTATGGCACTAATTAACCACTGCAGTCTTGTCTTCATGTATTGATCCTGCCTTGAGTGTTCTAAGCCAGGGTTTAACCTGGACTGTGTTCACTTTGGCGCTGTCTACAATAAAAATGTATTGTATCACATGTGACTTCAAAGAGATCTTTGGGGCAAACTGGCCAGATCTGGCTTCAGATCTCAGTTTGGCTTCAAACCCCCTACTGCGGGGGTTTAAAATAGAATGAAACAAATCGGGGTTTATAGAGATAACTGTGCTACTATCAGTTATGATCCTGATACTGAGCCAGAGGTTACCTCAGTCACCGTGTGTGATCAATCAATAATCAAGGCTAATATATTGCTAACTAATATATTTTATATATGCTGACGTGTGCTGGCAGGACTATTCTACCGCATCATTTAGACAGAGAAGTGGACAGAAGTATTTTTCTTTGTCCAAAAAAAATCTAATAAATGCAAACTATAAAAACCACGCAGCATGGTTAAGTTTTGCATTTGGTACTAAATATTTGATGCATAAACTTGGCTGTTATTGAAATCATTTCCAAATCTGTTGTTAGCTTTCAAGTTTAGAACTTTTTTCTCCAGAAAATGAAAAGTCTGGCTTGCATGTGTGATGAGTTGGCAAAGCAGGGAATAAAAAAATATATAAACTCTTCACAGCAACATGCTGACTTGTATTTCTCTTTGAGTAGCCACTGTGCATTAGTGTGACTCAATCATTTCCCTTTTGTTAATGATTATTTTAGTTTGCTACCAGGTGATGTACAGCAAGCGCAAACCTGCAAAAACACACACACAAAACATCAGCCTGCAGGTGGCGCAAGTGTTATATTTGCAGCAGCTGTTTCTTTCCCTGCCTGTAAGTGGTGCTGGTCGGCGTGTATGGACATATTGAGATACTGGATTTTCCAAGTCAAACTAAAAACTGTATTTATTCTTCCACAGGGTGCCCAGTAGATCCTAGCAGGAGGAGGGCAGCAGATGAGATGCCGCCTCATTCTCACATCATCACACCTCGCGAAGTCACAGGTGGCTTCAGAGGAGGAAGCCTGTCCTCCAGAAACATACTCCAACTCAATGGCAAGCGATTTCATCGACAGCCCATTGAATCCTGTCTGTGGTTATGTACTAACATATCATTTAACTCTCGTTTACCGAGCACTTTGTGTTTTGCTCCAATCACCTATCAGGGTACGTCTAAACACATGCTTATGTGTGTATTCTATTCTGTGGAGCAATTAGTGTCTTTCATTTGAGTAGTGACCATGCTCCCGCCTTGATCAACTCAACCAGATCCATTTCACATTCTGTTTGTTGGCTGCACCACTGAACCACTCAATTTTCAGCCTAATTGAGCTTGCAGAAGCATCTCTGGTGGCTAGCCACAATTCTGTTTGTATTTGGTGTGTGTCCGTGTGTGTGTGTGTGTGTGTGTGTGTGTGTGTGTGTGCATGCGCAGTCCTAGCAGAGGAACACACACACTGGGAAAGCAATTTTTTCCTCAATTAGACAAGTCATCACCAGTCGACTGGTGTGTATTCCTAAGTTTGTCCTTTAAATGTGGCACCACGAAGAGCGGAAAACAAGCAGATAATTGCTTATAATGATATAAAGTAAGTCTGGCAGCTCTCAAATTCCACTCTGAGAACAGACCTTAGAAAACGCTGGGTAACTATGTATGTTTTACAATTTATTTGCTCCTAGCACACTACGTTCTAATACACTGATACAAATGCACATGTATACACAAGCAAACAAACATGTACTGGATATATGTTTACAAATGAATATGCATATGTTCACTCCAAATATGTTCCCCAAATTGTTGCAATCTCTTATTCACAGCTCCTGTTACTGTGCAAACGCGGTCTGTTCACTGTTTGCTTTATTTCTTGCCTATCTCAATCTCCTCTTCCCCACCTCCACCACCTCTTCATTACTGTTGTCTCTCTCACACACTGAACTCTTTCCTCTCTCCACTCCACCTTCCTGTGCCGTTTAAACATACAATGCTCTTAATTGCTTCACTGGAGTGTGTGTGTGTGTGCACGCTCAATTACACTCCTGTCCCACTCCTGGCCGCCTGTGGCTCTAAAGGAAGCACTATAGCCAGACACTATCTGGTCAGGTGACTGGCAGTCGACACAGTGGCTCTTTGATAAGGACTTGGGGAAAAATGTCTGAGGATAAAGAGTGATACTGGGAGAGGAATACAGAGTGAAAATGGGATGTTTATGTGTAAGCACACAGGGGAAATTAACTCAGGTTAAGTCATTTTCAGGCAGGTGTGAAAAATGCTGCAACGTAAAAATGTTGTTTTTTTTAAAAAAGAAATGTTCATAAATTACATTTATCAATTAACAAAATGCAAAGTGCATGACAGAAGAAAAATCTAAATCAAACCAGTATTTGGTTTGACACATGTTTTTGAAGGATATCTGCACGTAGGTTGGCCCAAACATCTTGAAGAACTACCCACAGTTCTTCTGTGAAGTTGCTTCTTTCCCTTCATGTCAGCCCAGACAGACTTGATGATGTTGACATCAGGGCTCTGTGTTTTCCTCAACATCACTTCGAGGACTCCCTGCTCTTCTTCATGTTGAAGATGAAGAGCATTGATGTTGACTATTAATTCTGACCGAATCCCCAACACCTTTTTCAGAAATGCAGCCCCAAACTTGCAAGGAACTTCCACCATGCTTCACTGTTGCCTGCAGACACTCTCCAGCCCTTCTGCTGTTCGTTCACCTTGCATTTTGTTAACTGACATATATATGATCTATTAAGATGTCTATTTTTTTGTATCGTTTTTAAGATATTTTTGGGCCGTTTTTGGCTTTTTTGACAGAGAAGTGGATAGTCTGAGGAAAGAGGGAGAGAGATAGGGGGCGACACGTAGCAAAGGGCCACAGGCTGGACCCGAATCTGGGCCGCTGCAGCAAGGACTCAGCCTCTGTACATGGGGCTCACACCCCACCAACTGAGCCAGCAGCACTCCTAACATGTCTATTTTTAGTAGTAATTTAACTTAAGGGTGTCGCAATCTCAGGGTTATTATCCATCTTAGGCTAATTAAACTAGCCTAACAGGACCAAAATATACTTGTGACACAGTTGGAAGACAATAAAATAGGTGCATGTGTAGTATTTACCAAATATTGGCCTACAGCTTGCCATAACTTTAACAGTGTTTCCCACAGATAGACTTTACGTGGGTAGGCTGTCCAGGTTTATTAAGATGTATTAAGATACGTTATGGTGGATATTTTACATGCACAGACAAGGTAAAGGAACAGTGAACACACAAGTGCAGATGTTACTCGTACCACGTTGGTTTCGAGAATCCAAAAGACGACTTCTGTGTCTTTTCATCAACTTTATAAAACATACTGCTGAGGAGAAAGTCAGCAGAGCATACGCATACAGGGAGAGAGAAACAGAAAAGGGCGGGGCAAGTCGTGTGTTTGCAGCAAAAGTGTAGGCGTATGCGGGTGTGAGCGTGATGAAAAGAGAACTGAAAGGAAAGGGAGCCGATTCAAGTAGTGAGTAAACACTAAGATAAGGTGTAGAATTAAAATAGTAAAATAAGAAATAATCTACTAGAAATAGGAAAATACCCTGCTAGCCTACTTTTTCCCCATTTATCAAAAGAAGCTAAAGTCACATGTTAAATGTCTAAACATAAACAGATAAAGAAAAGTATGATTTGGGAAGCTCTTAGTTTATAGTTTGTTTGTTTGAGTGTTGTTCAAAGTGCAGGATTAGGCAAATTGTCTTGTCAAAGTTTTTAAAGAACAAGGGTAATTTGCATAATCCAATCCAAATAAAGATGGGTTATTTAGTGACCAATAGATAGACTCAGGTATTTTAATTAGATATTTTGGTGCTTGCAGAGGATACATAGCCATAGAGGTGAAAAAAATAATTTGGGAGGCGAGAACAAGTCTCTTCAATAGGGCTTTGGCCCAGTTGTAGTGGTGCCAGTTGTTTGACTGGACTATTTGTGTGCAAGCTGTTGTTTCTTGTGCTCCAACAATACTTTAATCTGTCAGCGCCTCTCTCCCTTGGACATTTGGAGGGTTTTTAGAACATATGGTGAAAATGGCAAAGAGATTAGATTCCGCTCTGCTCAGTAAGTACATTCATGATTGCGGCCTGTGTCTCCTTCACAGCGAGGAACACTGCACAAGCGCACAAACTGGAGATTGATGGGGATCACATGCCGCTGTTCAGACGCGGGGTCAGAGCTGGCACCGTTACGCCTGGAGAGCACAACCTAAACGAGGTCGATGGCGGGCGCCGCAAGCTCAGCTGCATGGCTGCCGTGCATCAGCGGGAGGGCAAGGAAGATGCTAAAGCGGCTAAGGTCACGGTGAGGTCAGACTTTGCACTTGAGCCAAGGGGAGACAAGAATAGCTGCTTATCTGTAAGACACACTAGTCCACTCCCTTGTGTCTTCTTCAGTTAAATCTCAAACGGACAACAAAGACAGGAGAACAGCTCTCCTTCTGGCTCTGAAACATGTCTTGAGGGAACTTTCATAGAGGCATGGAGCGTCTCCCTGACAGCCACCCAGTGTTACAATTCTCGTGGCGATGTGGCCTTCAACCCTCTGTGTTTTAGTGACTGTACAAGAAGGTGTTAATTGTTCTTCTACCCGAAGGCACATCTTGTACTTTCACCCATGGGTGCACATGCTAAATGTGATTTTGGCTGTGGTGCATGTCTCTCTCAGACATTTAACACATTACATTTCCTCTGGTAAAACCTGCGTTTCAGTTGTTTCACACCCGCATAACAGCCAATACTATGTGGAATATAACTGAGTCCTGCTTGCACAGAAAGCTGAATTTGAACATTGCTTTGCATTTCAATTTGGATTTGACTTTTCTGGGCTGATAACAATGACTTAATATGGTCCTGGTTTATCCCCGGCATAATTTCAGTGCGCTAGACCTGTTGAAAACCTCTGTATTATATTTTCCTCACACGCTTAGCTTTACTATTCTGATTTTGAAACTCAGATTGAGGTGTTTAAATTAAAAACAGTCTATAGTGCTGTGTGGTTAAGTGTATCCATTAACCTTGCCTGCATGCAGAGCATTCATTCCAACTGCACCATGTTCCCAGTATAACATGTATTCATTTTCTACATCATTGTAGCCATGGATGTATTGGTCGTGCATAATGTGTTGGATGTATTGTATGCCCTAAAGCAGTCACTGAATGTCAATGAGAAAATTCTAGTTTATTGCAACCTGGGTTTTATTTTCTTAGTTTTGCCCATACTTCCTATCATTTATGAATACATTGTTCTCACATAACTTGCGCATAATACAACAACTTCACCACAAAAATGGCAGTAAGTTTTAAACTAACCAACAGTTTAGCCAAATTATCAAAAACACTTTATTTGGAGTCATCACACCCAAAATGTTGGTAATAACTTCTCATTGCACAAAATATATGGGTGTGCAAACTATGGCAAGTAAGGTAGGTTAATATTAAACCAGGAAGTCACTTTGTAAACTGTGATGGACGTTTACAACGGAAAGTTGAGGTTATAATTCTACATACTTTACAGAATGACACGATGTTGTGTTGTCTGGTGATACACTGGAATGTCTTTTTAAGTGTTTGCCATTATTGTTGGGTGTTAGGATCGGACTAAGGTGGACCAAATGGCCAGACAACTTAATGAGATCCAACCCATCGAAGAGCGCAGCAAAGCAGAGGGCATTGCCAATATGCTAAGCCAGGCCATCACCACCCAGCACCTTCTCTACGCCAGCCTGGGCACTGCTGAGTACATGGAGTTTGTCCTTAAAAATCCATTTAATGTGCCTCAAACCGTCACCATTCACAGTGATGACCCTGAACTCAGGTAAGACTCTGCAAACAGTGAGTTGACAGTGAGGTGGAATCTCAGAATTAACTGTTTGTTTAGTGTGATTATATTTACCACTGACTAAGAAGATATTTAATAAAACTATGTGTTTGTTATTCATGTGTTTCATCCTATAATTTGGGAGTTTGTTGGTGTGTCCCCAGTCTACCACATCATCTGTGAGCATAGGTTTCTGTACTGTATGTGCTTTCCATTATCAGCCCGTAACAAGCCGCGCCCTGCCGTGAAACTGTGTTGTCACATTCTGAATGTGTTTCCAAAGGTGATGGTGTAGCTCTTGAGATAGTTCTTAGAACCTATTTTCATCCTGCTTTAGGAAATCATGCTGCACCCCTCACTCTTGAACACCCCCAATCGAGAAGTGGTGGTTTAGCCCCTCCCCTATTCCTCAAAATTTGTCCCTACCAGTCTTGGTACTTAACAGTAGAGGGCAGTAAGGCAATGTTATAGTACCATTGTTAACACAGGAAGAAGAAGGAAAGAGATGGCATGGCCTTCTACACCCTTGGCATCAATCTTAACGCATTGATTCTAATCTATTATTGGTACTGTGTATAATATGTCACAAGTGACTACCAAGTGAATTTACTATTAATCTACTTAAAAGCCACCCAGTGGAAGGCCACTCCAGACCAAGGCCACCTCTGAAACAAAAGGTAAATTGGAGTTCAATGAAACTTCATTCACATTAATGACATTTGTCTTTGTCTTAGCAATGCTGTCCAGCTTTAACTATTATCAGTTAGCTGTACATATACCACTTTGTACACTAATGTTGTAATGCAAAGTAGGCCTTTTTCATAGCAGACATTTTGACTTGTCTCAGTAGAAAAAGCACAGGTGTTACTAATAACATTAACAATGGCTCTGTTCTATTCAGGTCCCCGTAAGTCTTGACAGTGTGAAACTGAACCAGCATGCACAGTGCCAGGACCCTAAAACTGAAACTGCTAAATGGAATAAAAACATCATTAATTTCATTATTTTCTCCTCTGCCTTTCCTACTGTGTCATGTTATTTCAAAGGCATATTGGTAAACAGTAATGGTTGTCAGACCATAGACAGTAAAATTTAAGTGAGCTGAGTTAGTGAATTTTCTTTTGTGGATGCAGATACACTTCAAATTTAGCCTGTTAGACAATGTTGTTCAAGAACACGCATGACCTAGTCTAGCAGGAACCTTGTTCATTGTCAGTTTCCAAAGGGCACAGACCAAAATTCCTGGACTCATGTGAATAACGTTTTTGTTGTCAGCGAAAGTATACTTATTTGTTATTATTTTAGATCCTTTAGTTTGTTTAGTAGGTAACTTCTATAAAATAACTTTTTTTGATCCTTAAACTTGGACGGAGTCTCTAACACAGTGTCAATCACCACTCATGCGCACGCTGCACAGCCTCCCTCCCCGAGCATGCTCTCACTCAGTCAAGCTCAGTATCTTCAGCACACTGCATCAGAAGTTTTGCAAACACAATGGCAGAGAAACAATCACTGGCAGTGAAAGAACTGCCCTTCCCTCCTTCGCCAACAAGAGCAAAACGTGTGTGAACATGTCCCCAGCGCCACATGCCATTGCGCTCGTATCAACAAGTGGCAAAGAGGCATGATGACAAACAGTGGGGAATAATAAATTAAGAGGGGGCAGTGGTGTACTAGCCTCTTATCCTGTTAGTCCTGCTGTTATCCTGCGTTGTTGCAGCTGCCTCTGAAGCCTGGGGTGATCTGTCCTGGGACGCAAAGTAGTCGGAGTGGCGTCTTAGAAAATACGAGTCGCTGCGAGGGAGACCGCCGTCTTGGCAAGCCTCTCGCCATGGAGAGTGAGCCTTTCACGGGATGAGGTTTCGCAGGGCAACTGGATCCTTCTCCTGGGACAGGTTTAGCAGAGTGATACAAGCAGAAGCGAGAGACGAGGAAGGTTTTACATTGTGTGTTCAATTGCAGTTAAAGCTGCAATTGAGCTCCATAACAGTCAGTCTGTCAGACATCGGATGAAACCTGCCGCATATTAGACAAACAGTTGTGATTGGTCCAACAATATCCAGGAATGGTGGAAACCTGTCTGAATGGGAGGCTAGACGTATCTGCTAGGGCAAATGAAACAACATCATTCAACTCAGCTCAACTACAAATTACTAATTTGAGACCAACAATATGTTTTTGTAACAATTGCAACACTGACAAATTTAATAAACAAGTTAAAGTCCTAGGCTTGGATTCTGTGTTTACATTTATTGCTGAATTAAACAAACCTTTAACAACCTCATAAAACTTTACAGGATTAAATGTATCTTATATTTGCATATTAAAAGGCCTGTCGATTAGGTTGAAAGTAATAGTAGTTTGCACATTTCTGGCTATGGAACTACCTCTTTGTTTAAATGGATTGTGCCTTTAACAAGTGCCTCATGTTAGCAAAAAGGCAACAAAATGTATTTTTATGGAACTGACATTTGTAAATGTAAATTTTACCCATCAGCCTTCAGTTTTTATAAAATTTTAATTTTAATTTTGGATGTTCAGACACTGTTCAAACTGTGTTATGACATGTAATTTACAGTTTGTTTTAGAAAAGCTTTTGTTGGTTATGCATGGTACAGCCTTTACAGTTCTTGCAGTCCAGTGGAAACAGAAACAAAACACAATGTCACAAGTTAATTACATACTCATATGCAGTAGTAATGCAAACAAAGCTTCTTTACAATAACTATTCAGAAATCATTCAAAAAAGTTTGAAATATTAAAAATATCAAACACTAAGACCATAAAGTCAAGATAAAATCAAGTCATGATGATGTTTGCTTGTGTGACTGCGCGTTTTATTCAGGTTGTGGGAGTCCTCACTGTTTTGATATGCTGCATGTGTGTGTAGGTGTGTTAGGGTTTGAAAATAGTTTTATTAACTGTTCAGACACATTTTGTTTGTATGTGGTGGGTGCATTATTTAGTATTTGCATTTTCTAATTTAAGACAGCATGGGTGTGCGGTAGTGATGGAACAGTGGATAAGACACATGCCTGTTGTGTGAGTGGCCTGGGTTCAATTCCCCACCGTAACACATCCACCAATGAGTCCTTGAGCAAGACACTTAACCCCTAGTTGCTCTAGAGGCGTACGACCTCTGGCAATTTAAATTTATGAATGAACAAGATAAAGTATTAGTTCTTCAGTGCAGATATCAACTACATTTTGCATTTTTTGCATGTGTGTGTAAAGATATTCTGTGCATTTAGCATTATGTTGTCCTATAAACAAAGAAGACTCAAGCTCCTTCAGTTCAGCACAATCAGTTGTCCTTGACACAGATGCAGACATATTGCTGGTGAGATGTTAAATAACCTACACATAGCAGCCATTATGGCTGGTGTTTCCTGGATCACCCGTTCTTGGTATCCTTGCCGTGTTTGTTTCCTTCAGTTAGCGTTGTTGTTAATCCCCACACAGAATCTTTTGTTATGGATTCTGCTCATGCCTGAGCTTTGGATTAACATATATCACGCTGATCAACAAAGGCTGGAGTGTGCCATGGATGAATCATTATGGCATTAGCCCGGCCACCGAGCCTACCAAGTCTAATTGAGAGTCATCAATCCCTGCATCTGTCCTCTGGTCGGCTTAGCGCCCTTCTTAGCTTATTTATTTATTTTCTGTTTAGGCAGAGTGACACTTTACACCAAACCGTCTGCCACCTCTAACAAGAGCCACAAATGTGTAAATTAGCAAGGAAGCTTCTTACTTTGATGTGATTCTACCCCAGAATTGTGGATTTTAGGAGTTACATTCAGCTCACTCAGGTTCAGACAGTTCACCAGGTACAGCTCTGCCTAGAATACTTTTAGGTTTTATGATTCTGTTTTTTTATCATAGATCTATAGTACTGTTATGTGAGGTGTTGTTATTATGTATGTAATTGTGCTATCCATAGAAGAGATGAGGAGATGATAATAGGAAAATGCAATTTACTCACTATATCAGAGTTGAATGATTCTAAAATGACTGCTTTCTGTTTTTTATCACCAGGAAGCTTGAGGTTTCTAAGTATTACTTAATGTATTGTTAGAGTGGTCTCACTGGAGTCAAAACTAGAGGTGTACAGAGACATTATAATCTGTATGGTTTGGTGTTCAACCAACACAATTATCAAACAGAAGCATTCATTCATTTCATTTTTTATACAGGAAAAGTTTAAGAGCAACAATTTAGTTACAATAAACGGGCCTGACTCGGTTTAAAAACTGGTTTACAGCAGGTTCCTGTTCTGCAGCAACATAGAACAATAAGCACAATTTCAACACAATAATACAGGACATTGACTAGACAGATACAAATAAAAGAAACATTAAATATGAGGAAACAAGACTAAAAACAATACATGAGCAATCAGTGTGTACAGTGTATGTAAGTATGACTATTAAGAAGAAACAGTTTGTATGACTTTTTGAAATATGAGATGGATGATAATGTTTGAATGTGATGGGGAATGTCATTCCAAATATTATTGTAAATATAGAAAAAAGATTTCTGACCATAGTTGTTTTTGTATGATGGAACTGCAATAAGTGCCTGTGAGACTGACCTAGTAAAGCATAGTGGTCTCATATTGTTTGTCGGAAGAAGACCTTTAAGTGCAGGTGAGGAGCTATTATGAATCTGAAAATAGAATGTGATAGCATGACTATTTACATAGTTCTGATAAGTCAAAGCATTAGTGCGCGTGAGCGCACTGCAATGATGGGACCACTTTGGAAGATTACTGTGGATCTTAAGTGCTCGGTAATATAGTCGTGCTATCGGTTCAGTTGTTGTTGAAAACACAATGGCATGTAGGTAAGTTTCAGAAACCAAAAAGGAAAGATATGGCCTAATCTTGTTATACACATAGAGTTTCTGGTTCAGCTTTTTTGTTAATCTAGAAATGTGTTCCCGATATGTAAGGTGTGAATCAAGTAGCACACCAAGGTAGTTGTAGGTCTTTGTGACGACAAGTCCTTGGTTTGCAAAACTAATAGAATTAGTACAAGAGAGACTTTTTCTGGGTGAGTGAAAATACATACATTCATTTTTCTTAACATTTGTGGTCAGATGGTTCTTTTTCAGCCAATCATGTAACAGGTGAAGATCAGTTGATAATTTGGAATTTATGACGTTAAGATTTGAATCAGAGAGGAAAATCACGGTATCATCAGCATACAATAAGCATTTTGAGTGTTTACACACTCGAAGAAAATCATTGATATATAAAAGAAAAAGTAAGGGTCCAAGAATACTGCCTTGTTGAAATGCCTATGTCACAAACTTGAGGTTGAGATATGGCATGTTTAATTTTGACTGTCTGCAACCTGTTCGTCAAATAAGAAGAGAGCATTTCTATCACAGATGAAGACAGTTCAAATTTGCGAAGTTTATTTAGCAAGATCTGGTGGTTCACTGTACCGAAAGCTTTACGAAAATCAATAAAAATAGCTCAGGTGATGTGACCTTTGTTAAGAGAACTACGTATTTGCTCAGTAAAGTGTAGTAACGCCAACATGGTTGGTCAAGGATGTACTAAAAATCTGCCACAGGAATGTTTCCGGCTGTAGGGGAACTGATTTTGGTGAGAATTCACGGAACTCTCTGGATCTGAATTGCTAGTTTTCAACACTCATCTGTATGTCATAGCCACATGTGTATCTGTTGTTGAGATGTTCAACATTTATTAATGTTTATTGAGGCAACATCAGGGCTTGAAGTAGGCCATGCAGCCATGTGCAGATAGTAACATGTTTCACTTTTCGTGAAAAGACCAATCACAGCCTGGATGAGGAGAAAATTTAAAAAAAGTGGACAGCCAAAGGTGTCATTTACACTGTGGACACTGGGGACATATAAGAATCAGAACCTCCCCATCACTTTATGATAAAACAAAAATGCTTTGAGAAAGGTTTATTTGCAAAATAAAAAAACATGCAATGCAATTTAAATAGAGAATAAAGAAAAGTGCATTATCCAACAAAGTAACTTAAGCTAAAAAAAAACAAGCTACTGATAACTGCATTATATTTTTAGATTTAAAATTGTCACCTGCCAGATGACTTTTGTTTCCCTTGCTATAAATAAATACATTTCCACCGTAAATTGGTGCAGAAAGTTACCACAATAAAATACCACTAGCTATATTAGTTGTCTATACTATTATTATTATTCTGAAATAGTAATGAATTCACTATCATTAGCCAAAACCTTAACCACAGGGGTGTAATATCATAAAACAGTTTTATCCGTGAAAACGTTACAAATATGATGTGACCTGTAAATATATTTTTATAATACTAACATTATAGTTTGTATTTAATGTTATATTATTTACCAATACACTAATTTATACAGGTGGTGGGGGGTTAACATGTGAATGGAGACTACTGGCACCTATTTTTTGCCACTTCAAGCATGGTCATTGTTGCACACTGGAAAGTCTTTGAAGGGTTATGGAATATGTACACAAATCACAAAACCATCCCTAGTACCTCTTTCGTCCTGGACTACATGAACCGCATCTCGGTCACTGCACCAAGGCTTATCTTCTGTTACTTCCTCATCAATATTTTAACCAATATTTGACAACTAGCCTTCTTGAGAACACAAGCAAGCCTTGGGTTAGCTCTTTGTTCTACAGAAAAAAACTATGACCCTCGGTGTCTTTGAAGGTAGGGTACTAAAAGAGAGGCTAGGCTACCTCTAGCTTTGATGTCTGCAGTGCTTTAGAGCCCAGAGGCTCCTCTTGATGTGGAGGATGCATTTGCTATCTGTTGCCATCCATTTTGCATGGCTACCTTTTACACTTCACCTCGAGCCTAGTGTGAGCCATGACGGCTGGCTAGCAGCTAGCTAGGAGACTGTAGCTCCTCTGCTGTGTAGTCCATGCTGCTGTGTTCTGTCATCAGTTCTCCCTCTCATCAGCTTTCTTCTCTATGCTTTACCAGCTCTGCATTCATTCAATTATCTCTCTTGATTTCATTTTGATCATCTTCATTTTGGTCCTTCTGTTTTTCCTCTATTTGTATGTGTTTTTGTTTGTTTGTCCGCTTCATCTCCTACCTTTTGTATTTTCTTTCTTTAAAAATGAATCAACACATGTTTTTTTTAATAGAGGCTTAGGTGAAAGCCATACACACGTAGACTCTTTGTCATGATAAGCCAGAGGCAAAATGTTTTATTCTAAGTGCACAGGTTGGCATCTCCAAATAAGTTTCATGGAATTTACTCTTGCATCTTGTTAGTGAGGTGGGACCCTGAAAAATTCATAAACTCTCGCTCTCCTATTGAAAGAAATCCCCTCTCCATGCCCATGGGTTGGAACCTTTGATGTTTAAAGCCGCATTTCACTTTATGCATTTGTGCATGAAATTTTTGCATTCAAAGGAAGAGGAAAGAGTGGATACGAGTCCTCCCTCTGTTGGAATGTGTTATCTGTTCCTGTTGCTTTCTCCCTGGAAATCTATTCGTTGAGGATTGTAGGAGGGCTTTCACTGACCTTTATACACATTTATGAAAGCTGTCAACGGTAATTAAAAGAAAGCATTGTGTGCTGTGTGTTGACTGCTGCCACTGTGGAATTAGCTCTATTCATTTGTTGGCCATACAGTGAACTTAACAGTGCTAGAATCAGTTTGTAAGAATGGGAGATCAATATTGTTTGTCCTTAGCCTACTAAAGGGAATTATATTGTTTTCGATGCTTTGCTGGATCCCGTGGAGATGCACTGATCGATCGGTGACCAGAATCGAACGTTTGTTTGTTTGTTTTAGCTTAACCGGCCATGACCACTTACTTGTGCCAGTCACATTTACGCATGCAGTGTTGCACCACAGCAACACAGACAGTGACCATTGTTAGAGCCACACACACAAACATGCAAGACAGCACTCGCGATATGTAATACCTGTAAGGCCAAAATAAGCTATTTACCCACACATACACATGTTGTATTATGTCAGAAGATGTAGACACGGTGGATATTTTACAACCAGGTAAAGCCTGTTGGTGCCAATGTCATTCGATGCCACGATGGTCTTGATCAAGGCCACGTCTTTAACAGCAAGTCCCCTCCACACACAGCTCACATGCTGCTGTGAAAACCGGAATCCCAGCTGAAAAAATCCAAAATGCAAGTTGTGTATTTTTGGGCAACTTTATAAAACTGCTGACAAAATTAATTTTCAATTGGGCTTGGAGACAACAGATTTATAACAAAAAGCATCTGTTACAAACTGTAAGTTTGAAAGACATAGTTGTTTACCATACAAGTTCTAATAAGAGTTGGATCATGGGAAGTGTGGTTTCCAGTGATCTTGGAGCTTGACCCGTTCTAGGGACTTAAAGTCTCAAAATATCTCGCCACCAGAGTTAGGCTAATATTTGCTTGCACACAAAAATAATTTTAAATTGGAAAAAAAATTACATTTGTGCTCTCCAGAGGATGAACCATTTGTATTTTGGATGCTCAGGGACCTTTGCTGTAGATACTGCAAAATATAGTATCTAAATTGCTGAGAACATTCATGTTTCCAAGACGATACCAACTGATATAATATTATTGTTGCTACCAATTCATTTTAATAATCCCGTGGCCTTTTCTGTACCACCACAGTCCGTACTGTTAGCCAAACATCTGTTAAGAATCAAAGAATACCAAAACACATCAGTATGTTTTTTGGTCAGTACCATCTTATCAGACTTTAAGATGTAATGAACAGGACAGTGTTCAGTGTTGCTCTTGATTACGTAACAAATCTGACTCTGATCCTGGATGGATACCTTGAAAATATACAAGAGCCTGTTTTCATCTCACTCTGATCTTTAATCTTTCCATCCAGCGTCATCACTAACACAGATGAGTGGCGTTACTTCAAAGCCCTAACAAAAACTACAACCCCGCTAGAGGAGAACATGTTCCAGTTGGAGGAAGGTGCTCCCAGGGTTTACCTCAGACCCAAGGAGAGCATCCATATTCCCCTGAAATATCAGAGTTTCCTCTGCGACCACACCATGGCTCTCCAGGTACAGTGGATGATGCTGCTGAAATGGTTAGGAAAACTAATAAAACCATGTTTTTAAGAATGTTAAGTATCGCAGGATGCACTATTTAGACACACAGGACTGTATTTTGAGCCGTCCAATGTTATGCCTGAACCACTGAAAATGTTTGAAAAGATTTGTTTTTAGAAACAGTCACCATATATTACCATCACCACAGATGAAAGTTTTTCTCTCACTTCTAACTTCCGAAATCACAGTATTTCACAAGTCAATTATTGATTCCAGTTCAAGAAAGTATGTTAAAAACTGAGTGGCCTTGAGTGGTCCAAAGTGAAATCTCTTTGATATAAATGTCACTACTTTTCAAGGATTAAAAACCATAACTGATGTATTCCTAGGGCAAGTTTTACACATGCAATGGCAACTCAGACTTGACAGTTAATTTAATGCCAGAAGGACAGTTCGCAGTGAATGTCATTTACATAGGCTGGGCTCTTATCTGCTGTAGATGACTCGGGGTTTTACACCCTGTGGTTCTGCTTCTTGTCATGATTTACAGTTTTCTCTCCTGATCTGCATTTGTAATTTTTTTTATGTTTATTTAAAGTCATTTGCTATTTTTGGTAGCTGATCAGGTTTGATAATTGTTCTGTTTCTAATCAAATCCACACAGGGACCAAGCTTCCTTCCTACAGGCAAAGGTTCTCAGGTGGCCAAGAAGAATCTGTCCAATATTGTTGCTGCAAAGACTATAAAGGTACAGAGTGTGCTACTTATGCTATATTTTCTGTGCGTTGGACCATCTTAATCTCCTTCAGCACTCCCCTATTTCTCATTTTATCAATGAGGTGCAATGTGCAGTAAAGTTTTCTGCCATGATAAGAGATTTATTATATTTATTGTTTATTTAAACATTTTTACATACATTAAACAGTAGATTCAGAAGAGTAGAGGAGGATAAAACCGCCTAAACTCAGTTTATTATATGAAGCTTTTTATTTTGAGTTTAGTTGGGTCAACCTTCTGGAACATCCTTAAGTCTAACAACATCTATTGTACACACACAATCCCAGATAACTCTCTGCGGAGTGGCAGTGCGCCGCCTCCTCCCTCCTCTCCTCTCCCACACGGTCACAGCTCAGACACAAAGAACGCTTTGAAGTGTCAACTATTTAAAAAGTTACACTAGCCAGACAAGATTGTCAAGCAAAATTATATGCTGGAAATCACTTTTATCTTACTGAACATTGTTTATCTTCTCCAACTGGCAAATGTCAGGCTGGAGAGTTTAACTATCTCCAATTGGAGGACAGCATGACACGTCTGGCTAATCTACTTTAAATGAAATGAACCATGCATATATAGTATTTCTCTGAAGTTATTTTCCCATTTTATGCACTTATTCGACCATTTTTAATATGCCGGAAGTTCAGAGGAGGGAAAAACAATTGGAAAGTGCTTGTTCAAATGCACTTTGGATAAGACGATATGCTTTATATCTCCATGTGAGATAATGTGCTCTACGGCCCCTGCACGCTACAGCTGTCACCAAAAATAAATTCTGTTCCTTTCCATTCAATTAATCCTTTCAAGTTGAAATTTCGGCCCTCTTTCTACAGACGTGAGCTTAAATATAGGCTTACATTGTTAGCACATTTATGCTGCTAAAAAAAGATAACCATCACTGTTAGCTAACCTGCAGTACCTCACAGTAATCCTGTTGTTCGTGTAGAGTACAGTACCCTGGAGCGCTCTCATTGCATGGGATGATGAAATATTTGCCAGTCTGCCAAGCGTATGTGTGTCTGCCTACGGTGTGTGTGTATTCGTGTGTCAGTGTCAGCACTGCTGCTCTGAGCAAAAATCCTGTCAAGAGGTCACAAAGGTCGGGTCTGGATCAAATCTGTGTCCCACTAAAACTGACAAGCCCCAACAGCAAAACTGTCAGGATGCCAGCTTTGGCACCGCTGTCAGTCAGCACACATCACCAGAGCCAGATATGGGCCGCTCCTGCAGGTCAGCATGGGCCTGCAAATCTGACCCATCAACGATTTGGACAGCTGCTATTTGGCAGGGATCAGCTTAAGAGTTTGTGAATCAATGACCAATATGTGGAAAGTTAACTTCAGAGGATAGTCCATCACTCATGACTAGATATTTAACTCTTTTACACATGAAGGTTCTCTTCATTACTAGGAACTTATTTTCTAATGTAGCACTGCGTAGTTGAACTCGCAACTATGTGTGTTTGTGTCGATTTGTATAAATGAATGTAAGAAATGATTGCACAAACCGCTGGGGTTTATTCTGTTTAATTAAGATGTTCCATTTGTACGTGTAATGATACACTATAGTTTGTAGTATCTACACCCGAACATTAGATCCATATGTGAAATCAGATTGTTAATCACCTCATTCCAAAACCACGGACATTAATCTGCTGCTTAAACAGCCTCCGCTCTACCGGGAGGGCTTTCCATTAGATTTTGAAACCTCACTGCAGGGATTTGCTCCAATTCAGCCACAAGTGCATTAGCGAGGTCGACCACTAATGTTGAGCGACAAGGCCTGGTTCACAGTGGGTGTTCCTGTTCATCCCAAAGGTGCTGGATAAGGTTAAGGTCAGGGCTCTTTGTGGAAATTTCCATATATAAACCATGATATGTTTATAGATGAGCGATGTTGGAGTTCCCCCTGCTTTTATTTTTAACATTAGAATGCTCTGAATAATTGCGAGTAATTCTTCCAAGAAAATCCTGCCAAAGAGCCATGAAAGAAAGCCATGTTAGCGGTCCTTATTTTTGTTTTTGAAATAAACACTTGGTTGATTAGCATCACACCACTAATCTGTCATCCAAACAGCAGTCACAGGAAAATAGTATTCTACATTGTAGTCGGATTACTTTCAGTAGAAGCTGTAGTGTTTATTGGACCTCACAGTATGAACATGTTGGCAAGAAGGAACAACAAACTGGTTTTCACTTTTTCTTGAGTTTTTTTCTGGGGGGTATGTAAGTGAGGTTAAAACTATAACGGTTGGCCTGGTGGTGGCAGCAGAGGAAAGGCCATGAGGTCATTCCAAATGTGTGGATTTGATGGCAATCTGCCAATTAGATCAGGAGATATTTGGAACAGATTTTGCCCAACGTTGCCAAAACAAGACAGTCTGGAATTTCCAGATGTGTAAAATGAGTTTATCCTCTGTGGAGCATGAAGACGCTTAATACATTGGCAATCTGGCCTATTAGATTTTTTTTTATACAAGTGGAAACTCTGGCCTGATTTTGGCACTAGTTTTGTACCCAAGTATTAAACAAACTAGTCAATTCTGTACTACAGCAGTGCTCTCAGCTCAGAAGTAACATCAATCATAAATCATAGCCTGTAATTCAGTTATAATCCGTAATCCCTAAACTCTACAGGTTTATGGTATGTAAAAGGGTTAGCAGTTCCAATATGTTTGCATATGTTGGCGTGCATGTATACACCAGCTAGCATATAACCGTATGTAATTAGTGCATATGTATGAAGCATTTGCGGTGATTTGCACAGATCCTGAGGGCTATTTTAATGTGGCAAACATCAAAGCACATCCAGCAGGTCTGTGGGGGTTTCAGTAGTCAGATTGAAGCCAACTTTTATTTTCTACTGTACAGCTTGTTCCATGATCATCACACTCTGGTGAATTTTTAAATGAAACTTCTCAAAGGCTTTTTTTTTTAAAACTGTATGTTGTTTAGAGATGTACTGCCTCAGGAAGGAAACAAAGCAATTCCACTCCTGTATTTCACTGAAGAGAGTCAAGGAATTAGAATGTAGGTATTCTGTGAATGTCTGATGACACAGGACCGGTATTGTCTGATTTTTTGGATTTCTGATTGTTTTGGATTTTTCTTTGTTATACTTTGTTAAACATTCTTTGAATGAAACTAGAATTCACAATTTGTGGGCAGAGTAAGTGCACCTTAAGTCCATAACTTTTGATAAGGGTTCACAAGTAAATACAGTTTTTTTTTAAGGGGTCACAAGCAAAATGTTGGGAATTTCTTGATTACAAAGTTAACTGATAGAAATGATGGACAAAACTATGACCATAAGATCTAAGTTGTAAAAAAAACCCTCTCCTTTAAGGACCTTCTAACCCAGCTATCGTTCTGTTTTACTCGGTTGGCTTGAGGAGTTTTACTGCCCCATGACGATGCTGTTAGTTCCAGTGGAATTGGAACTGACATCATGCAGAGGAGTGGCATGCTGCTGATACCACTGACTTTTCACCTTCCCTCCACAGGTTACATTCAAAGCCGAAGACGGCAAGCCGATGGCCATCTGCCAGGTGAACGTGGAGGCGACACCTCACGTTGTCGACCAGACTTTCCGGCTTTACCACCCTGAGCTCTGTTTCCTCAAGAAAGCCATCCGCCTGCCACCCTGGCATGACCCCACAGGTAGCACAGGTTACCCCAGTTATCCCCCATCAGCCATTACTCCCTTGTCTCACTGCTTCCACCCTCCCTCCCCCTGACGATGTATAGATTTGATAGTTTGGTATAAGATTCAATGCATCTTATTTATTTGCATAGTCTTGCATTTTTAGTGCTGGTTTTGTGCTTATTAAATACATCCTTAATAGGTATAATGACATACTGTCCTGGAGGAGTGTAAACTCGTACATTAATGTGCACATACTATAGTATACAAGTTGGATATGAATGAATAATGTATTCTTTATATTGTGTTTTCATTAAATATCAACAAAAACAGTTTTATTATCCATTTTCTATCACAAAAACTAATAGGCTAATAACGGAGAGGAATCTGGAAACAGAGCTGGAAATGAAAAGCAAGAACTGAAATGAATCACAATTTAAAAATGCACAAATGCATGTTTATGTGTGTGTGTGTATTGTATAAAACGTCACATTAGATATGTCATTACGATCAGCTAGGTGTTTAATACTGATTCCATTCATAAAAACTGCTTAAATACAAAAAGTAATATTTTTATTGACTGTAAGTTAACCATTTATTCCTCTTTTTTTTTTGTTATTGGGTTAACCAGTTAACCTAGATGCCAGGACTCACGTTTCCATCCGCTGCAGTGACCCCAACATCATCTGCCAGACGAGGATGCTGGTGAGAGAATTTCTTACATTTTCCAGTCCCTACCACAGTAACTCACACTAATATTATCAGGGGATTAATTACTGAACTGAAGCTTCAACACAATTTCCTTTACCCCTCCATTTTATTATCTTTCTGCCTTTCACTCTGTTTCTGTGCAGGTGCCAGGGGAGCCTCAGGATGTGTACTTGAAAGTGCCAGGGAGTCCCAGTCCACACATAAAAATGTTCTTTGTGATGGTTTTTACGTATGTGTTATTTACTAAACAGGCAACCTGTACACGATAAACACACACACACACACAACACACACACACACACACACTCATCTTAGCCCGAAGAAGCTTTCTATTTTTGACTAATACACTTGTTCACGCAGGCTTGAATATTAATTAACTAATCAGATGGAGATTTGGTGGTCTGACTGCCTGAAGTTTCTGAATCTGCCCTCTAGTCTTCCTAATCTTCTAAATCGTGAATATTATATGTGGGTTTGTTAATATGCAGGGCAAATGTTTGTATTTATTATTCAACTCAGATTTGCTATGATGAAGTTTTGGCTGGTTACATATTTACTGCAGAACTGATCTGCATTAGATTGCTTGTCTATTAGAAAGCCTTTATTGAAAGTTACACTCTAGAGTTTTCTAGTAAATTATTACATTTATGTTAACATTCAGCGTCTCTCAGCCACGCACATTATATACGCGGGATCTGTCTAATGTGTTGAATACATTCTCTTCCTCATAAAAGATGTGCAAAGCAGATTCCGCTCAAGCATGAATCTGTGCGGTAAAGAGATTCTTGTTAGAATGCAGGTAATACTTTATTTTATAGGGTTAACACAAGGACTCCACATGGCAGCTTCATTATAGGTTTAGAAACTGATATCATCCAGTCCTCCTTTTCTGGAATAATACGACCTGGCCAAATGTGTTTCTGTGGTCAATTAGATAAGAAGTTAAATGGCCCCTTGTCATGTAAAGGCAGCCATTTTGTCACATGGCTGCAATTGGCACACATTGAACCCGTAGGTTTTAAGGTCCAGAGGGGGAACTGGGGCCCAGGACAGTTGTGGGTTTCCCCTAGTTGTTAAGCCAGCGTTGTTTCATGGAATTGTTTTAGGAAATTCTCACCACATTATGTAACCCACAAAATAAAGTATTATACAAAAAACCAAATGCAATTCAGTGTAAACATTTATGGCGTGGCATTTGCAACATGGGAAAAAAAAAATGCTGTATCATCTGAAAACATCAGCAGTGTCAATCCGACACTCGTGACATTGTGTCTGCTTGTGTGTCTCAAAAGCCCCTAACACTTGAATTCTATTCCAAATGCTCCTTGAGTGCTGTTGTCACAGAGCAGGGCTGAGTAGGTGACTACATCGCCTCCCACTCACAGCTCTCACAGTCATTTAGGGCCACTGAGACTGAATTCCCTTTTTCTCAGCAGTGAGAGTGAGGAGGAGGAGGAGGAGGATGATGATGTTGCTGCTTATTAAAATGCTAGCGCAGCTGCAGATCAGCCCTTCTCATCTCCGACCTCATGCTGCTACCGCTGCGTCTCCGGGGGGCATCAGCTTAATTGTCCCTGATGATGTTTTTTTTCTCTGTAGTGATAAGTGGATGGCGGTTCCCTCCCAGATCTGGCAGATTTACGTGCACTTCTTGGAGCGGGTGGATGTCAGCTGTGTGACTGGCCAGCGGAGCTGTCAATCACTGGTGCTGAGGGGGAAGCAGGCTGTTCGCAAGGTCAAATGTTTCTCATCACACCCCCAAGAGATAGAGGTACATCTTCAATAGTAACCCACTTCTTTTAAGTCTGTGACTTATGCAGCAATGTTGTTACACTAATGGCAGTTTTTGCCTTTTTCTAAAGAAGATCTAGTAATGCTTTGGTATTTGGGTGCAAAACAATAAACAGAGTAAGTAGAAAATATAACAAAGATAAAGCGAGTACTGCAAGCCGAAAAGTGTAAATATAAAATTGAAAATGGACAATAAGATGTGACAAAATATGACTTACAATCCGTACAATATGACTGTTAAATATCAATATGACTCTGTGAGTTCATCCAGACTTTTGGTAGAGGTCATGAAAATATCCCACTCAATACGTTCCAAGCACATCCAAAGGTCCTCCATAGCTTCAAGGGTCCACCGCTTTGATATTCTCACAACAAGTTTACAGAGCTTAAATTTCTGACTGCAGGAATCAGGTGGAATCAGAGTGTCTCAGTGCAGCAATGGGAACAGCATGAAAGGAACTGTTGATTGTTGTGTAACAGTGATCCAGAATGTTCTCTCTGGACGGGCATTACTTTAACTGTCTGTATTTGTGGAGATCAAGGCTGACATTACCTTTGTTAAAGTCACAGAGGACAATAACTAAAGGAGTCTGTGTTTGTCTGCTCCACACATAGTATCAGCGAGCATGCACTGTGCCTCCTGCACGTTTGGCCTGCAGTGGAAAGTAAACACCGACTAGAAAGAATGAAACAAACTCCCCCCGGGGGGGAGGTTTTGTAGTTGATGAACATAAATTCCCGATCAGGAGAACAGCGCTGTTGAACCACTGCCACATCCTTACATCAACCCCGTTAATGTAAAAACAAAAAACCTCCACCTTTGGTTTTGCTGAAAAGTTCGGTGTCATGATCCTGAAGACTGTGAAGCCTCCCAGCTGCAGTGCAGTGTCTGGTATCGATCCACACAGCCAAGTTTCCGCGGAGCATAAAACGGAAGATGGATGAAATTCTCTGTTTTTCCTCACCAGTAGCTGAAGTTCCTCCAGTTGAATGCACAGTGAGCGCAAGTTGGACTCCACACCAGCAGAGACGCACAAGCGCAAAGATGAGAAACCCTAAGACCAGAATGTCCAGTAATTCCACTGATGACACAAGAAAAGTGGGAAATAATTCTGCTGGTGTTGTTTCCCTTAAGTGCATGAGCCTTTCTCTGGTGAAAGAGCTACAGACAAAAAAAGGAGAAAACAATGGCACACCAACACAGGGAGGCAACCATCCGCGGTGCCGTCTTGATCTTATCAAAACAGAAAATCAGTTCTCAGCAGTGTGGATAGTAGAGGTCGCCACGGTTCCATGAGTTTCTGGTAACTGGGATACAACCTGGTACCTGAGCTACTTAAACAGGGAGGGTCTTTTTGCTGTGGGCCTCAATTATGTCTAATACCCAAGTAAATCCAAGCAGACTCTTCACCAGCTATAATTTGTTTACGTCATAATCCTTGCTGTAGAAAGTTTGTTTTGTGAGGCAGATAGAGGGTGTGATGCGTAAGTGCAGGGACACCAGCTGCTTATTAATTGGTTGGGCATCCTGCTGCTGCCGGTGTTGGGGGTTTTCTCTGTATTTTTGGGTGTGCCATGGCAACCAGTGAGTGAGCAGTTTGGATCAGGGCTAGGGATTTTGGATTTGGATTGAGGCTGACTATTCTTGGGTTTCTTTTATATCGGTTCTTAGTTTTGGAAATTCATTTCTGTTCGTCTGGCTTGGGTAAGGTTGTCCATAGGTCCGTGTTTCGGACCCATGAAGTCTTCAAGTGGAAAGTTGTTTTTGATTTTGTCTTCATTTTCGCCGTCTCTTTATTAATGGTAAATGGATTGCACTTATAGGGGGCCTTTCTAGTATTCCGACAAGTGCTTTACTACAAGTTTTTATTCACGCACACACTGTCACACACTGAGGACAGAGACTGTTATACAAGGTGCAAACTTCTGATCCAAGACAGAAACTAATCCCATTCACACACATTCACAGTTTGGGGTTCAGTATCTTGCCCAAGGACACTTTGACATGCAGACTGGAGGAGCCAGGGATTGAGCCACCGACCTTGGGATTAATGAACAACCCATGAAGATTTGATGGGAAGCAACATGTAGAAAAGTGAAAAACTAGAATCAAAACAGCTGAGATCATACGTCAGATCCTCCATATCTAATGAGAAGTAGAGGGCATTGTTCTTCATGCATGCTTTTAGCAATTTTTAAACTGGATATCCAAAAAATGATTTCATGCAAATTGCTCTCCTAGCAGCAGGAAACAATGAAACAGCAATGGTCTCTTTTTTTTTTTTTTTAATAACCCCAGGTTACAATTCAAGTCATTATCAAGAATGTACAAATGCGAGTTGGCTGCATAATGGGTTTTCATGTCATGTCATTTAATTTTATGAGGTTCCCCTATTACTTCCTGCAATGACATGATCTGAAAAATTAGCAATGGCTGTATGCTTCCTGGATATATGAAAATATATTCCAAGAGTGTCAGATTGCCCTCTATTTTACTTGCTATTGTTTTGTATTCCAAATTGGGTACAAGACGGGAGAGAGTTTGAAGATGTTTCTCACTGCGAGCTGCAACAAAAGGGCATTGCATATTACTCACTCATAGTTAAAAAAAAAAAAAAGGAAGAAAGGGGAAAAAAAAGTGATGGACTGTCACAGCCACCATGGATGCATACAGTAACACCCCAAACATTTTCTCCCTTAAGAAATAGGGTTCTGGCTGAAAAAGCTACAGATGTATTTTTAAAAGATTCCCCGTATGCATCAGCGGTCGCTTTGATCTGACTCTCAGCAGGTTAGCTCACTGTGGAATGCATCGAAGGAGTCTTATAAAATAGGATAAAGCTCACCGCCAAAGAATAGCTTTGCTTTTCTCAACAGATTGAAAAGGAGCTACACAGTAAATCTCATTCTCACATCCTTCTGTCTTTGTCACATTTCTGCCTCTACTTTCTCTCATTTGATTGTCTGCCTCCTCTTTTCACCTTTTTTCACCACACCTTATTCGCCCTTTCTCTCACCCACTCTCTGCTGTAATCTGTACACCTCTTTTATCCCCCCCACCCCCCCCTAACTCTGTTAGCCACCTCTTCCCAATAACTTACTTGGTCAGTGCCTCTATTTCTCTTTATTAACTGTCTCCTCCCATACCTTCTCTGCAGGTGGACCCAGAAGGTGTGTTTGTTTTGCCTCCATCAGCAGTGCAGGAGCTCCAACTGAAGGTGCAACCGTGGCGAGCAGGCAGCCGCTTCTTGTATGTGAATGCAGTGGATGTGGAACACCGGCGGCTAGTCACCGCCTGGCTGCTCTGTCTCAACGTCCACCGGCCCGTACTGTCCAAGGTATGAGGAGTTTTTCCCTGGCTTTACCACTTAAAAAAGTAATGTGTGTTTTTATCATGCGCGTGCACTGCCCTTCTCACATTTTTAACTGTGTGGCCATCATACTCTAATTGGTGAAGCTTTGGTAACTGTAGGTGGCATTCATTTTTATGGTGCAGCACCAGGATGACTGGATTTTTTTCCTCACATGTACAAAGCATACTGGTGGTGTTGCAATGAGTATAAACCACATAAATCCTAGTCTTTTTAAAAAAAATTTTGATCGCTTGTACACTTACAAAAAATGTGCAAATACATTTTTTGTGTAGTCATCAAAAATACAGTCAAAAAAATCTGGTATTAGCAGCACATGGGAATTGTGCATTTTTGGATGTGTCCTACTGATTTAGTGCCCAACCAGTTGTGGCACTGACAGACTGTGCACTTGTGTGTGTGTGTGTGTGTGTGTGTGTTTTTGCGCAGGCTTTCGAAGTGTGTGTCCCAGTTGGTGGTGAGCGAGGCAGCTCGCGGAAAATCACTTACACCAACCCCTATACAAGCAGCCGCATTTTTCTGCTCCGCTCTGACCATCCAGACCTGCTCCAGTTCAAAGAGGATAAATTCCAGGTGAGATAAGACGGAAGTCTTGCAGTTCTGTTACTCTCATGAAATCAATTCTTTGATTACCAGCTAGAGCAAAGGGAATCATCTTCTTTGTTGTTGAAGGAAATCGAGACCCGTTTAGTCGAGGTAGTTTCATGCGATTAATGGTAACCTTGTGCTGTGAATTAGCATTATGTAGAATGGAAAGTTCCACTGACCAATGGTAGGAATCATTCATCAGCTTTCTAAAATCCTGTTTATGATAAAATAATGGAAATAACAACAAATGCATCACTTTTTCAAAATCAAATTTTCAATTTTAAATACAGTATGTCACAAAAGCGAGTACACCCCTCATATTTTTGTAAATATTTAATTACATCTTTTCATGTGAGAACACTGAATAAATGACACTTACTTATTTATTACTCTAATCCTAAGGGAACTCTAACCCTGTAACACTTAAGGACTCTAAGGCAGTGCTGGAAAATAAGTGGCCACACAAAATATTGACACTTTGGGCCCAATTTGGACATTTTCACTTAGAGGTGTCCTCACTTTTGTTGCCAGCGGTTTAGACATTAATGGCTGCGTGATGTGTTATTTTGAAGGGGCAGCAAATTTACACTGTTATACAAGCTGTACACTCACTACGTTACGTTGTAGCAAAGTGTCGTTTCTTCAGTGTTGTTACATGAAAAGGTATAACCAAATATTTAGAAGAATCTGAAATCTCTTGTGAAATATTGTACATATAATATTCTGCAGAGAAAATAATTCTGTGTATTGATAGTTACTATTAATGTGTGCAAGTTTTTTTTCCAAATCTTTAGATTCTATTCAAATTCTACTATATCTTAAACTACTATATCCGTTTTAATTCAAGTTGGAAATTGAGGCAACTTTTGGTATTTTCCACCACTGATCTCTAAAGTTCATACAAGTGGTGATGTCAGAAAGATTAGAAGTAGAAGTACCTGGCAGAGCTTCTTAAAATACCCTTACTTTTGGAGGATATTTTGCCTACTTTCACTTCATTATATCTCTAATCCATGTGTAAACAAGTTACAATTCAATGCTGTTTTTAATAATAAGTTGGAATTAATGTTGAATACTAAGCCAATAATTATGTAATATGTAATATATTCCGATCATGCTGTAGAACAAACTGTATTTATTATCAGTGCCTGTGGAGAGTTAGCTACAGTGACTAGTTATTTCACTGACTTCAAATCAGGTTTTGACACTTCTCAGAAATTTCTGGTACTTTTACAGGAGTATCTTTAGGATGCTTCGGTTAAACAGTAAAACATTCTCACACTGTGTCTTCACAGTGACACCGCAAACTTTTCCAAATCAGGCTCCACACTGCAGCTTTACAAACTGACAATTGACAGGAAATTTATGAGAAGGTATCAAATGTAGGTCACCTGCATTTTGGCAGCGTTTAGAGCCCAACTCATAATCACAGTAGTTAAGCACATAACATGGAAGAAAATAGACTTAAAAATATGCATTGGGTGCGATAATGTGGGTATAGCATTAGTAAAATGTGAGCCTTTCTCCAACCTGTGGAGACAGCTGATTTGAAAAAAAAAATAGGAGCGTAACTTTTCCATCAGTCGACCAAAAAAATGCATCTGAAATGTCTCATGTGTAGACATTCTTTCACTCTAGGTTTTAGTTGGATGGAGCTGGAGTGCAGTCAGAACACAATACAGACACATCCAGTGGACATGAGGAGTCACATTTATCATTGGATTATCTCAACAATGTCACGCACTGACATTTTAGCCTGGTATCAGCCTCAAGATCAGTTTTGGTTTACTCAGCTAAAATCCTGTGTTGGCTGTGCTGCAACACCACTGGCTATGCATCATACTCATGTGTGCTACTGTGCAGACTGACTTTGGGGAAAAGTCTTGTCCGACATGCTGATTGTAAAAATGGGAACTTTTCTGTGGAAAAAACATTTGTCTGTAAACGTGTATGCGAGGAGATTTTTTCCCTGTGACCTCAACAGGTGAGTAAAAGACAGATTTCTGGCTTCTCATGTTGACTGGTAACGCCTCAGCTGTTAGCCAAGTGAGTGATTTCCTTGTTTGCATACAGAACGAAACAAGAGGAGTAATTACTGCTGTTGTTTTATTGTTATGTTGTCAGCGTCAATGTCTAATAGCTGATTCACACACACAGAAATTAAGTACGGGAGTCACTGCCGTCATTGTCTTTCATTAACTGAGGTGTCATAAAATGGGAAAACAAATGGAAAACTTAAATTAAGAAATAAATGAACATGATGGAGTCTGTTTCCACATAAACTATTTAAGAAGCTCGCTGCTGTCCAGAAGACACTGCATCAATTAAACAGGAGGAGGGTGGGAGTGAAAAACAGCCCACTGTTTTTATCCATCTTGTCAGTGAGGCTCCAGGTGTCTTATAGATAATTTACTGTGCCTGTAGCATTAAGCAAATGTGGAGGCACTTTTCTCTTTCTTGACATACGTCGCCATAACAAAACCAGCTGTCAGGCGGGAAGGCAAAGCACAGATCAAAACAGCTACGCTTTTGGCGAATTCTGGTCTGACTGAAATATTGAGAAAACAAAAAAAAATGACCAAAGAAAGACATTTTGCACACTATAAGCCCCGATAAATAAAGCATCGATACCGCATAGTATCATGATATTTGCCATGGCAATACTGGCAATACACAGACGCCAAGTATCGAGCTTTTATTACATAAATTGCACATGAGAGTTTTAACTTTTTAGTACTAGAATAATAAAATCTATTTTCTTAGTTCACCAGAAAACTCAACAGGACCATATAAAGGACTAAAAAAAGTGATATTAACAAACAGAGAAATTAATCTTTTCAGATAAACAGATGTTGGTAAAGTTTGACTTTGGGGACCTAATTTGAAGCTGGAAAAAAGATACTAAAGTTGCAATATATCTCAAGATATTTAAAATCGCTATAAAATCGAATTATAACACAAGCATCGTGATAATATCGTATCGTGGGGCCTCTGGTGATTCCCACTTTACAGTGCAATAAGACAATTGACCACAGATAAAACAGGAATGGACAACTTGTAATGCTTCAGTTAGATGTTGATCCTGTTTAAGAAAGACCCCAATCCTAGCTTTATTTTACATTTATTTTGAAGATGTAGCGTTCCCCTGGCAGCAGGTAAGGTGAATGAATTGCAGAATAAACTTTTCTTTTTCTAGCTAGTGTTTTAAAATTGATGTGAATGCAAATTATGTTAAATGTGTGGTATTCTCAGCTCTAAGGAACAAACGTTTCTTCTGTTTTTAATCTGACTTGGCGTTTTTAGTTCAGGAGCAAATCCTTGTTGTTGAAGGTCAGCTTGACCTGGCTCCGTGGAGTTTTCCGTGCTCTGCGCAGCCACTGTCTTATTAGAGCTATAAAGGCAGACCACATTGAGCTTACATTTGGAAGTTTGTGACATCACATCAGGGCCTGAAGTACTGTTAGCTACATGAGCGTGATGATGTGAACAATGCATCCCTGAACATATAATCACATTTACCTTATAGAAATATAAACACACAAACACTGAAAATGAAAGTCAAATCAACTTGTACATTTCTCATACATTCACACTACAAATGTTGATGACATGTAAGAAGACCTTTCTTCATCATGCTGAGGTAAAAAGAACAGTAGTAAGTTACTCTGAGACGTGTACGCGACTTGCACATCGCACGCATGTAGTATTCAATCAAGCAGAATTGAACAGAGAGTGACCCTGAAAGAGTCGTAGAACTGTTGTAAGGATCCCATGAACAAATTGGCAGGAGTCAACAAATAGCCCTGTGACCTAATGGCCCAAAGGCTACATCCACAATAATGTGGATACAACTTTTGCTATGTTCACGTGTGGCGTTCACACTACTAGTGACCATGTTTCAGTTTGAAATCTCCTGAATTGCATTTTAGTCCGGAAGGGAGGAAACGGAGACTTTTAAAAACGATGACGCAGACACACATGTCCCCTTCCTGATTAGGTCTGCTCAGTCACGACAAATCCTTCCATGATTCGTCAAGCCCCGTCCCGTGACCTTTTTTTTTTGGAAGAAAATAAATGACGTCAGCCTTGACCACCGGCGGTTAATTCAACATGGATAAGGAATTACAGGTGTTGCTGACCATGTTGTTCATGCTAGCAGCAGTTGTGCACTTAAAGGCTGCATTTTATAATGCTGCTACTCTACCGACTTGCGAAGGAGGCAAACTATTATTTGAGACAATTCCAGTATCGAGGAACGTTACCAGTCCTACATGGAGCGCCAGTTCTGGGTGAGGCCGGGAAGAACCACTGTATGGCTAGATAAGTTTTATCAATTAAGTTGGTAAGAAGAAGAGTATCAGAGAAAAAGGATTTTCTGCAACTAAGCGACCAACCGCAGAGTAGTCAATCTCCCTACTGTTTATACCAACATGTAATATATGTTTTCAGGTGTGTTAGTTTGGAGGGACATTATTTCTGAAACTGTGCCCTGTATAGAACGCGGGTTTAATTACGTTTTCAAACCTAAATATTTTGTGCTTAGTGCAACAAGTGACGTTTTATAAAAGAAAATAGGTAAATTTATATTTACAAATGTGTCACCATTTGTAAGTGTAAATAAATATATATAAGGCTTCTATATGTAGCTTATTATTGTTATTATTACCTGATTGTACACAAAATAATTTCCATTCCAGATAGATAGATAATATTTAATGTACTTTGTGTTATAAAATATATATAAAATGTGTTAAGCTGACAACACTGTTTTGTATCAGGTGTAGGTCGACTCTTCATGTACCATGTTTGTTTTGTGTTTTTTTCTCTACACATTGTCTTGGAAAATAAACCACAGCAAAATGGCATGTCTGAGTTATATGGCGGACAACTTGTGTATGAAAATATCTTTCTTTTAATATGAACATACATCTTAATGAATGACAATCATAGCATCTAAGATAATAGTCATTCAAATCACAAGCCGCATTTCTCTACAGTGACTGTTGGCACAGATACAGGGAGTCAATCATAGATTAATCTCTTCATTCTTTCTGAGAATTACTCAAATTTTAGCTAGTCTCTGTTCAACGTTGGACTCTGCAGGAAGTCGGTATGTCTTTAAAACACCATGCTTTTTAATCAACAGGTCAAAATAAATGGCCCATTGTAAAAAGACAGGACCAGTGTTGTTTTGTAGATGGACACACACACAACCAAACTGTCACACAAAAGTAGACTCTTACGGCCACTGGGTTGCAGGGCTAGTTGGTGAACCCACACCCCCCTGACCTTCTCCTCCATCACGAGACACCCAGTGTCCACTGTGTGTGCGTGTGACTTTGTGTATGTGATACTGAAGACAAAGGAAAAAGCTTTAACTAAGATGCATGTGAAGTGTGTTTGTTGTGTTCTCTGTGTTCAGATCGTCGGGGGAGAGAGTTACACCATCGGACTACGATTCGCCCCTAGCCAGAGTCCCGGCTCACTGGAGATACTGGTCTACGTGAACAACCTGGAGGAGAAAACGGAGGAGACGTTCTGTGTGAAAGTCAACTACTCATGAACTGATGTTTGTTTCAGCTTCTGGAAATGTTGACTGATCCATGTATATATATCTGAGGATGAAATGAGTATAAATGAGCTGTTTTTCTACTTAATTTTGTGTGTAATGTGTGTAATTTTGAATTAGATCAGATTTATGACAGAAATAAACTCTTTTCCATCATATACTGTTTTGTTTTTTTCAGCCTTTTGTACAAGTATTCTGTACTGCATGAAAGAATGGGAATTTTTGTGCTGGCTTTTTGAGCTTCACTAAAAGGTCGAGTCTGAAGAATCAAACATTGAATGCACAACAAGCAAGTAAAGCTACTTTCTCATAAACCCTTTACACATACACCCAAACACATCACTTTGTTTCTTAAACAATACACCAAAGCAAAGTAAGAAACTAAAAGTTAAAGAACTTTATGCATAAAGGCAGAAATTTGGGTGCAAGAAAGAACCAAAAGAAAAAAAAATCTGCAAAATAAACTGAAGATTTACATGATTTGTTGTTTGGTAAAAGCCAAAGCACACGACAGCAATATCAGTGTCATGGCTGAACCCCAATTGTGATCTGTCCACTTCTGAAATGTCCAACAAATGTCTGACACCCATCCAGAGGTGGTCGGAGGGTGAAAGCAATAACATTTTATCGACTTTAATTACCCAGCAAACCCACTTGAATGCCACTTGATGGTCGAGTTTTAATCTAAGACAAGCCAGGGGTCTGCTCTCTGTGTCCCCTTGCCTCCCAAACAACTTATCCTCATCACCAGCATTATTAGAAACAGTGCCGTAATGAGGTATGACTTTCCAGCGAGGCGCACATCTCTTCAGATCGACCTCATTAACACCAGCACCCTTTTACGCCCTCCATCCTCTCCTTCCTGCTCGCTCCCCCTCACTCGCTCGGCTGTGTGTCTCTCTGTCTGAGGGAGAGGAGAGAGAGAGAGAGAGAGAGAGAAGGCCATGCACATTGCGTTATGTAACACAGCGTTACACAACCCCCCCCTCTCTCATTAGAATGCAGGCTGCAAATAAAGCCTCAGCACAGCAGCAAGGGCTAATAAAAAGATAGCAACCAAGCCAGGTGTGTTTCATCTTTACCTTCTCTAACATCTCTGAAGCAAAACACTCATTGTCTTTTTTATTGTATGTCAACATGTTAACTTACAGAAATACACATTAAAGCTCTATTCACTTCATAATTTGTTCTCCGTAGCCTTTCACATTCTGGATTGTATGCTTTGGATCTTTTTAACTAAATATCAATACAATGTTCAAATGCCATATGTACACTGGAAGAGACAAAAAGTCCTCATTATGTGAAGAAAAAAAAAATTCAGGTGATGTTAAAATGAGGCTCCAGCAGTTTGAGGTAGTCAAATCAAGTGGGTATCTTCCCAAGTTACAGGCTTTTTAGGACAAAATTTCCACAGAATAAATGCGCCTATAGGAAATAATCTAACTAGAGGGTTGCCCATAGCAATCAGTGGGAAGAGATGTATTCAGCCCACTGACATTATATTCATCTGTGAATTTTCATGCAGTGGCGGTTAATGTTAGCAGCGTTTACTTCCAGAAGTCGACTAACAACCTGCACAGCTGCATCGATCTCATCAATGCCTCCATTCTCCCTGCCAGTCAAAACAGAAGAAGCCTTTTGTATAGACAACTTCAAGTATCTTCAACCAAGTCCAGTTGCCCTTGATATTAACCCACCTTGGATAATTATGAGTAACCTGAGTAACTAAGAGTCTTCACAGACATATTAATGTTATTTCATCATACCAGGTTTGCATGCTATAAGTATTTATAGTATGCAAATATTGTATTAAGATTAAGACTTCAAAGATCCAACCTGTCCTTCAAACAGCTTCACCCGTGACTGAAGTTCTCTTTCACAGTCCTCACAGCTCCTCTAACCCTGTGTCTTTTGGGGTGGGGATAGTGAACAGCCGTCATGTTTCCACGCTTCACCGCCGGTGTGTGGAGAACATTTCATGCTGCCGTCCATCCGCCAAAATAATCCCCACTATTTCTGGAAGGGACGGGATGCTGTTTTCTCTGATTCACTGTAGGCTGATGTTTTGTTTTAAAAACAAATCTTACCCGCTGCAGTTTTAATACCTGCATGTTGATCGGAGCAACAGCTCTCGGTGTAAGCCGCATGGTCGTTCTCTCGGCGAGGGGCAGAGCGGTGCTGACACCTTATTAGCGGTGCTCGTCCAGGTGTTGGCGGTTCCTCCTGAAGGAGCGCAGACACCCGCCACAACAGCTCACACTGTCTGCTCACCTTGTTAGTTTGGTTAGTCTGCGCCTGTCTAGATGCCCAGCAGAGAGGCTGCCTTGATATTATGCTGGGTGGAAGGGTACATGTTATTGCCCTGATTTGGAAAAAAGCAGGCCTACCTGCTGGTGCGTGTCTGTGTGCCTGTATGGTCTTTTCCTGTGTGTAGTTGCCTTGCCTGAGCCATGTGAGTGGGTGCATGTCTATGAGAGAATACAGCGACGCAGGTATCAAAGAGCTTTGTAACCGGAGGAATATGCAACCTAGCAACCAGCCCTCGTCCTCATCCGCTGGCCTGGATCGGTGCTCACACAGTAGAGAGAAGAGAGTGTGCGTGTGTGTGTTCGGTTTCAATTCAGGACAATTCAGCCGTATACCAGTGAACTGAGAACATACACAGACAGCAACAGGAGTCCTTTTTACGGAAAAATATCAAATAAAATAAAAAAAAAAGGAAATTCAAAGCTTGATGACTCCTTATTATGCCCTAATCAGTGATGTCACAACTGATGCTTTCAAAGGCAAACACCTGCTGTGGCATCACTGATTGGGGTTGTGGCTCAAACTGCAATAGGCTTAATAAAAAGGTTCACAACCACAGGTTTGAATTACTATTTAAAAGAGTGATGGGAGAACTGATGTGAACCATGAAAAGGTCTCTACTAGACTTTTCACAAAGAAACAGGGGCAAGAGAAATGAAAGGAGGGGTGAAGTTAAAGCAGCTGTCTCGTTTTATCTCGGGGAGGGGCGGACCTGGGTCAGATTAGACGTGAAGTGCGACAAGGAGCTCTTAACAAATTGAAATTCAATTACCTTGTTACTCGTCTCAGCAGGACCTCCCTTCTGCCACGACTGTCGAGCACAAATGTGTCGAGCGTCACTGCTCCTCTCACTGCAGACAGATAGAAAGATAGTTCTCAGTAGATGGCAGCCTTACACATACAGCAAATTCCCAACTGTTGTTCTCACCAATCTCCCTTTCCTCTAAGGTGGTAGTAAATACATAAGGTGATAAACTATGACGTCGGATCTGAAATGATCATAAGGCGCAAATATCCCAGCCTGTATAACCAATAATCTTGCTAATACTAAGAAAAGCTTTGTGTCCTTTTTTTCCCTTGTATCCTCCTTAAATAGATCAATCACCTTTGTTCTGCTTGCTTGTCTGTACTTCATGTACACACTGAGCATACAGTGAATTTCATTGAGAAATAGGCCAGGTTAAAAAGGAGAATAAACTCTATTCCACAAATAAAATGTTGGGAAAGTTTCTCTCCTTCGTCCTGTCTGCTCACTAACCCTCTTTGCTCCCTGTTTATTTTCAATGTTGATCCCAGTGGTTGAAAGGTCAGGTACATCTTTTATTGAGCCTTGTCACATGTTCAAATTTGGTAATCAACTCATATTGGCATGGTGTTGTTCCTCTAAAGTGGCTGTTGTGAATAGGTGTGCCACAGCCAGACACCTGGGGCCATCTTAAATTTGATTGCTAAGCTCTTGAAACATGGCAACATCGTCAGACAGCTAGAAACACGAGCAGTCAGAGGATCAGATTTTTACCAATTCAAACGGAGGATTTCAATTCAAAGTGGTAATCATGCAGTAGCAAAGTTAACTAACAACCTATTTTTACTCACATTATTATAAGGATTTTTTTCATGAAATGCCTGGTTCCCAGTCATCATGTAAGACAACATGAGAAACATTAGGGCATTGTCTTGTCTTTTTCACTATGTGTTGTGGTTTTGTGAAGAGTAAATATGAGATAACTTATATACATGATGATTCCAACAGGTTTCCTGTTTTACTTTGTATCCCCTTCCTCTTGTGCTTGTGTTCACTTCACTTCCTGCTTGTGTGAACGTTTGCTCCTCCCCGATCGGTTTCACACACGTATCGTTAATCACCTCCCTCTTGTGTATTTAAGATTATCTTTCCATTGTTTTCATATATTGTCAAGTGTGGCTGTCCGTCTCCTGTGTTTCTTGATCTCTTTTTGGATTTATGGACTTTGGATTATTACCCGTGCCTTTTAGATTTGGTTGCTGAGTGTATACATGCTTGGTTTTAATTTTTGCCCGCCTCCTTGTTGGATTTATTTTGGATTTATGTTTGTTTATTATTGCCTGCCTCTACTCCACCTAAGCCTGTTCACCTTTTTTGTTGTTTCTTAATAAAAACTTTAAGCTGCATCCGCTCTGTCTACTGTCCTGAATTTGGGTCCAAATCCCTGAGTTTCTCCTGTGCTTGGCAAAACTTGACAACTCAGGGTGGGAGAACAGTCCATCTTCTTGATAGCCTCATTTGTCTTGAGTATATAAAATTTCATAATGTTAGTATAATGTATAGTATTGTAAACACATAGTGACTATGTCCTGATACAGGAAATGCAGCATCCATGTTGACTTGGCGATTGGCTCAGATACAACCAACTCATTCCCCTACAGAAAACCAGACGCATTGTCAGACTGAATAATGGAGCCATAATGGCCATTCTGCCTGAATATCAGACTATTGTAGCATTTGTAAAGACTGAGCTGAATGTAGCCAGTGTGCCTGTTATGATTGATCAGTATTGCAGCAGGCTTTGTGATTACATTTTCTATTTTTATTAATTTATTTATATTCTGTACCTTATACATTGCTAAGAACTTTCATCAAAAACAAATCGTACATTTTAACATGCCAGAATCGCATTACATTTGCTGTTGCTTTCCATGGTCTCTACATTATGGTTCTTAATGATTTTGGTGACCACCTGAACAAAGTCTGAACTTGTCTAGTGGGCAGATTGCAAAGAAAATCACAGCACATTTGCGTTCCCAAAGGGATAAACCCATTTGATTTAAATGACCCCGAGGTATTTCCACTAGCTGCACCCTCAGGACAAACGTGTCAGTATGTTGTTAGTTTAATCCAGCACTTTCCACACAGCATTGTAGGTTGGGATAAATCTCCCCACTAGCAACCCCTTTCACTTTAGTTTATTTCGCCTGATTTAAGAACTGAAGCAGACTGCTCGCAGAGAAGATTGAGGGTACTTTCAAACTGTTGACATGTGAGGGACTATGTGAAAATAAAATACAAACCAGTCCCAGTTTGAGGCCTGATGCTTCAACGCGACAGCCATACATTTTTTCTATGGAGATGCGGCCAAAGTAAGCCAGTAATTTTGCAAAATACTACAAGATGGGCTTCCTGGTATGAACATTTGCATGCATTTGGCTGCACTACCATGCTTTCTATTTTTTTTACCAGAGCTCTCTGCTGCAGAACTGATGTGCCTATGTAGTGGTTTCATGAAAATGTCATTTTAAATTATTTTGTCTTTTCTTTTGTTGGTGGAGAAGGGTCCCAACTGCTGTGTCAGTTAATAGGTTTGTCTCTGCAGACATCAGAGGTTTACACAAGAAGTAAACCATTAAAACCACTGCAGGGGCTACAGCTCAGAAATCATATAAACCTTACACAGAATGCACATTTAAGAAGCATAAATACATAGACTAAGTGTCCTCCTAATGCAAGGCACTAAAGCCATCAGTGCGCCTTGATGTTAATGTATTGTATAGCTGAGGATAAATGCCTATAATAATGTTATGTTCTCCAGGAGAGAGAGATCATCCCATGACTGAGTCAGTAGTTCATTAACGTAACGGCTAAAAGTGATGACCAGTCCCAGTGAAGTGTCCTTGAACAATTTGTGAACCCTACTTGCTCTCTCATTGTTAATTACTTTGAATAGGAGTGTCAGCTAAATGTCTAAATTAAAGCCGTAAATTAGCTCAAGTAAAGAAAGGAAATGCAGAGCAGCCGCTGGTAGGGTGGGAGGCAAGATAGATGCAAAGTTGTGTCAAATATTAAAAAAAAAGTCCTGGTTCTGTGAGAAAGAAGAAACTTCCATTCCCAGCTGCTTTCGATACTGGGTAACAATAAGTAAGTCATTAAGTGGAGAGTTAGTGTGGGTTTATAAAATAACAAACCAAAGACATGTTGTGGGTCAGTGCCTTGTTAAAGATTTTATGACAGAAGCAGTTACACCAAGTGAATGACGATGCGAAATTGAGGACTATACGATCGTATTTACTTATTTGCATGTATGTTCTGTCTGCAGAGATCTAAATATGTATGTTTTTATGCATCTAGAGATAGGACCACAGTGTAGTTCACTGCAGTACCGTGGGTCAGTCTTACGACAGAAAAGTCAGGGAATTCTAGATTCTGGATATTTCTGAGATGAAAATATGCTCTTAGGGATATTGCTTTCTGGGGCTTGTTAAAAGAGAGGTTTAGATCAAAGGTAACAGAGATTCTAACATATTCCTTTTTGATAACTGTACAGCCACCAATATTAATTGAGAGGGCTGATCCAGAGATGAGTGGATTCTTCACTGTTAGACACTAACATTTTGAAGATTTTGATGAGTGTATTTTACATAATATTACTAAAAGGCTTCATCATAAATCTGTATTTGAGTCAAAGAGAGCAGGAGGTGATATATTGTGAAAGAAGAGGCCTTATCTGTTCATGCCACATGCTGCTTTGACATATTTAGGGCCTGATCAAGCCCAGTGAGGGTGACCAGGTCATTCTGTTTGATCATAAAAGATTCATAAAAACAAGTTACATTGCTGATGCTCTTGTTGCTGCAGAGGCCAAGTCTGGTAATGAACAAAGGTTTCATAGTTTTGCTTTATGAAACAATGAAGCCCTTTTTTTTCTTGGTGCTTCACTATAAAGACCACTACAAATGTACAGTACAGTTTTATTTTGAATGTCTGATTTTACATATTTATTTTTTGCTAACTTGATCACAGAGCCTGTGTATTAAATAGTGACTCCAATTGGTCTTGACTATACACTGTATATAAGAAGTGGACGACGTAGCCATCGTGATGTCATCCGTTGGTTTGCGGACTGATGTTTCAAAGCCTCGAGTTTGGCCGATAGGGCGCCACCGTGTTGAGTTTTTGCAACCAGCAGCACCGGACGTGACCATATTTGGACGAGACAGTGGACCTACCGGCCGTGTGCGGAGCTAGCTTGCTTGCTTGCTTAGCTAGGTGCATCTGTAATTCACGTTAACTGCCATTATTACAGGGCTGGTAACTTTGTCTAGCGAACAACAGTCTTAAAACTAAATGTACTCACTAGAGAAAGTGAACAGCCAACTCTTAATAAGCGTTTTCAACGGCTCTGGTTAAATTAACACAGTGCCGTGGGTACGAGTCACTCTAGCCTGGTTGACAGGTCACTATGGTAATGACTTGTCAGTCAGATAATCCCGCCCCGAAGCATACTCTGCTTTATGGTGTATTTTCCTCTAAATGGGACCATAATTTACTAAGGGTGCTTTCACACCTGGATCGGTTTGTTTTGTTTCAGAACTGATACTTTGTTCCGAATCAATTAAATACGTCACGTGTGTTCACACCACACTGTTGTAAAGCGGTCCAAATCGCGCACCCTTCCAGGGCTTTCTTTAGGCCATAATGAGCAAAATACGCTGCCGAAGCTGTTGAAAAGCGATCTTTTAGCGTCGGTTGCCAGGCAACACATTGATTTGTTACGGTTCATGGGCCGGCTGTGTTCTCACTGCAAACGAACCGCTCCAGGGTTCGTATGGAATCGAGCCGAGACCACCTCTTCTAGGCGATCTCGGCTCGGTTGCTTTGTTCCGGTTCAGAGTGCGATTGTTGTGTTCACATATCACCAAACGAACCGGGCCAAAAGGGAAACGTCCCCTTGTTTCGGAACAACATCTCCAAATCGATCCAGGTGTGAAAGCACCCTAAATGAACATCATGTGTTAAAGACGATGTGAAACTAGCAATTGAGACCATAAACACATCACTAAAGTGTTTACTGAGGTAATAAATCAGCTGAGAAGTTGGGGTCATTTTACCATAAGTCTAATGGAACCGGACTTCTTTTTGCAACCAGAAGAGTTGCCCCCTGCTGGCCATTCAATAGAATGCAGGTTTAAGGGACTTCCGTGTTTGCATCAGTTCGCTGACCAGAAGCTTCCTGCTTGGTCAAGGTCCATATGTGAAGGTTGGATGTATTAATGTGTAGTGTGCCACAGGGATTATCTATAGTTCTATGCCAGCACACAGGAACACAACTGCATTTTATTCTGCTCTGTTTGCTGCACTAGGCTAATGATGATATTCACAACACCACCTGCATTTGTTTTAAATGCATCTGCTCGACACTGCTCATGTTTAGCTAACAAAGGCTCGACTCATCTCTTTAAGTTTAAAGTTTCCGCAGCCATGCTAGTGGTCCTGAGAGGCTGCACTTAGGCATTTGGCTAATGCCAAGCAGGTAACCATGTTCACCATCACCAGTTAATGTGTTAGCATATAGCACTTCTGCGGCTTACAGCCCGACATTGCCATAACTAGAGCCATGCTGCTAAAATGGCAAAACTGATTCTGACATTTTTCAACACTTGAAAATGGTTTTAAATCAATACAACCCCTTGATGTTTAAAGCTACTCAAATGTTTATCTGTGACATGCTACAAGTGTACTAGAACAGTAGAAAGTTTTTCATTTATAAGAGGAATAACATTTCTTTGTTCAAAAGTTTCATAGTTTTGTTTTGTGAAACAACAAAGCCCTTTTTAGGTGCTAAAGCCAATCCTGGTTTAACTCATTTGAAGTGAACCGGAAAACTTGGTTTTTATCATTCCGCAGAGTTTGTGTCGGGGTCTGTGTTGTGCTGGGAGCCGGTTGTTTTATGGTGTTAGTGGACTGCATTTTGTTAGCTGCGGTGCTGTCGCTGTAGTCGGCAGGAGGCTCAGGAGCACGCACATAGCTATATCCAGACCCAATACTGTCTCATAAGCAGATTAGTGGCTGTTGCAAGCAACATAGAAAACGGATGTGTGCTTCCTTTCTAAGTGAGGCTACAGCCCATCGACAAAAAAACAAAATCCCCTTTTCATCAGCAATCATCATATACATTATAGGCCATTCCTATAAGGTAATAGAATAAGACTTTTTTTAAAAAAAGGGTTAGTAAAACCCTTTTTTAAAACACTAATGAAGAATTAATATGCACAAAGCATCTCCATTTCTCATACACAGCCCCTTTTCAATTAGAGCAGACTGGAAGGTCAAGCAAATTTAATTACAAGCAGCACTACATTCTGAATGCTGGTATTTTGATTGGCAAACCTTTTAGAGAAAATACATTCACAAGGGTGCTCCGACTGAGTTTGCTTGCTATCAAATGGAAATGAAATGGATTGATGCTGTTAAGGTGAAATTATTCAATCTGATGCAGATACCAACGGTAGAGGGGATTTAAATTACTAAAGTGTTACCCTGTTATGAATTTTAAATGGGAAATCATGTCCCATTTCCTGGGTTTAATCAAGTCTCTTTAGAATCAGTCACCAGATTTCTGGTTTAATATACTAAATGTTAGAAAGGAGAGAGAGGGGGAAATGAAATATGGAGTCCTGATTGGGCATCACAGTGCACTTTCCGTCTGTCAGCAGAATGGCCAGGCATAATTAGGAAAAGCAGCACAATGTGGGCACTGTGTTCAAAGCCAAGAGCCTCTACTCTTACTCTTTTTTTTTCTTTGACTTCACACATTCAGACCTATTGGAGACCTATCTGCCTCGCTTTGTAACCACTGCACATCAGAGTGAGCAGCCACTTAGTGAGGCTGAGATGTACAGAAACATTATCAGTCACATCAGAGACACTACAAAGCTGCCTCCCGCCTCAGCCTTGTCCTTTTACATTTATGCATTGCATTTAAAGTCAAAGCAGCATGTGTCACAGACAAAGATTATCTTGGGACTATCTGTCAGCACACTTCAGATCTCCTGTGATCGACTAACGGGAAATTCGTCTTAATCTAATCAGATTAGGCTGAGAGACAAAAACTAAAATACAGTTATTAACCTATAGCTTCAATGCTGATTACTAAATCCAGTCCTATTGACCTAAGTGCACCAATTTAGAAATAGTGTAAATATTCATGAGCGAGCGGCAGGTCCCCGGGAGATAAATTGGGCCCTTGCCTGTGTGTGTCCACCTTATCAAGCGAGGGGTCAGAGCTCAGGTAATTTCTTACAGCAGAGTGGAAGCAGTTCAGAACCTTTCCATGAAGTCTAACCCAGAATGGAAAGCTCTCAATTTAAATCATTCCCCATCTCCTACTGCCAGCATGGACTTTCTAAAGCAAAGAATTAGGTCCCTGGTGATTTCTCAGCTTCATTGCTGACCCAGTCCTGCAGGAGGTTCGCCTGTCAATAACAGTCAGCTGTCAATAACAGTCAGCTGTCAATAAGACAGTTCGCTGGACTGGATTGCCATTTAGGTTGCTTTTGTTGGACAACATGTTTTGACACAGAAGGATGAATCCACATTGTCAGAATGGATTATAGGAGGTTAGTATTGTAATGTTTTTTTGCACTGCAAATTTTGAATAACATAATGAATTACATTTAAGCAAGTAATTTAAAGCTGCACAAATCAATACATTTATATAAACAATGGCTCAAATTATGTAAAAAATGTCACTTATAATATAGTTATGAACCTACAGATATTTATTCCCCCACCTCTGCATTTCCCCATCAGCTTTTCTTATTGTTTTAACCACTTTCAGCTTACTCTTTTGGTTTTATGGCCTGCAACTTTGGGTCCATCTCAGTACTTTCATCAACTTAGTTTCCAGCAGCAGCAGACAGCAGTTTTCAGTGACCCCATGCTACCTGTCCAGCACCATTAGAGCAGGACTTACTACATTAGTTTATGTGTTGTTTATTAGACATATTGAGTAAGCTTTATTCTCTCCTTACATATTTTGGTGTTTAGATTTATATTTGAGTATTTTGTTGAGTTAAGTTTAAGTAAGGTTACATTTCTTTTGGAATAAGAAGGTTAGGTAGGTTTTGCTGTTATTTGTAGTTTATGTAGTAGTGTTATTGTTAGTCTCCCCCTGTGTGTCAAAATTGGTCTGATCAGCCAATATATAAGTCCCCTTTTTTCTTTTGTAGTAGGTCAGTTGTATTGTTGAGTCTCTTATGTTTAGAGCTTTAGTCACCATCTGTTTATTTGACCTTCTTTACCCAAACTTTATCTTTATTTTTTGAACTTCCTTTGTGACTGCGCTTGCTTAAGTGCTTGGTCCCTCACAATTTTCTTTCATGTTTATGTTGGCATGAGATACAGCACCAGTTTATGTGCCGGTGGAAAATCCAGGGCCCTGCAAGGACCAGCACAAACTGGCTGATGCTCTAAAACGGCATGTAGCTCAATGAGCCACTTCATAGTTTTCAGTTTGCTCCACTGCACAGATTGTAACGTCATTTTTCTATAATCTTGTTTAAAATTTTTCCATTTTTTCCCTTCAGTTTGGTTTTGTGTTTTATCTCCATTTCTGTCAGATGCTGAGAAATCTTCTTTTCTTTTCCTTTACTCCAGCTTCCTCTGTATGGATGAATGGCCTCCTCTCCCAAATGTCAATGAGGTGCATCTTCATTTGCCCAACAAGCGTTCCCCATTGTTCAAATACTGCAGATGCAGTAGTAAAAATGTTGTTAGTTGATATTGACATGAAACGTGCATTTAGTATCATTTCTATTGCATATGTTGCAAAAGTAGACAGAGAACAGTGGAACCAAAAGCAGGACGGTGACAATGGCTACATGTTAGTTTATGTTGATTATTCCCCTTTATGAAAGGGCCAATTGTGTCTGTATGGAGCATTAGGCAGAACTGTGCATATCATTGAACTATGACGCATGCTACAGGACAAAGTAAAGCATGTCTTTTTTTGCATTTTGCAGGCAATCTTCTAATGTGAACTAGTTTAGCATTGCTGACTGTGTTGTCATCAGCTGTCCTCTTCCATTTGTGTTCAGCTTCTCCTCCCGCCTGTGCACAACCTGCCATTTCCTTCAAGCTCCAGACCCTTCTGTGACCTCACAGTCTTACATCTCTCCCTGTCCAGCACCTCTTATACTTACAGCACACTGATCTTACACTTTGCTATCCTAAATTAAGATGACATTCAGTATTTGATCCTTTGGAACTGTGGACTTTGATATTACTCTGTGTTCCTTAAGGTCAGCCCAATCTATGTGCCCTGAGCCCACAGAGACTCCATGTCCTGGCTCGGGGCAGAGGGCCAAGCATCACCATCCACAGCCCCCTAGTCAGCCTCCAGAGCTGAGGGTCAGCGGAGGTTCATCTACCCTTCAGACAGAAAATGATCCGATGTGTGTGGACAAGCTCACAGCTCACAAAACAGCAGGCTTCTCTACGTCTCACCGACTATTAGAACGGACTATTGTAATTGTATGTGCTCACATTCAGCCTTCACCCTCTGTTTGATTGATTACATAGTGATTTTAGAACTATGGCTCTCTTAACTGAGATGTGATAAACAAATTGCACAAGAATGCATAAACATGTTCATTATTGAGTTACAGAGGTTTAATGGATACTTTTAATGTTGCATGATCTAAATGCTAATTCAATTTTTTTTAATTAATGGAAAGTCTCAGTTAAACACATAAAAGCCCAGTTTTTAAATGGGCACTCCAGTACTGTAGTGTTGCACTTCCATAAAGTTTAAGGACCCACAAGAGACAGATTGAAACAGAATGGTCAAAATCAAAGTTTGCAGAAGCTGCTTCTTCTGACTTTAAGTGCTTAGTATGGGTCAATGGATCCTACAGTACCCATAATACAACCATTAACTGACTTTTCATAGATCCTACCAGCTTGATAAATGCTCACATCTTCCAAACTCAACAGCCTAGTTAGTAGCAAATTTTCTCTGGTAAAGGTTGATAGTCTCCACCCCTAAACTGAGACAATCCTAATGATGGTTATCATCATTAAATGGAAAATGAAAATCATGGTGTGTGAGACCACGGCAACTAAGGTTTGGGTTTTTACAGACCAACTTGAACTGTGGCTGCCGGAAGTGAAAGGCCACAAAATATGACTAGACTAAAGCTGCTACCACTTTCCACAAGGGCTAAAGCCAATAACTGGCTACGTTTAATGGTCACAGCAGGAATTTCTCTTACATGTTTTAAGCATCAGAATAGGGGTAAATGTGGTGACACAAAGTAAATAAGAACACATTTGTGCTACAGCTGTGTTTTGCTCTTGTTAGATTATTACTTATTTTTACTGATTATTTTTTAGGCTAGAAGTCTTCATAGTGTCCACACAGGTTTCCTCCTCTTTTGATCAAATTTGGATTTTCTCCAGTAAAGAAGGCAGTAAATGGGAAACTAAAATTCAAATTGTCCACTCAGAACCATATGAAGTTGGAGTCGTGTTTGGATTGGCGTGTTGTTCAACCACAGGGAAGCCAGGAATTCACCTTAAACAACAGAAGTGACTATTAATTTAGTGAGCAATGTAGCACATTTCCAACCAGTCAGCTTCCTGTCCTAACGGAGAAGGGAAATAAAATAACTAAGACGTGATTACAGAGTGGGAGCTGATGGTGTTGTTCAGGACTCGTTTCCTCTCTGGTTCAGCTTTCTCCTGCAGCGGTGCTGTCCGTGGTGCTGAAAATCCTCCTTACAGGGAGCAGTAGACTGTCTTTATGTACACAGCATGTACCAGCTCTTACACACACTCTGACTGACTACAGAGTGAACAGACCTGAAAAACACCCAGAACTACATGTGTGCACTCAGAGGAAGTTTGACAAGAATTGCATGGTGATTCTCTTAACCCTGAAATGGAGAAATTTTAATGCCCCAGCTGCTTCATAAAGATGGAGAAAATAATCCCATCTGACTATTTGCTTTTTCTTGCCCTGCCTCTGATGTTGTGCTACATGGGAATAATTTGAAAACAATTGGATTTGCTCTATCTCATACCCTCCCTGGGCATCCTTGAACATGAAATTCCACTTCTCTGCTTTAAACCCGGCACTCATGTCTCTTCCCTTCTATTTAGGCTGTAATGTGTTCTATAAATAACACCAGGGCCGGAGAAAAGGGATAGAGGGCATATTGCCATACAGCTCAGTAACGAGCAGTGTTATAAGTCATTAAAGATTTTGGTTTAATTAATGCAGCATATGGTAACACACCTGCTTCAGAGACTTGATGGTGTTACAGGCCTCCTTTAAGGTTTCATACACTAACTTCTTGATTAAAGAGGAATCAGCATTAGCTAGCTTTGTGAAGTTCAACTAAAGTGGTATAGTCCCCCCCCCCCCCCATATGTTATGTTTGCTGTAGCACTTAGTTACCCATTTAATTATCTAATTAATGTACACTTCACAGTTTTTTAAAGCAACAAGGCAAATGACAGCATTTATTTTGAGCATTAACATGCATGATTTCATTTGCGTTTATCAGTGTGCAATGGATGCCCTGTTATTAATGAGTGTAACTGTGTGTCATTGTGTGCATAATTACACAAAGGTTTAATTAACGTTAGCAATGCAAAACCCAAACTCATATATTCTTAAGATGCCAACTGCTTTTCTGAGCTCATACAGTCAATGCCATGAATGAAATTGCAGGAATGTCTTTATTGAATCGAAATGTAAAGCAGGTTTACGGGAGGTCATGATAAAAACAAAGTACTAAATGGGTGCAATGCCAATTTTTTTCCCTTCCAGTCAGGGCACTCTCATCATGATAAAGTACATGGCTCTGATCCCAGAATGCTCAAAGTGGCAATTATAAAGACAACTTGCAGTACATACCCCCACTTATCCAATGCAGAATGAATTAATACTAATGTATACGTACTGAAAAATGAGGAGTCTGTGGTGCAAGGCATATGCAGGATGAGTGCCCGCCTGCTCTGTTAATGATCACAGTGTATGTGATCAATGACTATACCATACAACGTCTGTGTCCTGTATAATAACCACAGAGCACTTCACCTTAAGAACAGCAAGAATGTCAAGGCCCCAAATGACTTATTCTTATTTATGTTGTAATAATCAATAATAAATACCTGAATCCCCCACACCACACACACACTTTTTACTGGCAGTTTTTTTCCCCCTTTAGAAGTTAGTCAGGACAGTTTTGCTTATTCCAGATGACACATTTCTGTATTTATTTTCTTTTCTCTGTGCCTTCTCACTGGTTTGAAGTGAGCAAGACTCAATTTGTGTGTGCACAGGAGGGGTTTCAGCTGCGTTTTTCTGTCGTCTGTCTCACGCACGTCTGACAGAACACATACACCTCAATCAATGAATACAGCTGTTTACACAGACAGCGTATGTCTCATGCTTAAGTGTATTTTTATGCTCCATGTCTATTTTCTACCATTCTCCACGGGTAACTGCAGTAATTGTGTATTGGGTTCTGAGACCTGCCAAAATGCGTGTGGCCAACACTCAATACTGTGGTTGAATGCATCCTGCGTAGACACAGAAGCAGGACCGAAGCGTCTGCTGGTGCTCTGTTCACATGCTACTCACGCAGGCTGTACAGACATTATATCCATTGGGCGGAAAGTAAAACTTTAATGCACCAATCACATTTTAGATTGGTATCAAAATCAAAATAGTTGGTTTGTTGTTTGCCCACTGTCAATAGAATCTGTTCAGACCACATCCACACAATTTTTAATTGACAAACTCCTGTATAAACTACATGAGGATGTACAAACACTTTGACTGTTGCTTATTTAGTTGAATATTTAATATTGTAGAAACATACCTTGGATAGGGTATTGCTTGTTATACTTTTAAGACATCAAAACTTTATTGATTTAAAATTTGTCAAGATCCCATGTACTGTTGGCATTCAGAAATGGGTGATGAACGTCCCGGCGCCATAGGCGGGCATGTATATATATACAGTATATACACTTTTTTAATCAATAGGATACTGCTATCAAAGTTAGCATTTTGTATATTCAAAAAAAGTATTTTGTCTGAGTTTTAAAATAATATAAAGATTTGATTGGTTTGTCGAAGGCAAGCTCGGCACACACCGATCATTTCCGGGTTATGTGATAAGCATAGTAGCTCTAAGTTAACGTTACAGTAACGTTACAGTAGAGTTAGCTTCAGAGTTAGTAAGGAGATTTCACTCTGTGGCACAACACCGTCTGCCGCTCTACTAATGGTGAGTAGGCCTAAACCTATTTTATTTTATGCAGGCTTTAGTCCTTGTCCGAGCATGGTGAAAACATAGTCTACAATGCCAAAAAGCACTTTGATTAAACCTAGTTTTATTTTATTTTTCTGTGTTTAATTTAAGTTGTTGGAGGTGAATTTGACTACCTTTTGGTTATATTGTGTACTATTCTAAAGTTCCTGCCATTTAAAAAACAAAATATAAGAAAAGATAAATCGAAATCTATAGGCCATAATAACGAACAATAAATAAAACGTGTGTTTAAACTGCTTAAGTAGGCAATAGAGTGGTAGCCTATATTAATTATTCTTCATTTTTTGTAGATTTAATTAATAGTTAAGGTTGCAGTGAGGTTGATCTCAGTGCTCCCCGAAAAAATGTAATGCCCTTCATTGAATTTGTGCCTGGGGCCGGGTCTGGGTGATGATGCTATAGATCTGCTAGTTAAGGTTCACAGAGTAACTAGTGTTTTGAAATTAAAAGCCAGGTGTCTTTTCTTTTGTCTCAGAAGAAGGTCTCAGCAAAACTCTTTCCTAGACGTACAGAGATTCATTAAGTGTCAAAATAAGGTTTTGTTCACCCCACATGGCGTGCATGTGTGTGAAGATTATATTGGACACTGGTTTAAAACAAGATACTATGCTTACCTAAGTACCATAAGTCATGATGTGTGACATTCATGTCACATGCAACACCTTCTACATAGAGCTAGTAAGTCTGTCTGTCATGAAACAAAAACACAATCTTGACCTTGGGTAACATGGCAAATGAATAGCATCTTTATCAAGTCAGTCAGTCGACCAGGCAGGCAGAGGAGTCTGACCAACTGGTTTGGAGAGTCACAGGCTGCCACCTTTGGTTTACTTCAGCTCAGCAATTGACCATATCATGTATCAGTACTGAAGTGAAAAAACAAACAAAATCAGATATTGTTGGAAGAAATGTTCAGCTTGAGCATTGGATCAGTAACATATTGAACACCCCAAAATATGGCACAAATGTGCCTTAATAGCCTCAATATTGGACAACTTTTTTTCCTCATTTGAAAAAAAAAAATCAAATAAGAAAGAAGACATAACAGAAACTCACAGATAGTGAGGTTGAAAAACTAAACCAAACCAAAATGTTTAATTTGTCACTTTCACAACTGGCCTGTCCAAGAAAAAAAAAGTATGGGGACACATGACAAATAGTGTTAAAACTGTGTCACTCGCCATGTTTATCTGTAATGTAGCTTTTCAACAAACCAACCTAAAGCCTAACAATCATGGATATACTTTTTTTCTAATGGTGATTATTTGCAGAGAGGCTTGTTTAGTTTTAATCCATTAAAAAAAAAACAAACAAAACAGAAAACCATTCATGCTTTAGGAAGAAGAAAGACGATGGCCGGGTTCTCTTCCAGTTAAAATGACCTTTTTCTTGTTACGGAACAACACTCCTCCTCGCTCTCTATCATTTTGTAATTGGAGTTAGAATCATTAATGTTTCATCCACTCTTCATAAATTGTTTAATGCCAGACTTGGATTTTTGTTTTAATGATTTTTCAATAACTGAATCAAACCAGCAATGGCTGCAGCAATCTTAGAAAACACAGGGCAAGAAGGGTTTTTTTTTTATGTGCTACAATCATTTTTTCCATCCAGTTTATCTAAAAATGTACAAGGTTGATTTATTTGTCACAAAACAACAGGTTGTAGAGTGAAATTAAGTTTGTAACTTCCTTCTGCTATGTGGCAGACAATAAGCAACTATAAAAATTGTGAACAGAAATAAACTATCATCACTGGAGCAGTGCTGAGGATGAATTAGAGTCTGATAGTTTGGGGGGGAAAGCTGCTCTGCAGTCTGGTGGTGTGGCAGCAGAAACTTCTAGATCTCTTCCCAGAAGGCAGCAGGGTGAACAGGCTGTGGCTGGGTGGGTACTGTCCTTTAGTATCCTTTGGGCTCTGCATAGGCACCTCAACTCACCAATATCACTGATGCTCGGGAGATGGGTACCAATGATCTTCTGAGCAGTTTTAATCACCTGCTGCAGAGCCCTCCGGTCTTGGTCAGTGCACATCTCATGCCAGTTTGTGATGTTTCCAGCCAGGATGCTTTCTGTTGCCCTTCTGTAAAAGCTGACAAGAACTTGGTGTGGTCCCCAGCTCCACCATCTCGTCCAAATATGGTAATTTCTGGCTCTAGATGCCGATGGTCTAAATTCCAAACTCGGTGACTCGGTGGTTAACACTATCGCCTCACAACAAGAAGGTCCTGGGTTTGATTCCCGACAGGGGTAGGGCCTTTCTATGTAGAGTTTGCATCTTAGGTTAATTTCTCCAGTCAGTGCACTTGACCAAGGAACTGGCTTAGATCTACCATTGGTTCACAGGCTATGCACAGTGGCTGCCCATTGTTCCTAATTAGGTTGGTTTAATGGGGACGTAAGGGCTCAGATTAGGGGCGTGATGATACAAATGCAAATATATATAATGTATATGAGTGGGTGCCCTCCCCCATAAACACTTAATTTCCTGCATTTTGAAGACATTTTCTGTTCCAAATTACAGTGCAAATGTCTTTTTTATATAAAGGGAAACAAACATATTCAGCTGGCAGGGGACAATTCACGAGCGTAAAAATATAACAGAATATAATGCAGTAATCAGCAACTTAAGCTCAAGTTACTTTTTTTGGACAATGCACATTTGTTTCTTCTATATTTAAATTGCATGTTTTCTTATTGTGCAAATAAACCTCTCTAAAAGCATTTTCATATGTTAGTTAACATTCTTAGTGCAAGCTGCTTTCAAAAAGTGACGGGGACAAAATCAGCCATTTCAAAATGCTGTGGGGACATGTCCCCAGCGTATATGACACCTATGCCTGCAGCTGGTAGTGATGACAATGCAGACACAGAAATGTCACACCTTCCCGTTGGCTATATGGGCTGCAGCTGGATTTGTGGTGTTTTCATGCACAATAAATCATATTCATTCCATGAACTTGCTTTAGAAACTGTATGAACAAAAGGAAAAGTAAGTTGTGAGGTGAAATATGTTAATTATTTTACACATACAGTAACTAAATTCCTTTTGAGATATACTGTATATTAGGAAAATAAAGCAGTAAATTGCAACACAAAGACCAAGCAGCACACTTGAGGTTATTCCGGAGAGTGTGTGACTGGGAGAGTCTATATGATGCAGTCTCCCTTTTTGAACTAAAGTAGAGTCTGGGTGTAAAACTGCAAATAAATATTTTATATCTGGATGACATTTCATTGTTGTTTTAGTTTTGTGTTTTCTGTCTTTGGGAGATGGAGCTCGTCTTCACAGATATTGATTATTGTGTTCTAGAGTGTAAGAATAATGCAAAGAATGGATCGTTGAATCAAATGTTATTCCCTATAAATGGTGCTATTAATAATTGTTGACACTTTCCAAGAAAGGCAGCAAATTCAATTCATCGAGTGTATTTTTGCTCAAAGTGGCAGCTCAAAGTCACTGTGTGATTCTTAACATGAATAATGATTTCATTTATCTATTATAGAGGACTGTAATGCCAGCCAGCTAGTTTTCCACATCTGACAAAGTGATAGCTTTAGTGAAACAGCACAGTTTCCTGTTTTAAGTGTGGCATTAATCAACTTTCCTCCTAAATAATGGATTACAACACCAGCTTGTGGCAGAAGACTCAAAGGACATCAAATCCAGCAGTGACTGCAATATGGATGACTGAGTTTCCTAAAAAAAAAAAAAAAATCTGCCATGTTGGGTTTTGAATTACGAAAATATTGTTGATGGTGATGGTGTGCTCTACACTTGATCCACTTATCTGCAGACTTACAGTACTCCATCTATTTGTTTAGAGTTGTATTTCTTGTATTTGTCAGCTCTTTGGCTGGTTTAGTTTTTCCTGAAAGATCCAGCTGTTTAATTTCCATGGTAGATACTAAGAGGTTTTTAAATCATATAGCATTTTAGCATTTTGAGACATTGCTGTACTTGACTCTAACAAAAGAGACTATCACTGAGTGTAGCACCTCTACACTACCTTTCAGGTTAAGAGCAAGCATATAACATTTTACTTAGGTAATATGAAGTCTATTTTATTATTTATTTTATTTTTCCAGCAGCTTTATTAGTAAACATGTGAGTGAAAATAACATATGCATACATAATCTCCAATGTCACATTAAAGGGGCATTATGTAGTTTCCAGTGGCCACTAGCGGTGCGGTTTTAAGATTGCTACGTGTGTGCTTGTACGCGTGCTCGCTTGAACACATGAGCGAGCAGAATCCGAAACACAACCGCTTTCATACAGAAATCCTGCAATAAACGCAGGAACACCAGCATGCACGCTGTGGATTTTCACTCAGACATGTTCAGGCTCTGTTACTTCAACGTTCACGTCTCAGAGGCGGATCAACACCGGCGCCGTAATGTTACTTCATTCAGAGCAGCGAGACACTGGCATATCGACACAGTACTCCCGAAAAAAGGCAAAGTGAGAGCGGCAATAAACAGGTGGGGAGCCAGTTTGACACAACATGGTGGAAACTCAGGTAAACTCCCACTGCAACGTTAAAGTAATAGTTTTATCAGCTGCAGGTTGAACTAATCCACGCTCACTACATGATCACGGTACATTTACTGCATTTAGCCGACGTGCTACATCGTTAGCTCGCCTGCTGCTTACTATCTGTGAATCTGTCACCGGAGGCTCAGCAATGCCAGCACAGCTACATGTATTGAGTGATAATGAAACGGGTAGAGAGCTGGACTGTATATTATAAGGCAGTGTCACAAATCAGTCGCGTAGAAATTTACTGTAACTAGTGGTAGTGGCTGGCTCTTCCTCTGTGTAGTGTATTATGTGGGTCATGTTAGTTACAGCGACTGAGAGGTGGAGAAGCTGTGTATCCATCAGTAAAAGGCAATAAATCTAAATTGAATGTTACAAAGCAAACAGCGGCGGGTCCAAGCTACTGTAGCGTTAGCTAGCTGCTCGTGGCTGCATCACTATGGGATAGATCGCTCCTCATTAGCTTTTTACCGTTACATCCTTTCTCGCAGGCTTTGACACTTTGACATTGTGGTACAGAGGAACGTTACATGGGTCGCATTTGTTGGTTAAGTAACGTTAATGTGAAACCTATGTTACTTTGCACCGGACAACATTAGCAACTGCTCGGCGTTAGAGCGAGCTAACGCTATCTAACTTGAGGCAACTGAAGCACAAAATCAAAATATAGTTTACATGCTTTATAGTAATGTTAGCTTAGCTGTCCAATAGGATGAAAGCCAACTCCGGGTCTGTTTTTATACCCAAAACAAAGCGGAGGTTTCTCCATGATTCAAAAGCCCTGCCGATCTTGTTCTGTGTTTTCGTCCGCAGTTGATCCAATTCACATTTGGCCCGACGAGCTTAAGCAGATAAAACTTTTTTTTTGTTTTTTATCCTTATGTGGAGTTTGTGTTGTGCAGGATGTTGAGTCTGTGTTGTGCTGGTAGCAGGTCTTTCTTAGGGTGCTTTCACACCTGGATCGATTGGAGACGTTGTTCCGAAACAAAGGGGCGTTTCCCTTTTAGCTCGGTTCGTTTGGTGATATGTGAAGACAACAATCGCAATCTGAACCAGAACAAAACAACCAAGCCGAGATCGCCTAGAAGAGGTGGTCTCGGCTCGATTCCATACAAACCCTGGAGCGGTTCGTTTGCAGTGAGAACACAACCGACCCATGAACCGGAACAAATCAATGTGTTGACTGGCAACTGTCGCGAAAAGATCGCTTTTCAGAACATGAGTGACATAATTAATTGATTCGGAACAAAGTATCTGTTTCGGAACAAAACAAATCGATCCAGGTGTGAAAGCACCCTTAGTGTTAGCAGACTCCATGTCGCAAGTTACAGTGTCGCCGCTGCTGAGTACAAAGTCAGTAGACACAGCAAGAGGCTCAGAAGCGCGCATGCAGGTGCTCCCGAGCCCTGGATTTCAGATTACAACCCCTTCACACACAGGCAATAAAAAAAGGATTCGTTTTAGTAGAAAAACTACATACAGCCCCTTTAAGATATAGAAGAAACTAAATTGTCTTGCCACAGTTCACCTATATACCACCTCATAAGTTCTGTAGCATTTTGTTTGTATTGTCTTTACTGAGGGTTGAAATAAACAAGCCCTGATGGTTTCGAGAAAAGACTAAAACAAAACTTTTAGCCTTCAGATATCTAAAAATTCGGGAGTCAGGTAGGTTCTTCTTTTCCTTAAGTTCCTCAAAAGTCAACAGTGTTATCTTAATATAAGTCCCCACTTACTATAATCTGTTTATCTACCCATAAGGGAGAGAATTTAAGTCAGTTGGGAAAATCAAAATTCACAGTAAAGGGTTTAGGAGACCTTGTTACAATAAATCCTCAAACTCACACACCTTTAAAGTGTTCTGTAACAAAAAACTGCAATTGTCAAGAGCTTTGACCTCTTTCTGAGATATGTAATCAACCTTGTTCTGAGGGAAGCTGTAGGAATGAGAGAGATTTTTTCAGCTAAGGGATCTGGAAATGTGGGTAAAGCAAGGGGAGGCTGGGCCAATGGATAAACTTTACAGAAACAACTTTTACACTGTATTTGCAGAATTTCTTTGACTTGAATGAAGCTAATTATTTAGATATCAGGCTTAACCACAGAAATACATCATCTGCATATAATACATTGCCTTTCACCACATTCAGTAATTAAATGGGTCTGTAGGTTAAGCTGTAATCAGCTCTACTCCTTTTCGGTATTACTGATGTATTAGCAGTCAACATAGCAACGTAGCAAATATATAGATATTTTTAAAAACTGATAAATCAGAAAGAAATGGGAAGATTAAAGTCATATTTAAAAATGTACATGTTAGGGCTACTTAAATGGAGAGTAAGTAATTATGCAGAAGAATTGTTGCAACTCAACCGCCCAAAAAAATACAACCCTCCCTACAGCATACGCTCAAAAGCTGCGCCCCTCAAATTTCAAGCGTACTGTGAGAAAATATTCACTGAATTCAATAAAAACTGTACTGGATTACAGCCCCATATTATCCCTTTAAGGACAGGACCTGATCAACCTATCCTTACAACCAAGCTAAGTTCGCAACCATGGCTAAGACGCAAAGTCTGCCAACTAACCTTTCAAGCAACAAGGAAAATAATGCAAGTTACTGCGAGCTAACTCAAAGGACAGAGTGAACTGGCTTTTTCTGATCATCCGCTGCTGTTATTTGGCCTTAAACATAACCACTGTTAGGACCCTGCTCGTTACAGAGAGCAGTAACATTTCATTGGGATTGAAAATGAGGTGGAATATGACAAGTGGAATGGTTCTGGTAAAGTAAAACAAAAGCGTGTCTTATCCAAATACATTTAAGCTCTTGGCTCAAAATATACTTGGTACACAACAAAAAAACAAAAAGAGGTTAGCACCCATAAGACAAGTAAAGAAAACAAGCTGGCAGCTCTGCAAACTCAGAGGTCCCAAACTAAGGAGTGTCCAACACTTGGCACAATAAACCCAATAAGGTGAATTACAAAGGTTCAAAAGCACTAACTGAAGCCACTCTGACAGGCAACACCATGAAATACAAACACTCTCTAGGCACTCACTCTATACTAAACACAACGCTATGCAACGACAGCAATCACTGGTACACAAACCCCTAAACAGTGAGCACACAAACTATTTAAGGTGCAGCTGGTCTTGACTGGAGATTTCTGATTGGTAGGTTCAGTCAGATCACAGCCACACCTATCACCGACGCCAGCAAACAGCAACCAGGAAGTAGGCGGGCTCATCTCCGGAGGGACCAATCCTTGACCTTGACCAATCCTTGGGGATTCACACAGCTGGAGTAGCGTAAACGGCAGAATCTCTCATAAAAACAACACAATTACAGTTTTTCACAATTGCTAAAACACTAAACCCCATTCTCTGAACCCAATGCTCAGTGGCCTAAATCCATTTGTCCAATCAGTCACTCTGTAGGCAAAACCTTAAACAAGTTCAGGTAGTTAAGACACTGTTTGCAAATCTCCTCCACTCTTTTTGCAAAACTCTAAACACATTCTCACCCACTAAAACACATTTTGCACTTTGATGCAAAATGGTAAAAACATGCAGCAAAAGTTAAACACAACTACAACACAACTGTCATCTTTTACACACAGCAACTCATAATTCTGCACACTTGTTTCTAATGATGTGATCAACCAATCTGTGGTCAAGTCCCCGGCCAGCGTGGTGGCAATGTCACACTTTGGGTTTGATTTTGCAGTTGCACAACATTTTTGAGTGTAATGTGCTTTTCCTTTATAGTTTTTTTGTTCTTTGGGCTTACTTGAATATACAGATATTCAATACTGTATTACTTGCAGTACTTATTCACTGTACTTAGTTGTGATTACTATGCTTTTTACCATTTTTTACAATTGCTAACAAGCAATTTTTTCAATAATGAGTTCACTTTTTCAAAACTCTTCAGACTTTTAGCACAACAGAAGTCTATGGTGACTGAGACTGACTCAATGACTAACCCCCACAGGGGGGTTTCTTTTTCAGAGTCATGGAGCTGGAGGCCCATCACAAATCCCATGTTTTTTTATCTATGTGGACTTGGCTAAAACAGAATGAAATTTGATTGCTAAAAGAGCTAGTAAGTGGGTGTCCCAGGCCAAAGGGGTGTTGTTACTATGTGTGCAGCGATATTCTCTGATGGAGTGCTGCAAGCATTTACAGTGCTGATATATATATAGATGCATCTATCTGTTGTTATTGTTTTTTATGTAATTGTGTTATGAGTGACAAAGTGTTGCTGCTGGAGAGCTGGTGTTTTTATAAAATAATTTGATATTGACACAACTATGCAGTGTTTTGGTAGTTTTGGTGCATTTTGGGTGTGAAATTACTGTAACTGTTGTGCAAGCTGCATGTTGGTACAAACAACAGTGTGAAGAGTTTTGAAAAAGTAAACTCAGTACTGAGAAATAATGAAAAAAAATGTTAGCGATTGTAAAAAAAACTAAATTGGGAGATGTGTTTTCTCTAGGCAAAAAAAATGAAACATTTTCTGTAACTACATGCTCTGTATGATGTGTTCTCAATTTTTTAATGTAGTGTCTAAAGAATGCTTGTAATGTTTTACCTATTGACTGGCTGTGTTAATGTTTTGAATGTATTGTTTGATTTTGAACACAGGTCACATGGTTTTGAGGCAAGTGTTTGATTTTGCCAGAAGAGTCTGGGGTTTTGTGAATGTAGTTTAAAGACTGGGGTTTGTGTTTAAAGTTTTGAGAATATGGGTGGAGGTTTCAAGAAATGTGTCTTAGCAATTGTGAAATACTGTAATATACACTAAAGGGCAGCCAGGGCGGCTGTAACCCAACACACAGTGGAGAGGAACGACTACACAATTTGTTTCCCCTATAAACCATTTTAATTCACAACACCAGTCAATCTCACAATTCAGTTCAAGTAACACATGAGTCAAGTCACTTTTATTTATATAGCCAATTCCACAAATCAAGATTTGCCTCAAGGGGCTTTACAATCTGTACAGCATACAACAGCCTCAACCTGAAGGATAAACCCTTAACCCTAAACTCCCACAATAAACCCTTTTATCAGGGGAAAAGAATTGAAGAAACCTCAGGAGGAGCAACAGAGGAGGGTCCTCTCCCTGGACAGACACATGTAATAGATGTACAGAATAGATCCAAGACAGAAAATCATAGTATATATGATTGTGATGAGAAAATGTAGGTGGTAAAACATAGGTGACGAGGATGGATCCAGAGGGACAACTGAGGAGCTTTAAGTGCAGCTACTGGATGGTGGGCCACATAAAGGAAAGAAAAATTGGTTATGAAGATTTTTATTTTATTTTGCATTTTGAGTATAAAGTGGAAATGTGACATTCAAAATGACAAGAATAAGGTTGATGTACGTATTCTCAACTTCGTTCTTGAAATGCAACATGTATTAAAATCTTCATCCTCAGTTTTTTTCCCTTAAAGTGGCCATAATACTCCAACCGAGACCTACTCAAGGTGATCCATCTAGTTAAGCTTGCTTTTATTTGTGCAGCTATTTACAATTTACCTCCTCCTACTATATTTCAGTCAGGGGAGACTTCATGTGAGTACAGTAATAATTTATTGACAATGAATGTGAGAAATGTGAAAATGCCTTTGTCAGTTAGATCTCATCATGATGATGTGGTATTTAAAGGATGTGGTGAAGCCGTGGTGGTAGGATCTGGTGGAGGAGGGCCCGGCATTTTCATTCTGGAATGACAGCTGACATCAGCAGAGAAAGGAGAGAAGGGCCGAATTCAGCGCTGACAAAATGTAGCAAAATGTTTATTTCGAAGGAAACGGTGGTACCTTGAACATCCTATTGTGTGTGCAAGCGCACTGCATTTTCCCTTCTCTTTCAACACACCTGTGTTTACAAACTTGTGGCACCTGATTGGGTAATACCTCTCACTGTTTCAAGGAAACATGTTCAATCAGAAAACTTAGCATACCGTTGCAAAACATTTTAAGATTGAAATCGGCCCAGATTTTAAAGTTTGACAGTGACTACATGATTGTCTGTTACGATTGTGGCAAAATCCGATTGGTAAGCTAAAGAGTGAACGCCCACAGTCAGCCGTTAGAGAGCATAAGGAGAGAAGAGGGCCTTTTTCATGTCTCAGTTTTCAACTCCTTGATTCCCCTCACATCTTAGTCCCTCCCTACTGATATGCAAGTGGAGGAGGCGAGGAAGAGACACAAGGAAAGAGGAGTCGAGGCAACAGGCATTTAACGAAGTGAGACATTCCTGCTTTGGAGCCATCATTTTAAAGTGACATCAATTAAATATGATGTGTGGCACAGCTACACCACCTGTCCATTGTTTGGGTATAGCATACTGCTATGATCTTCAAATGAGCATACCAAATGTCACTGCTAATACATAAAGGCTACAGATCATATGTTGAAAAATGTCAACTTTATGACATGAGATGTGAGATATGAGATGTAGAAACATCTCAAGGTTGCAATAAACATTATAGCATGTGTTAAATAGCACTATTATAAGTACTTGCATAAATGGATAGTAAATGTAAGAAGAATACAATTTTCTGCCCTTACAAACAGCAACAACAGTTACTTAACATTTTTCCCTGATTTAGAGCCCTGCACCTGCGTGGACATTTTACTGTACCTACTACTGGTCCCAAATATCTTTTACAGTTTAATCAGGAAGCATATTATTCAATACTTGCATCATTTATTCTCATAAATAAGGTGAACAGGAGGACAAATTGCATTTAAATTGATGCCATTTTAGATGCCTCAGTCCAGCAAATATGAGTGCATAGTTTCAGATGTTTACATTACATTTACAAACAAGCCTAGTTGACAGTGCTTTCCAGGTTCAGGATACACAACAAATATGCACAACAAAAACAGTAGGAAGTCAAAACTCAACTCTGTTTGAAAGCCAATAGATAGAGGTGGGTCTTTAACAAGGAACTGAAAATGCCAGCAGTCCGAGCAGTTCTTATTGTACAGGTAAAATATTCCAAAGCTTAGGAGCTGCCACTGAAAATGCTCAGTGACCTTTTTTTTTTTAGCCAGGATCTGGGGAAATCAAAGAGCATCTGAATTTATGACCTCAGTGCTTTGACTGGAGTCCCATCCATCCATCGTCAACCGCTTATACCATTTCCATCACATAGATAGACAACCACTCACACCTAAGGACTATTTACACCAATTAACCAAGTCTGCATGTCTTTGGATGGTGGTAATACCTGCCATTAAACCAAAGAAATGGGGGCCCGCACAATTTTAAGATTTACACTGGGAGAGTTGCGCAACCCTCTGAGCTGCCAGATGTAGGAGCAAGTGGCAACGTTGTCCTTCATCTGGCACAGTCAATACCTACGCAGCAGAACCAGAAGGTGTTCTTTGACAACTGGTTCACAAGTGTCCCTCTCGTACTCACACTTGCTCAGCAGGGAATTCACTTTACTGGTACTGTTCGTAGCAACAGACTACCAGGTGTCAACTTGATGTGTGACGTTGAGTTGAAGAGAACTGTACGTGGATCTTTTGAACAGACAGCCGTGTATGGAGAAACCACCTTGCATACTGTAAAATGATATGACAACCGTTTTGTCAGTCTTCTCATTGGAGCACACCCAGTCACCAAGGTTGATAGGTGGGATGGCACGCAACAGAAAGTCATCAAAGTCTCCTGTCCTGCTGTGGTGAGAGAGTACAATAAGAATATGGGTGGGGTGGATCTGCTGCACTCTCTCATTGCACCGTACCGCAACAAAATCAGGTCAAAGAAGTGGTGCCACCGGGTGATGCTCCACTTTATCGACATGACCATCGTGGTTGCCTGGCTACTCTACAAGAGAGACAGCAGCGGCACTGGGATGAAAAAAGAGGAACAGATGAAGCTTTAAACGTTAAAGTCGTATATCGAAGAAAGCTTGTGGGAAGGAGGAAAGAATCTGGAACGTAAGAGAGGTCGTCCCAGTTCCACAATTGCTGGGGACTATGAAGAAAAGAGGAGAAGAGGACCGGCTACACCCGTTCCTGTCCCTGATGTGTGTCTGGATGCCACAGCCCAATGGATGGTCATGGATGGCTAATTTCTAACCACTGATTGACAAACCATTTGTGGCTGATGATTGTTTAAATAAAACCTGATGAAATTATTGTTGTTGAAATAAAACTACTTCTAATGTATTGCTTGTTTGTTCCTCATTACACTTAGCGTTTTAGTGCCCTCATAGCATCTTGTTGCCCTGAGGCAACAAACCAAGCTCCCAAAAACTAGGGTGAAATATTTTTTTCCTCCTAAATTAAAAATTCATGCCATAGAGGGTTAACTCATCGGCAGCCGCGTTAAGTGAGTGGAGTGTTTGTGTAAATTAATTTTTAAACACTGGAATGCATTTGGTTTACTCTCTTTTCACAGGATGGAATCCAAATTATGTACCTGGGTCATCCAGTGCGTCTTGCATATATTCTACTCTTCACTACTCAGGAGGGATGCGCCTTTCCTGCAGATCGTTTCTTAAAGGGGTTAAACTCCGGTGCCCCCTTTCCTCTGGTGTACAAGCATTGTGTATATGTACGCCTTTTACCCAACCAAAAAACATTATTTTTCTTGCTTTACCCTCATTAAAAAGAACATCAGTGCCACACTGGGTTCTTTTTTTTTTAGAATTTGCAGTCAGTTTTGTACATTCATACAAAATATGTACAGGTTGTATATTCCAGCCCTGTGTCATACTTCTTTTATATGTCACAGGTCACAATATACAGCCGCAAAGGATCCGCCGGTGCAAGGTTCCCCTCTCCTTGGTCCTCGAGGTGCATTTTAGAAATTGAGATGTCCTTCAAGATATCAGAGAGTTGTGAATGAGTGATTGCTAGTTGAACTTACGCTTCATTTGACAATGTCACTCTACAAAAATAACACTCCACTTCACTTCTGACACTTCTAAAAATGGCTTTTCTCATTCTGCTCATGTAAAATCAGCTGACAAAAGTTTATAAAAAAAAAATTTAAATTCAAAACACAATAAAAATATTTTGATAGAAAACCATAGAAAACATTTCTATCAGGACCATCAAATAAAAATAAATAATAATGCAAATATTCAATACATTTAAGAGCAATACTGTCCATCCTTGGAGTGCCGAATAATAGGAACATGATGTGGGCACGCGTTGTGCTTACAATTCCTCTTCGGGGATCTGTGAGATATCCTGCAGACAGTATAGCATTATGATGTCAGGATGTGCAGTAATGAATAGCTATCCAATTTCACAAAGGGATATCACAACAGGCTCACTCCAGGCTAACGTGTAGCTGAAGTGTGACTATTGAATAAGATCACAGTGACTCCTCTGTGTCTTCAGGCAGGAGGCACATTGTACACCAGAGCCTCTGCTGATTCAGTTGTAACAACTGCACTGATTCACCATATCATTTTTTCCTGCTCTTTCCCAGCAGGTGTGCCCATGGATGTGTCACCCACCTGTTGGCTTTGGCCCAGGGGCTAAAAAAGCTGAAATGCTCCCCAGGTAAACATCTGAGGCAGACATAAATTATTTTCACCCCCATTCTCCCCTGATGTTCTCCCCTGAAGTCCCTGAATAACAAGCCGGCTCTTTGCAACAACAAAGGGTTGGCATCTCTGCCTGTTTGAGGTCAGTCCCTCATCTGCAATTAGGGCTTCATCCAACCTTGTACCAGCAAGTGTGAAGGGAACGGTGATAAGCTGGACATGCAGGATCCACAAACTCCATCACTCCGTTTTGCATTGGTGGACATTTTCCCGCTCTCTAACAGTTCACTGCCAAAAAATGCTTCCCATCCACACAACATTTTAATAAGCCCTCTTGGAATTTCATTCCATTATCAAGGTGGACATTTAGCAAGTGGAAACAGTGCCTGTGCTCTTTGCAGTTTGAGGTCTGCGGCATTTATCATAATGCAGTTGTTGTATAGTCAACGGGAAAGCTGATTATAACTAACTTTACTGTTGAATGTTGTCAGCATTATAAGATGTCGGCACATGTGACTTTTTTGTAAACCCTTTTAATAATGCCTTTCGTGGGGTAAGCAGTTCTGGAGAAACCCAATACCATGACAAATAGCATGATATAGAGAGAACAACGACACAGCAAATAATGTAACTAATGTTAGCTAGGTTGCAGGTTCGAAAACTGTCGCAACAATTGCTGCTGTGACACGCTAACACACTCACAACTCTCCTGCTGCTAGAGCTAACAGAAAATAAGTTGAATTTCCATGGGCAAGTCATTTAACGTTTGATTGTTTGTTCCTTTGTTTGTTTCCCTTTTCCAGAGCCAGGGCTGTACAAACCAATGTTTTTTTCAGTGCACACAAAGAACGAACAGCCAGCGGAGAGTGAGGAGATATTTGTAAAATTTGACAAAAGCACATGTATTACTTTAGAATTCCTTGTCCCGCATGAAAGTCTAGAATTCTATGTTTTTTGTAATTACTGTAGATGACAAAATAGTTCCAGTAGAATGTTAATAATTCTTTTAGTTTCTTTAAGTACTTTTTTCCAGTTGCAGTTTTTTGTAAGCAGCAACAGCATACATGAACAGATGACATGAACATATGAAGGACATTATCTATTTAAATAAATAACTCCAAAATGATTTTCCGTACCTCTTGACTGAAAAAAACAAATCAATGCTCTGCCTTTTCATCTAGTCGGTTCATTGGTTTCTTCATTGGTTACTCTTGTGTGAAGATGTATGCATTTCACATGGCCAGTATATTTAGGTCAGTGTTTGCTCCCAGTCCAACGTAGCAGGTTGATAGACCAGCTTAACTGGTCAACCAGTGTTTTCACACAGAAAAGATTGGATTCCTGCCGTGAATAACATGTCACAGGGGCTCATTTTTGACAGTACCATAAAAGTAAGCTCTTGGTAAGAATAAACAAACAGAGAGAGCAGTTACTGATCTTTGTCATGCTCTCTTTCTCCGTCCGTGTATGACAGAATCGTAAATTCCAAATGAAACTGCCCGTCACCGTCACTGAGCTGTGACGGTATTTTAATATTCATGCACTTTCTTGTAATGAGCAAGTCAAGTCAAATGTCAGTGTTTCACAGCAGAGGCACAATCCCACCTGCGATAAGCATCCAAATGTGAGAACACAAAATCAAACATGAAAAGGCATGTTTGCTATGTATGAGTTCCACGGACGACTTATACTGGCCCCCATGGGAGAAGAGTCTGTGGCTGGAGAGACTCAATAACAAGAGGCAGTGGGGAATCAGGTCAGACCTCAAAAAAGCTTTGTATCAACGACATCATAAAATTCCCTCCATTTCCGGATGTTTTGGAGATATGATATCTGCTGTCTGCATCAAAATACAGAAGCGTCTAATCTGCCGATAAGCCACATTCTTAGCTCCTTCAGAAAATCCTGTTATTTTTCTCTGTACCTTTCAATCACGTCACTTCTTGAGTTACAGAAACAAATGGGGCTAGATTTAAGTTCCTTTCCCTTCCTTGTGGATGGCGGAAAACTTAAGAGGGCTTTTGAAACTGCTTCCATCACAGCTGGGAGAGCAGGTGGTGGGAAGAAGCCCTGGGGAAACTCCAGTGGAGCAGACCTGGCCTGTAGGCAGCCTCAGGTACTGCCGCTGTCTTGCCAGAATGACAGGCACCCAGTGATTTTAAATACCTTCTGATAACTCCAACCTTGGGTTAGACTAATATGGTCATTTGCTGATTCATCTGACTTTCTACTTAATATCATAAGGTCCAGAAAGTGGCATTGCAACATTACTGTGCACAACCATTCTGATATAGTGTACATTTAATCCATATACTACAAGCCTTGTCCTCATTGCTACTGAAGATTTGTCAGATGGGAATTCCTTACGACCAGATACCTGCAAGACCAATTACCCTCCTGTCAGCAAATCTTAGTATGCTAACACCCAAGATGGGGGACAAGGCTTTTACCCGCCATTATCAGCATTGACATAGTCATTGTAAGCATGTCACCATAACAGCCACTATTCTTTTTACATTTATTTCAGCAGAACTGTGAAGGACCTCAACTTTCATCAATGTCGTGATTTGGTTTTCATTACAATAAGCAGTACAGCCTCACAAAGCCTCCGGTGTGTCTTTTTATCACTTCTTGAACGTCTTGTTCCTTCATTCCAGGAGCCACTGTTTTCAATTCAGTTTACACCAATATGGAAGTAAACTTGCAAAGACTTTTTCAAGTTAGGTAATCCATCACAATGAACATTATGCCTGGTTTTGTTTCTCAGTTCCACTGCGTCACCGATAATGTAACTTTTTAAAGTAATACAACTTTTAAGTAGTTGCTATTTGATTTTAATTGTGTACTGAAATAAATGGAAAGCACTGGTTAAGTGAATGTAGAAATAGAGTATGTGATACAAGATAATATAATAATTTAAAGAAGCTGACTAATGGCACAACATATTAGAAAATTCAATTTTAAATCTCTAAAATTAGTTGGAGAGGTCTTCTCTACACTTGCTGAAGGCTGCACATCATACCTGCACTTAAATCTACTTCTTGCATGCACGGCTACATGAGATGATGGATTTGAAAATGACATCCACAGCACGTGCTTGAGTTTCACTGACAGTTCCTTCTTGGTCGTTACCTTACACCCCATAAACAAAGCCAAGAACAGCATGTATTCCAGCGCTTTTCAAAGCTCCGACTACAGCCTTGACAGTAATTGTATAGTCCATGTACTGGCGTAAGGATGGGCCCCTACCTTGGGATGGAAGTAATTTTAATGTCATCCCTGCAAAGGTAAAATAACAAGAATTCAGTATCTATGCTAAATTTCGGTATTAAAGACACATAATAATAGCATGTATTGCTGTTGTCAAAAATGTTGGTGTCTGTATCAACCTTTAAATCTCCGCTGGTGTTCATTGTTAGATTTAATAGGTGACTGTCTGCTTCATTGCCTCTGAGCAATCCTCTTCTACCCATTTATGAAATACCTTGTACACACAAACATCTATGGCACTGTTTCCTCCCTACACTGAATTTTATCGTTTTGTTTTTGACAAACAGTGTTTCAGTTCTTTTGAAAGTTTTGTTCCAGAATATTTAGAATAAACACCACCACCAAGAAGTGTTATTGTAAAAAATTACAGCACAGGTATGCTGTATTTTTCAGAACGGGACATTCATCTTGTGTACTAGTGATTAAGAAACTTTTTCAGTGATGACAATCAAATACTCCCTGGCTGCCCTCCCTTTACACTAATCAAACTTCGAGTGAATTTAGTCAGCTGTAAGCTAATGTGAAACACTAACTTATTGTGGTTTCCAGCTGCCTGTTTTGGTGATCCTGACTTTTTAGCGCCATTAGCAGGTCCAAGTTTTCACTCATTCTGAGAAATAGCAGACAATATGTCTGTCAGAAAAATATTTTACAGATTATTATATTACAGATATATATTCATGTTTGCCAAAGAGTGAATCCTAATGACTTTAATGATCCCAGGATGTTAACTTTGGCAAAAGGGCTGGGTGAGGTAGAATTGAAATAAATCTGCTCTTAGGTCTTGAAGTCCTGATACAACTGTGCCAATCCCAGTGATGACAACAATGACCTAACAAATGGAAAGATGATTCTCCAGGAAATCATATTGTCTGGATTCTGCTGAGTGGCACAGCATGATCACACAGCCCCACACTTAATGTGTTTTTCTTTAACAGTTATTAGTAGGGGTAACCCTGAATAGTCCAAGATTCTATGATTTGCAAGTGTGAAACAAGGATCATGCCATTTTGGCTGTACTCAACGTTTGATATTACACAGAACTACTGGTTTTCTCCCAATAAGTTAATATACAGCCTGTTATGATACAAATATCAACATATAAAGCTGTAAATAAACATGTAAAAAGAAAGAAGCTTTTAATTAATCTTTTTAAAGTGCATGAATGAATCCAAATATGTAACCCTAACCCTTAAGGGAGGGGAAGTAAGTGCTCATGTGTGGTGTAGAGTGTGTGTGTGTGTGGTAGAAAAGGGCACCAGCAGCGCCGGTGATGTGCAGAGTTGTGCATGAACTTTGCGGGATAGTCGTATCATTTATCACCTTTGATCAACCACACGAAGAATATTATATCGTTTGCACTCGCACATGCATGCAATTGTCGGCGAGTCGGCGGGCACAGCTCTCTGGGAAAAGGCTCAACACTAAGCTTCAATTTAGTTGTAAATGTACAGTGTAAGTTACAGAGACTACTGAATAGAGACTTCAGCTCTGCAGCTTCTCAAGATTAAAGCGGGAGCTACCGTGTAAAAGCCCTCCCCTCAGTGGACTAAAGGCAATCCTTGACAATTCTGATTCGACAATGCAGATCCTTAGTCGGGGACAGCCCTTGTTATTGGTACAATGATTAAAAAAAACAATTTAAAAAATTGTTTAAGTTGTTCTTATGATCACGTCAGTCTGATGCTTTTTAAGTCTCAGTTTACATTGTAAATTGTAGCATCTCATGTTAAACTGTGACACAGTGTTTGCACCATAATGCATTTCACTAATAAAATCGGAAAGCAGGCTGACAAAAAAGCCCTCGTAATCCGATGTCTCCTGTATAAACAGCAGAATATAAAGTTCTAACCGACCAGTCTGATGACTGGTAAGTCTGGTTATTTTGTTGCAGCCTGGTGTTGTTTGAACGTGACTTAATCAAAGTAAACATGGTGAACCGCCGTGTGTATGGCACTGTGTTTTGGGATGGCACTTTGAGGCTGAAGATTAATCTACATATCTGTCCTGATGTTTTCAGATGGCTGCAGGGATTTAATTAACTGAAGGAGAAGCTTTTCATACAGTATAAAGCAGCTGTGGATTATAGGGACTGCAAGAATCACTCAAATTCCTTTACAGATTGCATGGCCTTTATCAACATTCCTGCTTTAACTACGTTAAACATTATTTTTGTGCCAGTTTAAACATTTTTACTGGTTGGAGAGTGTTTGTTTAAAATACAGTTAATTTACATTAAGGGCATTATGTGCTTATTTTTGTGCATTTGCTCCAAGTATTTTGTTTATAGTTGTTGATAAAATCATCAAAGTAGCAGCAGATTGATGTCACAAACAGACCTGGTTCTGACACATCTATTCTCAGCACAAAGTCTCAGACACATTTTCATTTACATTTACCAAAATACCACACAGACAGGCCAAGTCAATTTCACTGTCAGAAAAGTACAGATCAGAGGGCTGCTTGCGTTGGTCGTTAAATAGGGCGCTTAATCATGTTCATTTAGATAGTCTGCCAGGACACTTTGTATAACACTAAACGGTACAAGTCTTTGGTGATAACTTAAAAGAATTACAATGAAATTGAGGTAGGCAGTTGCGTCATTTAGACTCTACCAATCCTAATTCCAAGTCTATAGGATAAATATGACGCCATGTTTTGAAACAGAAAAAAAAAATGTAATAAGGTTAAAACTATTTTTACAGTATATAAACGGTTAATCCATGATTTCGTTTTTTTGGTTATCTGGTTATTGATTCAGTTGTTAGATGTGTAAAGACTGTTTACAACTGTTAGATGTGTAAAGATGAACTGATAAGTCAGAGATGCAGGTAGACAGTGCAGAGACAATCTTTCTATATAACTCTCTACTAATTTACGAAGGTGATGTGTACGCTGAGTGTAATGTTGCTGACAAAAGTAACTCCATATGAGTGACTCTAGCATTAGTAGCAACTGCTTCTTCAAAAGCGCACTGGGGTAGAATTACCCCTGGCTGAAGGAAATTACTGAAGCCTTAAATTCATCCCTCTTCGTATGTAGCGTTGTTGAAAATAGCAAATGTAAATGCATGACCTGACCAGAAAACTGTGGCAAACAAGAAAACTGGGGTTTTCTCCAAACATTTTTCTAAAAACACACTGATCATCACTGAACAGAGCAGTTAACCAATTAGACTTTTCCCCCAAAATAAGTCTTCTTTCACTGACCTCAATTTTATGTTTATTCTATCTTCATTATAACGTCTCCAATGGAGAAAAACCATCATTGGCGGATTATGGGCATGGCTGTATGTAGAGCTGCCTCTCTGGCACAGTGCTTATCATGTGAACACAAGAGGAGATCAGCATCTCAACATCAAAGCTGGTCAGATACAGTATGATAACTTAAAGTCAAGCATTTCCCTGTTATTGTCTTTTGAATTATTATAACCAATTGGCTTTTTGAAGGTTCTCTGCATTATTCAGTCCTGTATATGTTCTGTTCCTCATATGACTGACTGTAAAGTGATGTGAAATTCAGAGTGATATATTCAACTCTGCATTATTCAGTCCTGGATATGTACTGTTACTCATATGACTGACTGAAGAGATGCGTGAGTGAAATATTCAACACCTTTTTCTCCTCTTGTTTCTTAAACGTTTTCTTCCAGCAAAGAGTACATTCTGTTCAAAAACTGCACATAGTGAGAATCGTCATCTGACACAGTAAAAGCCTCCTTCTCAAAACATTTATCCCAAATAACAAAGAAAATGGATTGTTATGGGGCATTACATGAATTATAGCCTTGCAGTGCAGAAAACCATGATGTCCTTCTACACCCACCTTGTCATAATCAACTGCAAAACATCAAGATTTGATGTTGGAAATGATGATAATCTTGAAATAATCATCTATCTTTGTCATCAGGACAATACAGTGTGTCTCCAACAGTGTACAGATAATGTTATTTGAGGTTAGGATTAGAGACACGCAATTAAACTTGTCATGCTGCACACTGCTGGGGTCTTGTATATGATCATTTTCGCTCCTGCTGATGCATTCGCTTTGCAGTGGCACTACCATTACCAGCATAATTGCAACTTCAAACCGCCCAGAGATGCGCCCTTGTTGCAAAATCCATTAGTACACCACAACACTCTGCCCCTGGGACGAAGACGGGGGTTTCCAACAAGGCTTGATATCACTCTGTGAGAGTGAATAAAACATGGACACTTTCCTCCTCTTAGCCTGCCCTTCATTGATTGTCTCGCTGAGACAAGGAAAAGAATGACTCACTTCAGTTCAAGAGGCTTTGTGAAATGAAATATTACAACGCCCTGTGTTTCTCAGCACTAAAACTTTTGAGAGCACATTTAGCAACTCCTAAAGACTGTGAAGTATTTGACATCTTTTTGTCACAGCAGCCAGCTGGAGTTTGACTTAAGACCCACAACCTCACAACCCTGTATTCAAACATAATATTTTATTTTCATTCCTTACTCCACATTTTACTTTCAATTATGTGATACTCAAACAACCTGTCTCAATACATCATGAAGAGCATTTCTCTGTTTTCTCATGCAGGTCTCTGGAGAAAGCCACTGCTTGCTTTCTTGTCTCGAGTCTTTTCCAGCTCCATCCCACACTGCCCTATATTGTCTGTTATGTAATGCTTGCACACCACCTGAGGGCAACAGTTCTTCCAGCGACAAGGGAAATCTCATAAACAACCACTCTCATTTTTATTTTGCATTAAGCTTGATATTAAGTTCTTTACACACTGTTTCAAACTTGAGATATAAGAGTCAAAACTTTATAAAAGGAGAAATGAGCTCTGCAATATTACAAGAGCTCGAGCGCAATATATGAAATTTCAATAAGACAAAATATAATTCACAATGCACATCATACACTGTGTGCAGGAAATTAAAGTAGTCCTTTCCACAATTACAGCACATGGAGGCAGTGAAATAGTGAAAGACTATGCTGCTTGAAATCATCACAAAGTTTACAGTGTATGTGACACTGGAAAAAAACGGAAAGACGGAAAAAGACAATAACCTGCAGAAGCCTTTATACAAGCTAGGCTAGTGGCAAACATTTAGAGTTTACAAGAAACCGATACAAGCTTCTGGCAACAACTGCATTGATTGGCAACAGACAACCAATGGTTGGGCATAAAAATCTAGGTGAAATGGACACAAAAACAAAAATACTGTACATCACATTCTTGAGCGCCATTAATTAAAAAAATTAAGTAAAACTGATCATTTTCAGACGTGCTAAAAGTAAGGCTGAAAGTTTGCAAATGCTACTTGATAGAATACCATGGAATTTCAATGAAAACATGCATCTTCCCCACAGAATGAATTATAATAACTTTATTGATCCCTTAACATTTCCTTTAATGACATTATCAGGTCAGATTTTTTTTTTTAGTGACCATAGCTGGGTGAAGCTGGGGAGGGATTCACATTGCTACGTTGTGATGCGACTTGTCAATCACAAGGTAGCTATGCTCTAAAGCATAACCCTGCATTATCGTTCATTTTACTTCAAATGGGAACATAATTTACTAAATGAACATCATCCAGTATTGAAGAAGACTTGAAAGTAGTGATTGAGACCATAAACTCATTAGGAACGTGTTTACGCTTCCCCTGCTAGCCATTAGAAAGAATGTAGGTTTAGGACACTTCTTCATTGGCTTTACTTTTCAGAGCTGGAGGTTCCCGCCTACTAGCAAGTGTGAGCTTAGGCTAGAGTAAAAAGGAAATAAATGAGTAAGACTGATTAGGAGAAAAAGTAAAGGAGATAGACGGAGGAAAGGTAAAGATATGATTACAGAGCACGCCAATCTATTATTCTAAACATTTTTTTTTGCGATAAAACACAAAAATGAAGCACTCAGTGGGAATCTGAAGAAGAAGAGAGTGACTAATAACAAATAAGGAAGTAAAAACAAAGCAAGGAGAGCAGAAAAGAGTGGAAAGGTAAAGAGAAGGAAAGGACGAAAGAGAGGGAAGGCAAGTGGAGAAAAGTGAAGGAGAAAGACTGGAGGAGAAGAAAAAGTTAGATCTAGAAAGTAAGAAGCATGAAAGAACATGATTTACCTGTGCAGGGGGTGTCTTTGCATACCACATGCATATTTATGGACAGCATAGCATAACTGACAAGGAGGCTTTACGAGCCATGTGTTAGGACAAAATAAAACACCATAGTAAGGAATGTCTTGCCACCATGGGCAGCTACTTTGGTAAGGACCTAGACCAATTTGAATTTGCGTCCTTGTCCATTGATCCAATCATGGACATGTAAAGCTATTGCCAATAGTAGTCAGATGTTGTAAGATATATGAAGGCAGCACATCCGTTGAAACAGATTAAGGGGGCTTTCAGACTTATCTCATTTGGTCCGGCCGTTTGGACTTTTCAGTTTGGTCTGAAGCAAAATTGTAGGTGTGAAACCTCCCCCGAACCACAGTGCAGACCAAACAGACGAAATTTAGTCAGACGAAAAGAGGTAGTCTCGGTCCCCATGGTTGAAACTGAACCATGAGTCGGTTTGTTTCTGGTGTGAAAGCATTTTTTTGGATGGTGTAAACCAGAAACAAACAAATGCATGGAGAAATGCATTGAAATAATGACACAATTATAAATCTCCTGAGACAGATCATCTTTCCAAACAGACGGCCACTATAGAAGCACACTGCCACATACATCTGTGGGTTCTCCTGAAACACGAGGTGCAGGATTGCTTGCTGTCTTCTCCTGCTTTCCTGTCGGCGACATTATAATGTTCGCACAATGAGGACGTTTAATTGCAAATTTGAACTAGCCTTCAGTATAGATGGTGCTGCAGGTAGTAATGCCATAATAATAATAAAGTGGCAAATTTGCATATGTTCACTTTTTTATTTATTCATTCTTGTCAAAGATACCCACTGAACTGTTTAATAAACCAATCAATGGAGACGCAGCCCACATAGATGATGACAACAGGACACAACTGTGTTAGTGCGGTTGCAGAATTACAATGTGAAACCAAACCAAAACTAACCAAATGTATCAAAATGTCTCAAAACATGCACTTTGGTTCAGATCTTGGTGCAGACTTTCCAGGTGCAAAAGCCCCCTAAACTAGAAAACAAGGTTGTGACATTCTCTTTCGACAACACAAATACTAACTTTGGAGGACTGAACATGCTGGTAGATAAAATCAATACAGTTTACTATTGTACAACAGTTACCATTGGCCCGCATTTTCATTTCATAGATAATAATATTGGATACATTAATGACAGATTGGCTGTCGAAATATCTCAAGTTTTAATTTCAGTACCACATGCTAAGAAGAACCCTGCTGCAAACATTCGCCACTAATTTGCATATGGAAATATGAACCAGCAGTGTTTGTCACATTGTCAGTGGTGTTCGATGTGGGTCAGAGATGCTTGCAGAATTATATTTGCATAGTAAACCCACCCTCAGTGTCTGTAACTGTTTTTGGTACATTTAATAGATGCTCAAGAAAGCATGTATCTTATAACACTGTACTCATCGAGTTAGTTTCTAATTATGAGAATCCAGCAACAGTGCCAAAAATATAAAAGTAAGGTAGAAAGGGAAAACCTATGGGTGGCAAACAGTAAACCAAATAGAGAAGAAAGTTGCAAATTGTAACTTAATGGTCTGTGTCTCCTCTGAGAGTTGGTAAGACAGTGTGAATGTGTGATTTTTATGAATTCCAGTCAGCTAGACACTGGTGGGCCTCCAGTTTTTAATTGACCTCCGTCATGAGTCAAGTATCCGCAGTACTTTGGCTGCTGTGTGTAGCCAACTTCACCACTGGACTGGAGAATTCAATTAGCCTAGCGTCCTCTTGCGAGAGTTTCCTCTCCCTTGGAGTTCATCATTTACAATCGCCGCACATTACTTACAATCAAAAATGTGCACAATGAATTCAGAAAGGGACATGCATCAGTATACTAAAATGCATTTACAATTTCTGACTTCCTGCAGTCCACAGCACTCTCCCATACATTCAGAATTCAATATACAAGCAATTTACCCATGGTGCTGTAATTTGTCTTTGCTCCCATGTTGGTTCCAAGTGGCAGTGCAAAAGCAAGCGCTCAAGGGAACAAAGTTTAAAAATGTTCTAGTCGATGAGCAATTCTATTCACTCAGGTGATTGTTATTGGGCACTAAAAAAAACTCCCAATTATTACAGGAACAGGATTCATCAAAACGTTGTAGGTAATTACAATTCAATACTGAGATGACACAATAAGCCTCAATTGATTCCTGAAAAAAAAAAAGTAAGAGGGTCCATATGACCTCTTGGCTGTTAAGTAACTGAGTAGAGACACAGACACAGGCACACTGTAGCACCGGTAGCTCTGTCTGCCTTGCTGGGAGAACCCACCACTCTAGGAACAGCTGTTCGCTGTTGTCCCTGGTGGCCTTGTGCCAAGCAAAATGTGTGTGTCAGCCCGTGACCACACAAGACCACCTTGAACGGTGCGGCGTGCTCTGCACAAATGAGTAAATAAATGAAATGAAGAAGTCAACACTTAATCTTCCTCCCAAGAGCACAGCAGCAACCAACTCTTAAAGAAGGAACGTTAAAAGAGAAAAGAAAGGAGGACTGTTAGAAAGAGCTTCTGGTCGAGGAGAACGGAGCCCAACTGTAAACACAGTTAAAAAACAAAGGATTATGAGAAAATGAGCTGCTCGCATGACAGCATAAATCAGTGGGAGGCATTTTCCTCTAATGGAAAGCTGGGTTCTATACAGAGGACCTAATCAATCATAGAGATAGAGCTGCCAACATATTGACTATGCACCAAACAAACAATATCAAGGATGAGGTCTAAGTGCTATTCCCAATACGGGCCCCATTGTAGATCATTCCTTTGCCAACGTCACCTGGGAGCACACTGAATTACTGAGAATGCATATATGTGTGAGTGCAGAGCATGGTTGCTTTGCAAGGCATGAGGAGCGTTCCTCTGCTACAGGATTACAGCAGCAAACATCACTAAAGGTCACATTCATTGTATAATATCAGGGACTGTAACAATCTCTAAATATAGGCTAATTTTACAAAGCTATGCAAAGTGCGTAGGAGACTATTTGCAGATATTTGGAATATATGCTAATGACATTTGTTTAATTCAAAGTGCTCCTATTATGACAAGCACAAACTGGCTCACACCCAAACCAAAAAGAAAAATGTGAGAATGAAAGTGACTGTGTTGTGTTTATGAGTCATACATTCTTCTATTTCTGTGATATTTATCCCAGTGACCGTTGACCTGATTTACACAACCTAATTTAACAAGTCAAAATGCAAATGCTCAGTAATAAATAATTGGCTTTTTTTTTTTTTTTTTGAAAGTTACTAAACAACATGATGGGACTAAATGTAAAATGTGACCCATAAAGTTTACACATGTGCCATAATTGAAATGGTTGCTGTAATTCTTACATTTGTAGGATTTATACAAGGTAACAAACACATTTTTTTTCATTCATGGTGAGTCTATTATGAATTCAGTTTCTCAAGAAGGTAGAAACCCCTTTATCTACTGTATAAAGGGATTTCTAGGACACACACACACACACACACTGCATGTGCAGTAACTAAACTGTGAGACTTTGGTGAAGCAGTCAGAGGCATGATGTGGATCTCTGCTCTCTTTCTGGCTGACCTGTTTTGGTTGGGAGTCATGTGCACCACAAAGCATGGTATTCACTGCTTAATTTAGCAATCACAGTGCAGTGGAAGACTCTCTGAAGAATTGTGGGCAGCGCCTATCTGCTTTTAGGATTATATCCAAGGATAATAATATGTACAGTTTCTAGTCTTCCCACTGGGCTGTTGTCACCAGCATACATCCACTACCCATCAAGTGTGAATGGGGTAACTGGGTTCAGAGTTTGCTATATGATATAACCAGATTAACTGGTTAGGGTTTTTTGCTTCTGTGCCCTATTAACACCCCAATCCTGCCTTATAGCCCTCTTTGTATTGTGTATATGCCCATTGCTATCCAAAATCTCATCAAGTATAGTGCAAGCAGAAGACTATTCTTTGCAGCGTCATAAAATAACATAAGCGAGGAAGATGTACGTATTCTGTTTTCACACAGAGCCCCTCAACAAGAGAGGGCCTCAAGATTAGGTAAAAGTGCAGGATATTACATTATAGTCTGGTGTAAAGGTACAAAATGCCTAACACATTTTGAAATTTATTAAATTACCAAGATGCATTGACATGCATTGAAAGTGAAACTTCGAGTCCCTCGTGGGACCCCTGGTTTAGTGATCACAGCTTTGAGTGACATGAATCCATTCTCAAAGGCTGCAACGTTGTTCTACATTAAAATTGTCTGATTTTCAACTTGTGTTCCAGTAGCTGAAGTGGTGTAATTTACATTTTCCATGCACCCATTTCCTCTCAACCTGCAGTGGCAACTTTTGCTTCAGTTAGCAATTTCCTGTATTTCCGAGAATGGCTTTTAATAGCTTCCAACAAAAGGCTTCTGTGCGCTGTAAACAAGTAGGTGGTAAGAGCGACAGCAGCAGTGCAATAAGTCTGAGATAAACAGGGAGAGATGGGGAAAGAACAATGCCGTGGAGCTTTATGACTATTTAACACTGGCTCAAAATGGTGAGAAAGAAGCCGTGTCTCGTTTGATTCTCATGGCCAAAGCCAGAATTTTTTTGATTACTTTAAAAATCTGCTATCAAACACTATTTTTTGATTGTGATGTGATCATTTGGACAAAAGTATATGGACTCCCAAATATTATGCCCATACGTGACTGCCACGGGCATTAATATGTTGGTATAACAGCCTCCACTCTATTGGGAAGGATTTCCACAAAGTTTTGGAAACTGACTGCAGGGATTTGCTCCCATTTAGCCACCAGAGCATTAGTGAGGTCAGCCACTGATGTTGGGTGAGAGGGCCTGGCTTGCAGTCAGCATTTCAGTTCATCCCAAAGGTCTTGGATAGGGTTAAGGTCAGATCTCTGTGCAGGCCATTCAAGTTCATCCACACCACTTTGGGTCAGTTTGTGCATAAGGGGGTTGTCATGCATGCATTGTTAAACAGGAAAGGCCCTTCCCCAATCTGTTGCTTCAAAGTTGGAGGTGGACTTTGTCTAAACTATCATTGCTGTTAAATTAAGACTTCCCTTAATGGGAACAAACAGCCCCAGAACATAAGTTTACTATATAGCCATGACATACCACCTGTGTAGCCTACAGCACTGAGGAAAGTACAATCAGTACAGAATCAGAAATGCAGTGATCTGTGCAGTTTTGCATTATAAAAGCTTTCCGAACAGTCATTGAAAATATGTAAAACATCAAAGCAACAGAAAAATTAGGAAAAATTAAAACTTGTTAATTGTTTCAAAGCAAAGCTAGAGACCAACTAAAACCCTGTCCCCAGCTGCAACCAATCACAGCATCTCACACATTCTGTTGGATACTGCCATTGGGTCGTGAGGTTAATGATTTTGTGCTTTGTCAAATCAGATTTATTATCTGAGCATGGATTAATTTGTCAGTATTGTACAGTCCATTAAGGCACTACCAAGCAAAGCCTTAATTAGAAGAACGTTAATTGCAGTCATTACCAGTCTCCTCTTGAGGCGTTGTGAATGGGCGGAGGAGCAGAAATCGCCACCAACTTTTGGGAGTGACGCAAATTAAGCGTGGTGTTCGGAGAAGTCACACACTGCGACAGACTCACACTCTTCGTGTTTCCTTCAAGATGTGGTTCCCTTAATCTCTTTGGATAGCCTGAATAAAATTACTGACTGATTGCTCAAGTGTTGTTCACATAGATAACGTTCTGTGTGGAAAATCGCAACAAATTAAATTATTCCTACTGAGAGAGTATTGTATTGGAGGGCTGGAAGCAAGTGCAGCTACAATCTCATGGAAGACACAGAAAGACAACCAAAAAACACTGTCAGCTCTGTAGGCAGTGCAAGTGTTTATTTGTCTGTGACACTGATATGCACACGCAACCAGATGAAAGACTGTTGTCTTTCTGCGGGCTGTTCCCATATATGATAATGATTCTCTGCCCCACCATTTTGCAGGTAAAATTGTGCTGTTGTTAAGCTGGTCTCTGTTCTCAATCTGCATTTTACTACTTTTAATACCGGCACAGCCCCGATCAGAAAGAAGTCGATGCAGAAATTGAGAGGATGCATCTGGATCAGGACAAGAAAATAAGAACTGTGGCAGGAGCAGCTGTGGCTCAGGAGGTAGATTGGGTTGTCCACTGATAACAGGGTGGCAGTTTGATCCCCACCTCCTCCTGTCCACATGTCATAGTGTCCTAAGGCAAGACACTGAACCCCAAATTGCCTCTGATGGTTGGCCAACACTTGTGTGGTAGCACGCTGCCATCGGTGTGTGCGTAATAATAGGTGAAAGAGTGGATAAGACCTTGTGAAGTTATTTGCATAAAAGGGCTATATAAATGTAGCCATGTCCAGGAGTCAAGATTAAATTATATTTAAAGGATACTTACATACATGTACATATTATAAATACCATGTAAGAGTGATTAAATCATTCATCATCCTCTTGTTGACTGAACTTTGGAAAGCAGGCAATTACTTTTTAATCACATCTTTTATAGTGTAGTCACGCTAGGAAAGGATTCCGTCATGGCCCTCGTGTACAGGAGGAATGATTACAGTGTCAACATACAAATAGCTTAAGAGTGTTAAAGCTGCACTAATCAATTTCTTTGGCCTCTTGGCGGCAGTGGAACAAACAGCAAACACAACAGCGGACAATAGTGAACCTGTTAGCAAACAGTGTCCTATTTACAGATCCATGTCAATTTTATATAAATAAACCAATATCATTTACCTCAGGTGGCTTTACAATCTGTACAACATACGACACTCTCTGTCCTTAGACCCTCAATTCGGATAAGGAAAAACTCCCCCCAAAAACCTTTTTAAAAGAGAAAAAAAATGGAAGAAATCTCAATATTAGTAAAAGACTTGATACAACAAAGCCTGAATACAACAGAATAATAAAATTCTGATAAAAAATATAAATAGATTTTAAGCATACATGAATAATAGATCCGGGAGGATGTCGAGCAACTTCAGGTGTCGCCTAAAAGATAGGACCTGAGCGAGAACATCCTCCTCCCCAACATGTATCCTGGACGAGGACAGACTACACAAACTTACAAGAGGCTAAATTCAATTACACCATTCACACAGATGGGATAAAGAAACAGACACACACAGGGAGGGAGGAGAGGCTGAATCTCCTGGAGCATGAAGATCCAAATCCAAAACATCTGAAATTAGGCATCAACAGCTAGAGGAGAGAGAAGTCCCAGGACTGCAGATGGTCCAGCACAGGAAAGCATGAGTGAAAAGAGAGGACACAGAGGAGAAAAGGTTTGATTAGAAAGGTATGATGGGAAACCAAAACACTGAGCTAAAACAGGCAAAAAAAAAATCTCTGGAGACCTGAGGAGAACTGTGCGTTTGTCATTGCAAGTTACACCATATCACACATTAATTTGATCCATTTACCACTTCCACACTTAGAGCCTTAGAGCCAAAACTTAAAAAAAAAAATGAAACAGGAAAGGGAGTGAAAGCGATTGAACGGGAAGTCATGGTCCCAGGTGGCAATGTGAAGAAATAAATTGGAAGCAGACATGGTTGGACGAACATTTCACTCCCATGTTACCCTCTAGTTGCCATTACTCAACACTGTCTCCTAACATTTTTTGAACTCTGACGTGCTGATTACTAGATGTAGGCACAATGGAACATTCCTCCACCATGAAAGTGATAATAGCAAAACATTAGATCACATCTTCCCGTGTTTGTCATGGAAAAGTAAATAAATGGTTCCATTTAGGACAAATGAAACTATTTTTGTTAAATTTGTTAAATTATTTGTCAAACGTTTTTTTTTTTTTAAATGTCATGTTTAAATGAGCTAAAAGTACATCATTGAACCTGGGTTGTCAGGAGCTTGACATTCACACCATGACAGTTAACCATGTCATTTTATAGGCAAACAGCTTTCTTTCTGTCTCCCACATAACGGTTTCATAGTGGGAAGGGATATTTCTCACTTTTCATGCAGGGAACAAGGGAGTCTTTTATGTGTCAGACACAAAAATGTGTGTTTGTATGTGTATGTGCGATAAACTAGAAGTAGGGCAAGGCAGTGGGCTGCCTCGAACAACCTGACCAATCAAGATCTTTTTCTTCATTTTGAAGTGAGAACAGCTAGTCTTTAGCTTGATTGCCAGGATGTGTGCGATACATATTGATTCAGGCCTTTTGAAGCCATCCATCTTACACCAATGGGCTCGAATGCCCACAGCTTGACGGTATTTAAGCAGTTGCCTAGCTATCACGAGATATAACAAATCGATTGTGGACAGCGTTATGGAATATAATTCACGGCTTTGAACGAAGCCAACAGTTGGCCATAATTAAGCAGGCTTATTTGCAGATTGACGGCTCACAGTCCCCTGAGATAAGTGGAGATGGATGCGTGTAAGCGGAGGGGGGTATAGGAGGCACAGGGAGGTTAGGTTTTTCCTCGGTGGAAAACATGTCAGTTACATTTAATTGACAAGTTGCATGTTTGAGTGCACAGTTGCAGTTGCTTGCTTTACATTCTCTGTGTGTGTACTTGTTTTGCTGTCCCTGTGAAAACAGACTAAAGAACTTCGAGAGTGATGGAAGTGTCAATGGCTGTTAATCGTTACAATTAAAAGTATCCTGTGAAGTGTTTGTGCACTGTATTGATGGGTCAGTCCCTGTATTACATTTATTCACTTAGCAGATGATTTTATCGCAAGCGACTTACAATTGCGACTTATGTCAGAGGTCGCACGTCTCTGGAGAACTGACGGGTTAAATGTCTTGCTCAGGGACACATTGGTAGATGCGTCACAGTAGGGAGTAGAACCCAGGTCTTTCACACCAAAGGCATGCGTCTTCTCCACTGTACCATCACCACCCCTATTAAACAATGTTCTGCAAGGACACACATGAGGATTCACATGCATGTCACCAACACAAAGGGTGACGCAATGCACATTTGAGCGGGTGGTAATGTGAGTGCAATGTTACAATAAAAGAGAAGACGACTAAAAGTCATCAAGGAAAACAATGGAGGTTTAAAAACATTTAAAGAAGAGACATTTTTTACCAAGTAGGTAAATAGTTCTATATGTAGGCATTGTGAGCATCAGCACATTTGAATTTATTTGAAATTTGGTGGAAAATCTGCCCTGTCCACCGAAAATAATTGCCTTGTTTTGCAGAATGCTGTGCGGGAGAAACCTTTTTGCTTTCTTTAAGATCAGTCTTGGAACTAAGTCTCAAAATGCGCTGTAAACTAAAGTGCATGATTAGAATAAAACGTTTCTTGCCGAGAAATCTCTCTTGTACTTACATGAGCAGAGTCCCATTCACCAGTTGTAATCACATGTTCACAACAGAATATGTTAGTGTTGCAAACCACACAGCAGCCATGGCATATATATTCATTTGCAGATTTATGCCTTGAAAAAAAAAAACATTAGCGTTTTGATCCCAGAAGAAAGTGGGCGAAAATATATCAACACATTAGTATTCAGCATCAACATTTTAGCCTCGTGACTCGCTTACATTCTTGCATGGACAAAAAACAAGTCTAGTCAAATCATTAGTACAAACAATGAACAGCTACAGTGATACAATAATTCTGACTTATTGATTAAAAAAAGAAAAGGCCTTAAAAAAGGCCACTGAGACACATAGGTACGGATTTCTCAGAAAGCAGGTTCAAATATAACCCTAGAGTTAAGTAAATAATCCAGGAGATGCACCTGTGTGTCTGTGCTAAGACACATATAACTGTATAATTGGCAGAAAACCACCTGCATCATAAATAAGTGTAATGGTCCCTCAAAACATTGTTTAGCTCATGTTTTATCAGCAAGGTTAAACACAAGCTGATCAATGTTTTATATACCTCTCTGTATCAGTACAACACACATAAAGGATTTATTGGTCAGTGGAGAGAAAAACCTCGTGTAAATGCACATTGTACTGTGTAGCATGTTATTACACGATACTTTGATCAGGTTTTTAGCAGAGAGAGGCCACAGAGAAGCTGATCGCATCATCAAAGTGTAACAGTGTAAGTGCTTCTTTCTGCTGTGCGTTGACCCTGAGTTACAGGCCCTGCAAACATCTGACAACTTTTGTTTTGACTTCTGCTGTTTCTTTCAGCTAACGTGGAGAGATACCCTGATGTGTGTTCTGTCAGCTTGTCTGCTGCTTACCTTCTGTGCGGTGTTCGCCTGGGAAAGACCAAACAGTAATCTACAAAAGCACACTGTGGCGAGCTGTCAGGGTTGAAGCTTGTCCTGCTATCCTCTCCTCTGTATCAAAAAGCTTGGCTTCTCCCTTTGATGTGCCGGCACCTCGGTGCTGCGGGGTGTGATGCCCCGAGCTTTTCTTTGCATTCATCCGCTGTCAGTCCAGCTGACATCAGTCAAGAGTCTGCATAAATGAATGCTCTCCAGTCTGCATGAAATGGTTTTGTCGCTCAAGAAGAACACTCAGCACTCCAAACGTAAGACTGCAAAACAGAGGTCGGATGTGGATGTGGGTGTTTTGGAGACGTGCACGCATGGTGACAAGAAAAAGTCCAGATGTTTTTATTGCTTGCACAGACTGTTTCAGTGTGAATGCAACTTGATTTTTTTGTTTTTTTTTTACAGAACTTATTTACAGGGGAGGTTCATTTTCTGCTCATCCAGAGCACCCCACTCTCTTTTTGCTCTCCTCTTGCTCCTGGTGTCTGCCTTCTGACAGGCTCATATTAGACAAGATTGGCCTTCTTGAAGCTTGGACTAAAATGTAAATTTGAAAAGATTTCCTGCCCTTTGGCCCATTTGTAAAGCAGGCTGTTATAAATGTGTAGACTCCAAGCCCAAGCCAAGATTTAAAAAAGGATTTATAACCTCTGATGACGTCATCGCCAGGTTTTTAAAAAAATAAAATTTGAATAATCTTCTTCAGAGCCACAGAATTTATTACACAACAGTTTTCACACACTATTCAAAATGACAAGTAACATGATTTTAACATGTACTAATGGCGGACTGCCTCTGAAAAACTGGATTTCCAAGCATGGTGTTATAACTCATGTTGCCATGCAACAACAGGGCTACATGCATGTATGCACTGACTACTGGCACATCTACTGTGCATTTGCATATATTAGGCCAAAGACGTCCTTCTTTAGCCATTTCATTCCCCTTGCTGCTGACCCTTCTCTCCTAGTGAGCACTAAAGCTGAAATATGCACATGCAGTTGTGTCTTCCATGGCTTCTCAAAAACCTACCGTTATAGTAGCCCATTGATTGACGATGACAAGTGAGGAGGTCAAAATTTATGATCTGATATGTTTTTTTTCCCTTTTCCAGTGTGAATACATGTATTGGTTAACGGTATGTTACCCTAACTCACACTTGCTAGAATGAACTCATATTGACAAGGATTTTAAAATACACACCTCTAAAAATAATCGAATAAATTATCAAATCTTTTCAGACAGTGTTAAGACCTATAATGTACTGAGAATATTATTTATTTATATTTAATTATTATTAAAGTGTTCTTCAAAGGTCCTTAGCGGTTTGTTCTTTTCCATTTCTTCATCACACCCTGCATAGCTGAGTCATAAGTCAGTTGAGTACAGCAGGAAAGTAAGTTTACACACACTCTCACAGCACATTCTGTTTCATTCTAACTCTTATAAAGTGTGGCAAAAATCTCATTTAATATTCAGTCTAGCTCACTAACCGTTTTCGTTACCATCGAACACATTTAGCTGTGCTGACATTTCTGAGCCTCTTTTAAACAATACACAAATATATGTTGGTGACTGAAAAGTAGGCAGGCGAGTTAGGCAGGCAACGTAACGCTATCGTGTATAACGAGTATGGATTATTACTCAAGCTGATAAAAATATTACTGTAACACCGCAATGGGAGTTTACCTGAGTTTCAAGCATGTTGTGTG